>CM076849.1:5647563-6184334 GCA_039519185.1 Astragalus membranaceus | reverse complement strand
TCTGAGTACTATTATCCATATTTGAAGGTTCACCTCTTTTCTCACCGTGCATTGTCCAACAAATATAACTTTGATCGATTCCATTGGCCTTTAAATGTCTTCCCAACTCAACCGCAGTAACTCGATTGGCGTAACAACATCTTAAACAAGGACACTTGAACTTACTAGAAGTTCCTAAACGTCGAACAGCAAAGTTCACAAAATATTCCACTCCATCGGCATATTCTTTCGACAGACGATTGGCAGACATCCACTTTCTATCCATATTAGACCGAAATTTAATATAAATTCCTGATAAGAGAACTTAAATATGTTATAGGTGAAAAACAGACAGAGTACAATGTTTAAAAGTTTTTCAATTCATATCCAAAAAAAACAAACAAACTTTCTTTTTTAAAAGTTTTTCAATTCCTCTCCCTATTTTCCCAAGCTATATTTCCTATTCTATTCTTATTCTTATTCTTGGTCCTTTGGTAAAGCCAAAGGAACCAAATTTTAGTCTTCTATTAGCAATACAAAAAATCAAGCAAATTCAAAATGATTGAACATTATCGATAACATCCCCAACAACAGTTTTATTCCAAATATGTACAAAAATATCAAAAACAAGAGAACAACAAAAGTACCTGAAAAGGGGGAAGCAACAACAAACCAGAGAGATGAAACGAACGTGAACCAGAGAGCTAAGAGAGATGAACCAGAGAGAGCGCACGAGAGAGATCAACGAGAGCCTGTTCCAATAAATAAATTAGCTAAGACTTTTCTCATTCATTTGGTTATTTTTACAAGTGTCTCCAAGAGACTATATGCAAATAAGATAAAAGGCTTAAGGACTAAAAAGTGAACTGAACAACAACTAAAAATAAAGATCCAACTTATTAAAATTCTACACATTTTTTGACAAACCAAAAAAAAATTAATCATTCAAAATACTCTATCATTATCTATAAAGGGTGCATCACGGGCGCTTTTTAAAAAGCGCCCCTAAAGGGTGCGCCCTCTTTCTACAGTTTTGTTGTAGTGTATTGTCCAAAAGGATTGAAATAATTTTAATCAAAGTCAATACTCATTTCTGTGGAGAATAAATGTATTCAATATATTAAAACTTCTGTGGTCAAAAAATATGTATTCAATATATTAAAATTTTAGAGTAAAATATTTGATCAAGACTATAATATAAAAATAGTAGCATTGTAATCCTTTTTTTAGATAAGTAAAATATATCACAATTAAAGCACCATTTTCTAATCCTCTAGGAAGGGTTGAAGGGACATCCAATCATGTAGAAGAGCATAATAATGTGACAAAAATACATCATAGTCATAGTTTATACATTCAAAAACATCCAGGCACTCAGGCCACACCTATTTACAATTACACCTATACTGTTTTTCATTACAATTGCAATACAACGGTGCTCACCAAAATGCCCAACTACCACAGATATAAGGGAAACGTTGTCCACTTGATATGCATTTTCAAAAATTGCTACTATATATGACCCTCTTTATTTAGTTGATTAACAGCTGCTAAGTACAGTTGAAAATAGTACTGCATTCAAAAAAAAAATTAAGCAACATTCAGCAACATATTCAGCAACTTATATAACTATATAGTAATGTTGTATCCAAAAACTTGTAATGTTTTGCTCATTTTAGTAAACTTTTCCAGCAACATAAATATCCAAAAACTAGATAGGGAAAACTTGTAAACTTTTCCAGCAACATAAATATCCAAATATTACTTCAACATTCAGCAACATATATATAACTATATATAAATATCAAGAAAAAAAAACAAGACAAAAAATTCGTAATGTGGGCTGCGAAAGGAGAAAGGAAAAGGAACCTTAGGCTGGGCTGCGACAGCGAACAGAGATTGCGCGTTTGACAGCGAACAGAGACAGCGAACAGCGAACAGAGGTGGTGGCCGCCGCGTCTGAGAGCTGAGAAAGGGGAGGCACGCCGTTTGGGGAAAGAGATTGCGCCGTTTGGGTGAGAAGGTTTCGCAGATGGTGGTGGGGAGAGATGGCCGTTTGGGGAGAGAGGGGTTCGCAGATGGTGGTGGTGATGGAGCTGTGCGCCGCGGTTACTTTGGGGAGAGAGATAGAGGGGGAAAGAGATATGGGTACTGTGAGTGAGAGGGAATAGGAAAGGGGATCTGAGGGAAAAGAGATATGCGATGATGCTGTTTGTGTGGAGGCGATACTGAATAAGGCTTTGAAAGTGTCCAACGTGGCGACGGAACAGGGGAGGTATAACGCGAAAATTAAAAACAGGGAATTGGGGGCGCTCGTGGAAAGCGCCCCTGTAGGTGCACGCGAAAATTAAAGACAGGGAATTGGGGGCGCTCGTGGAAAGCGCCCCTGTAGGTGCACGCGAAAATTAGAAACAGGGAATTGGGGGCGCTCGTGGAAAGCGCCCCTGTAGGTGCATGCGTAAATTAAAAACAGGGAATTGGGGGCGCTCGTAAAAAGCGCCCCTGTTGGTGGATCCGGTTTTAGGCATCAGGGGCGCTTGTTAAAAAGCGCCCCTAAAGGCCCTGCGTATGTTGAGCATGAGAGGCGCTTTTTAAAAAGCGCCCCTGATGCTCAAAATACGCAGGGCCTTTAGGGGCGCTTTGTAACAAGCGCCCCTAAAGGCCCTGCGTATTTGAGCTTCAGGGACGCTTTTTAAAAAGCGCCCCTAAAGGGTGCGTCCTTTATTTACAGTTTTGTTGTAGTGTAGCTTAGCTTAGGCAACAAAATAATTAGCTTAGGCAACAAAATAATTGTACATAATTACCTTCCATATTGTTAGCTTAGGCAACAAGATATTTTGATGTATATAATCCTTTAGTCAATGAAAGAAATCAGACATTATCTTACTTTACACTTTGCAAACTCCATGGCCAACTAAATATAGGAAGACGGATTATTGTTGAAACTAGAGAGATTCAGAAATGGGACAATGATGATTACATATGCACGAGACGCATTCTCAAAAAATACAAGACTCTTTATTCGAAGTGTATAAAAACAACACCCCTATAAAGGAACTTTGGGATAAACTATAGGCAATGTATATGTAAGAAGATGTTATATACATAAGATGTTATTAGTTGCTTTAATAACTTTAAGATGGTTGGAGGTAGATCTATTATAGTATAATTGCATGAAATAGAAAGAATTTTTAATAACTACCAACAACATAATTAACATGCACATGGATGAAACCATAAATATCTCATCAATTATAGAAAAGCTCCCAGCTTCATGGAAAGACGCCAAAAGAAGTCTATATCATAGAAAGGATGATATCTTTCTTGGGTACTCGTCTTCGTCTAGAATAAGAGTAACAAAAACAAGATGATACTAAAGAGTAATCTACTCTTTAGAAAGTGCATGTGACGGAGGAAGGAAAGCCTAGCAAGTATCAAAAGAAAATTCATTGAGATTAGCAAGAGTCTCATAAAAACAACAATGGAAATGTTAAGGACAAGGGGAGAAGGAGAATGTTAAGAATCACAGAAGAATCATAGGATTCTACATGCCTAGATCGAATCCATAGGAGAGGTAGAGAGCATAAGAATACTTATGAGATAAAAGCGATAAAAACTTTTCATAAGGAATCATATTGAAAAAAGATGACTAAAAGTTAATACAATGTGCTCTCTATATATAGAACTCTAGAGAATACTATCTGTCTAACAATTTCCTAACAAAATAATTACTTTCTAATAGAGAAATATAATTAAACCTATAAAATACCAATTATATTGCGATCAGTTGTTTATTCAGAGGAATCAAAACTTAATAACATGTAAATTAAATTATGTATTCTTTTTAATAAATGTTAAATAACCGAGTCAAAAAAATGTTAAATAATTAATTAGTGTTGCAAGTCAAAAAAAAAAATAGTGTTTTATGAAAATAATTATGTTGGACACTCCGTAGATCTCGTGTAATTTTGTCGGAATGTATCTTAATCATCGTGGCACACTTGCACACCATTGCGAAATCGCATATAAATCAATAATTGGCATAATTGATGTCGGTAATGAAAAGTTGAAAATTCTTAACGTGACAATGATTTTTTTTAACCAGGTATCCACCACGGCGACTATGAAGACTAATCTTTCGAGATATTTGAGATATATTTAAGGGATTGACCTATCCCAACAAATATTTTTCCATACGCACCGGCCAGGTATCAAATCGAACTCAGGACCAAGTAGTTAAGGGACCCAAATATCTAGATTTCACGGATTAAGTTGGTAAGGTGACAATGATTTTAATTTGGATCATTATTGTTTAATTCACTGAGTTCCTCCCAACTGAAATAGCCAGCGCTTCGACACTACTTCATGAAACAAACTTTTGCTTCCTCATTTCTACTCTCTTATTCTGCTTCATCTTTCACCAAATTCACAAAACAAAATATCAAAAAGCCATAATATGCAGAGTCGACAAAGATGGAAGAAAGAGTGGGGTGGGCCCATTATTCCATGGCGCCCTCTTCTCAAAAAAAGCCCTGCAACTACTTACACTTCTCTGCTCTTCCTTCTCATCTTCCTCACCGCTGCTTTCGTTTCTTCCCTCTGGGTTAGTTAACTTTCACCTTCAAATCATGCATGTAGTTGTCTTTTCTTTTTACTGTGTTATTTTTTGTCCTTAATTAACTACACTGAATTATTAAATATAGAACTATTGCATGCTTATTTCAATTAACAAATTAACAATGTACATACACATAATGTTTAATTTGAACTTTCTGATGATAACTTCAAGTTTTTATTTGATTAATTGGGTTTCATATATATGCAGCCTACGGTAATTTCTACCACTAACAGTAAACCCACAAGTCCAACCATCACAAGCACTATAGCCAACCAAACCTTAGTTTCTACGAAGCATGGTAACAACAACAGAGAAACAATACATACTCAAAGGGTTCAAGAGAAACAACACACACTCAATTGTAGTGAGGACCAAACATGTGCAAACAATTACCCAACAACAACAACAACAACAACAACGTTGGAAACAGAGGAAAAGGAGGTAGGGGAATGTCCAGAATACTTCCGGTGGATTCACGAGGATCTAAAGGCATGGAAGGGTAAAGGGATAAGCAGAGAAATGGTGGAGACGGGGAAGAAGACGGCGCATTTTCGGTTAGTGGTGAAAAATGGAAAAGCATACGTGGAGAAATACAAGAAATCGATACAGACACGTGACGTTTTCACGATGTGGGGTATTCTGCAACTACTGAGAAGATACCCAGGTAAGGTACCAGACTTGGAGCTTATGTTTGATTGTGATGATAAGCCTGTCATCCAAACACGACATTACGGTGGGTCCAAGTTCAACAGCACGGGACCTCCACCTTTGTTTCGTTACTGTGGTGATCGTTGGACGGAAGACATTGTTTTCCCTGATTGGTCCTTCTGGGGTTGGTATGTTCCTTAATCCTAAACCTAATTCATAACTCATTTTATTTATTTATTCACGCCTTGGGTTTGTGTTTGGGTTAATTAGTATTATTATTATTGCGCATGAATGAATCCATGATGGCTATGATTAGTTTTAGGCCTGCCTAAATGTGGGGCAACTCTAACAATGTGGAGTGTTGATTGGACCTTAGCACGGCTTACTTTTCCTAGCGGCTGTGAAAAGCATACAGCTAGCATTTGGAAACTGTGGCAAAAAAACCACCGTAGCCAAAAAAAATTAATTACCAAAATAACACTTTTTTTAAATTATTTATGCAACTACCACACATCCAAAATTCAGGCCAGAAGTCGCCCCCACAGTCCCCGACTTATGAACTGGATTTTACAATTTTTTTTTTGCCTTTTCAATTTAGAAGTCGCCCCCCAGGGGGACTTCTGAACTGTGTTTTTTTATTTTTTTTTCTTCTATATTAATTTAAATAAATTTAATTTTGTTTAATTTAATTAATTTAGAAAATTAATATTGTTAATTCTAAATTAATTATAAATATTATTGTGAAAAAAAATATTTGAACACATTAATGTATTTAAAACTGTCGGTAAGATCTCGTGCGTCCAAAAGTGTCGGCAACATCAAGACCAATGAAAAAACACCAAAAAAACCGTTAGTTTTGTAGTGTAAAAACTTAGTTTTTTACTATGTTTTAACCACTTTTTACTACGAGTGATGCTGGATCCGGCTTTGTTGTTACCCAGTTGTAGTTTACAACAATTTTATTATTAAAAAGCGTCACCATACATAAAACTCGAAATACACGATAAAATGACAGAAACTACTGAGCTGGTGGAGTTAAACGACTAAGGATCTCAGCGACTGTCCGTGCGGTTTCCACGTACAAATGCAGATAACCCTTCCATTTAAGCAGGACATAAATGGACATCATTGCTTGGACGTCATCGTCGTTCTTGACATCCATTGTAGACCAGTGCACACGTCCATCAGACTAATCGGGTTTTCGATAAACTATACGAGTTATCTCTCGCTCGTCGCCCTCTACTTGCACCTTACGCAGTAGTTTATCTTTTAGGGCAGCGAATGTTATGTTGTGTTTAAGCCTACACTGCATTGTATCTCGCCCCTCGAAACAGACACCATCAACTTTGTTGGTGATGATGCCCTGATGATGAATGATATTGAGGAAAGAATCCTCTGAGTATTGTGTTAGGGGCATTTTTTTTGTTGTGTTTATACGGTTTGGTGGAAAAGAATAAGCAGAGAAGGGGTTAGGGTTTTTGTGAAGTAGAAGGGAAAGCTGAAGCCCAATTTATAATAGGCGTGGGGAAACATGAGCCGTTTATTAGTGTCGGCAAAATCCTGACCGTTTATTAGTGTCGGCAAGATCCTGACCGTTTATTAGTGTCGGCAAGATCCTGACCGTTTATTAGTGTCGGCAAGATCCTGGCCGTTTATTAGTGTCGGCAAGATCCTGACTGTTTATTAGTGTCGGCAAGATCTTGACCGTTTATTAGTGTCGGCAAGATCTTGACCGTTTATTAGTGTCGGCAAGATCCTGGCCGTTGAAACTGCACGCTACACTATTCATTATTCAATATTCACGCCTGCACGCTGCACTATTCACTATTCACGCTGCACTATTCACCTTGCACCGTGCAATCTGGGCCATTGAAAGATGTCGGCAAGATCTGGGCCATCCATTTTTTTCCATTGGAAACACCCCACCATCTATAAATAGGGAGTCTTAGTCTTGTAACTCACCACACCAACACCCCAAATCCTCTTCTGACTCTCTTGCCCCCCTTGCACACAAAAATGGCTCCAGTTTTTATCACAGCTTTACAACGGTGTCGTTGAAAACACAAACACAGAGGGTGTTGTTTTTAGGTGCGATAACACATGCCTTCTCAAACTAAAGTCTAAATTCACATTAGATCAACTTAGACAAGCCATTGAGAGAAAAATCTCTCCTGACCATTCAAAAATGGTTTCTAGTCTTATCTACCGTTACCCCACAACTCTCACAACTGGCCACAAATTTTATGGCGATTTGCATCTAATTTCTAATGATGATGTCGATCTTATGTTAGAACAATTCAAGACATGTAAACACTTAGGTCTATCTACACCAGAAGTATATGCAGATTTGGTTGATGCTCCTTCAAACTACACACAAACCCAGCCAACTCAGGCGATTCCATCATCTTCACAATTCACCATACCTTATTCTCAACAAACAGAAACCCCATACCCTGACCTCACTCCATCTACTTACCATCAATTCAATCCTTCATCATCCCAGAGTCACATGCCTTATGAAGAACCAACTCAAACACTTCACCATGAATCCATTCCATTAGCCTCACAAAACCCTTTTGACCTAAACACCACCCCAACTCAAACGCTTCATGCACAACCAAGGGGATAAATTGTAAATTATCAAGAGAACAGGCCATGAACTATGGTTACTACTTAAGTTACCGTACGGATTCATTCCATCCGTAGCAAGTCCAAGTCTAAGGTTTCTTGGCTCATTGCCGAATTCCGAAAACAAACAATTAATTTTCTTCCATTGCAAAGAGTCGGCCAGATGGCGAAGCAGTCCATCACATATTCGTTCATATGAATGCCACCTAATGTTCTTTGAGTCATTTGCACTAGCAAACAATCGCTTGAATCTTGGAATTATTGGAAGATACCATAGACTTTTGCCGGAGAACCCTTTGTGCTCACATCACAACTAGAATCATCATCTTTCACTTTGTAGTGTGATGTCCCACAAGTAGGACATGCATGCTTATCTTTAAATTCTTTCCTGTACAATATGCAATCTTTAGGACATGCATGTATTTTTTTATACTCCATACCCATAGGACACAATATCTTTTTCGCCTCATAGTTACGGCCGGTCTGGCAATGTGTTACCTTCTGGAAGCATGTCTTTCAGCAACTCAAGCAATTCTGTGAAACTTGTATCGGTCCACCCATTTTTTGCCTTTAGGTTGACCAATTTTAACACGGCTGTCAACCGTGTGAACTTGGTGCACCCCGGATACAACGACTCTACGTTGTCGCTGGACAAAGTATCATACATACATGTTTGCTGAAAAGACTCTGGTCCAAGATCTCGAATCATCTCTTCTAGTCGATCATTTATATCTACATTAACCTCCTCTCTCTGGGATGTTCTTGGTATTTATAACGATTCACCATGCCATATCCACCTTGTATAACTCTTGTTAAAGTCATCACAATGAAGATGATCGTGAATGTCCTTAACAAATAGTTTGTCACTATTCAAACAATTGACACAAGGACAATAAAACTTACAACTAACACAAGGACAAATAAACTTTTCATTATTTTTTGGACAACTACTTTTAGCAAATTCTAGAAACTCTTCCACGCCCTTCTCATACTCATCATTTAGACGACTAGTATTGATCCAACTACGATCCATAACTACTTAGGCGGCTAGTATTAATCCAACTAGAGTGAAAGCATAGTAGTAGTGGAAAAATACCAAAGTAATTGAAGATAGACTATGTAAAGGGTACAGTAGAGGAGCTTGGAATCCTCTGTAAAGAAGGAAAAAAGCAAGAAACAATCAGCGAACAACCCCAGTGGCAGCATATAATTAATAAGAAAATAAATATTGGTAATTGCAAGTTGCAACTAGATAAATTGAAACTGAAGGCAAAATGACTTCAACACAATAAATAACTTACGTTCTTTTCAACACAATTTAACTTAAGAAAGTAAAAATGCAAAATTTCCTGGACTTACGAACAATCATACCAATTATCCTAATCCTAGTCACATACAAATGCTCTAAAATTAATATTATTATTTCATTTGCATCATTAACATGACTAGATATTTAAATCACAAGACAAACCACCATTAACCATATCCATCAAACCATACAACAATAAATCATTTGCATGAAAGTTACTAATTCAAACCTACCCTTAAAACTCTAAGCTACTTCAACTTACTAATTGATGAGGGAATATTTCCAATGAAGTTATTGCTATAAATAACTAACTCTTCAAGTGATGTTAAAATCCCAATGTCTTCTCGCACTTTACCAAACATATAGTTTTCACACAAGTAAAGCTTCCTGAGTGTTTTGATTTTTCGAATAGGAGTTAGAAGTGGTCCATGAAGCCTATTTGTACAAAGGTCTAAAACCTCTAGTTTATGAAAGTTAACGAAACCCTCTAGTTTTGAAATAGTTTTCACTTTTTAATATCTTATGAGTTTATGTAAATGTTTGCATCAAAAGTAAATGAACTTCAAAAGGGATAACTTCATGTATTTGCTTACTAACAGTTGCTGAAAAAACATGTTTGTATCTTAGGGAAAATAATTGGTGGGTTAAACCAATAATTGTTCAACGCAATGGTTTGGAAGCTAGGAGGGAGGTTGTAAAGAAGTGATACTTGTAAATAAGCTAAAATAGGAAATACAACAACCTCAAATTCTTATACACGCCAATACCAGAAGCAGCTGTTTTGGCCCTAGCATATTCCATCCCCATTTTTTGATGATTAGCCAGCCCCTTTTTGTAAGCCATAAATTTTTACTCAGTTCAAACACAAAAAAAACCACAAATCCCAATCGTGTAACCCTAAAATTCAGAAATCCAGTAAAATAGCAAAGAACAATACATTGTGTAACTCAAAAGTTGCGAAAATCAAAAAAGAGAACCCTAAAATAAGAATCGTGTAACTCAAAATTTGTGAAAATCAGAATCATGTAACCCTAAAATACACAAAGGTGAAAGAAGAGTATACCTAGTTGCAGCGGTGGTGCTGTGGCGACGGTGGTTCTCCGGGAGCGACCCAGCAAGTTGAAGCAAGGAGAGACACAGCGAGAGGGAAAGACGCAGCGAGGAAGAGACGACGCAGAGAGGAAGAGACGGCGAGGAAGACACGGAGCTGAGAGGAAGAGACGACGAGGAAGAGACGGCACTGAGAGGGAGAGACGGCGAGGAAGAGGCGGCGCTGAGAGGAAGAGACGAAACGAGGAAGAGACGCAATGAATGAATGTTTGGAGAGCGCAAAGGAATTTTGCCTAAAGTTTTGCGTTTTCTATAACGGGTGGATACATGACCCGTTATGAAAAATGAAAATTAGAATTTTCTATAACGGTTATGAAATGGAACCGATATGAAAGATGCAAAGATTTTGTTTCTATATCAGTTCGTGTGGCAATCGATATAAAAATAGTAATTTTAATTACAAAACTGTCATCGCGTCACTTTTAACATCAGGTCGTTTTTAACCTATATGAATGACCGTTATAAAATGCATTTTTTCCACTAGTGCATGGACAGGAACCGCGAGTTAGCCAATGAAGACCCCAACCAACTCCAGAAGGGAATGAAATTTGCCACACAAAAAATTAGCCCAACACTTCATCCAGACATATCACCTCCACAAATCACCCGATTTTAGAGTTGATGCATCTAATACAACTAGATGGATTGTTTGTTATGTGCATGAAAACTGTTTGTGGAGGTGTGTCATCAGACTCGGTAAAAGGTCTGGCAGATTACACAGTTGGAAGAGCCACATTCATGTACAACAGGGACTCTTTCTCAAGATCACTGACCGCGGCCCTCATGTGTGACAACATGCTTCAACTGGTAAAGTCGGATCCGACAATATCCGTGTCTGTGTTGATAGCACACATAAGGGCGAGGTACACGTACCAAAGTTCCTACAGAAAGGCTTGGATTGCAAAACAAAAAGCAATCGAGAGGATCTATGGTAATTGGGAGGAGTCTTACAATCAAGTTACAAAGTGGCTCCGTGCTTTTTCTCACTACATTCCAAACAGTGTGTACGACTGGGAGTACAAACCATTCTATGAGAATGGCCAAGAAGTTGATGGCAAGGGTGTCTTCCACCGCATCTTCTGGAGTTTTGGGTCGTGCATCAAAGGCTTCAATTTTTGCAAGCCAGTTGTCTCTATCGATGGAACATGGTTGTACGGTAGGTACAAAGGATGTCTTCTGTTGGATATTGCACAAGATGGAAGAAGCAACTGCTTCCCAATAGCATATGCAGTTGTGGAGGGTGAGACAGCTGATGCTTGGTACTTCTTTCTATTTCGTTTAAGAGCGTGGATGACACCCAGGAGGGTCTCTGTTTGATATCGGATAGACACGAGTCTATCAAAAGTGCTGTTAGGCGGGTAGACAGCAATTGGAAGCACGTGTTTTATATTCGCCACATAGCACAGAATTTCATGAGACACTTCAAGAACACTTCTGCCAGGAAAGCTGTGGTCAATATGGGTGAGTATTATTTTTTTATAAAAAAAAACCCTAATATTTTTTTCATAACTTCTTTACCAACATTATGTTTTCGTGCTTCAGCATACTCAATGACACAAAAATCCGCCAATCACTACAAAGTCAAGATTGGTGATGAAGTGGGTCCTGATGGGGTGGCTTGGGTTGAGGACATAAACCCCGAACAATGGATGCAGTGGTGCGATGGAGGTTACCGTTGGGGGCACATGACAACAAACTTTGCCGAGTGCATCAATAAAGTGATCAAGGGCCTGCGAAATCTCCCTATACATTCTTTGATAGCGGCCTCATATTTTAGGCTGAACGAAACTTTTGTCAAAAGGGGAACCCAGGCACAGGCAATGTTGGAGTCAGAAACTATGTACTCTGAAAAATTGATGGAAAAAATAGATCACAACCGATCTGTCTCGAACACGCACAACGTGGCAATTCACGATCGTGCGCAAAAATTGTTCAGAGTGGAAGAAATTATACGACCACAAAGTGGGAGACCTGTGGGCACATTCGTGGCTAACTTCAGAGACAAGACGTGTGAGTGTAGGGAATTTCAGGCACTGCACTATCCTTGTTCCCATGTGATCGCGGGATGTTCAAAAGTTAATTACGATCACATGGAATTCGTGCAACCACAGTACAAAATGCAGTATGTTTTCAATACATACTTTGAGGAGTTCCCACCATTGCCATCTGAGTTGTCAAGGCCTGATTTCAATGACCCAGAACTACAACATGATCCATTTAAACGGAGAGATAAAAATGGCCGTCCACAGTCTACCCGTATTCGTACAGAGATGGATCAAAGAGAAAGGGGTAGTCGCACCAAGAGATGCGGTATTTGTAGAAATGAGGGTCACAACAAAAATAACTGTCCAAACCGCAATCTAGACTAGTCAATTTCTATCAGTTTTTGTAATGTGCTACTAATTAAATAAATACAGTTAGTTCTATATTTCAATATAGCCGATAATTTTTTTTCACAATAATATTTATAATTAATTTAGAATTAACAATATTAATTTTCTAAATTAATTAAATTAAATTTATTTAAATTAATATAGAAGAAAAAGAATAATAAAAAAACACAGTTCATAAGTCATCCTGGGGGCGACTTCTGAACTGAAAAAGCAAAAAAAATTTGCAAAATCCAGTTCAGAAGTCGTGGCCTGTGGGGGCGACTTCTAGCCTGAATTTTGGATGTGTGCTAGTTTGGTACATAATCTAAAAATGGTGTTATTTTGGTAAATAATTTTTTTTTGGGCTAGAGTGGTTTTTTGGCCGAAACTATTGTGTTGTTATCTTTCTAGCATGTCCAAGGATTTTTGGTAGAGCACCATACAACACCTAAAATATAAGTGTGTGTTTGATAGTGTCAATTTCGGGTGGTGGCGAGTTTTTAGTTTTCAGTTTTCAAATGTAAGTTTGATAACAAAACATGTTCCCTAAAATAGGAGCTAAAAAGATTTTTAACCCATTTTCTAAACATTATTAAAACAATTTTTTAAAACCATACAAGTTTTGGGAATTGAGTTTCAAGTTTTTAAAATCTTCACTCGTCAATATCATGTGTCGATGTTGACGTGGAAAACCAATGACACGTTACATGTTAAGCCTATGTGGTAATGATAAGGACCGTCACATAAGCATTTTGTAAAAGGATGAAAAGTCAATGTCAATGCCACTTGCGTAAAGTCAATGACACGTGGCATACTCAATCTATGTGGCAGTGGTGACGTTTGCCACATCAGTTTTTTTTGGTAACTGAGCATGACCGAGAGGGACGAAAAGGCAGTGCACCTGTCATTGCCACATAGCAGTGTTGACATCACAGGTCAATGTCATGTGGCAATGGGGGCATGGAAAGTCAATGACATGTAGGATCCTCAATCTATGTGGCAGTGGTGACGTCTGTCACGCCAGCGATTCATGTAATAGAACATGATGCCGACAGACAAAAGGTCGGTGTCACGCGTCAATGCCACATTATTGTGTTGATGTCACGGGTTCATATATGCCACGTGGCAATATTAACATGGAAAGTCAATATGACACTGTGTCATCAGCCACGTCATCATTTTTTGTAACGGTGCATTTCAATGAAGGAAGAGTCAATACCATGTGTCAATGCCACATGGTAATGCTGAAGTCATTGGATCATGCCACGTGGCAGTGTTGACGCGAAAAGCCAATGAAACATGGCATACTCAGCCTATGTGGCAGTGGCGGCGTCTGCTATGCGTGTAGGTTATTACCCGCTTATCATGGGTAATTTTTGCGTGTACCCAATGAATATGACGCAAATTGCCATCTCTAACTAAAAGCATCTAGCTATTTTGTTTGAGGGATTAAATAATACTAATAATTTTCTCTTCACTCACAGCAAGGTTTCACATTTGTATTTTCTGTTCATTAATTCATCAACTAATTAATATAATGAAATTGTTATTTTAGGGCAGAGATTAATATAAGGCCTTGGGAACACTTGCTGAAGGATATAGAAAAGGGGAATAAGAGGATTAAATGGATCGACAGAGAACCGTATGCTTATTGGAAAGGAAACCCATTTGTTGCTGAAACCAGGCAAGATCTCCTCAAATGTACTGTTTCAAACGCCCATGATTGGAATGCTCGCTTATTTGTACAGGTATACACAGACCCTCTCATTTAACTACCCTACAAAATAATGATCTGCAATAAAGATTTCTCGCATATTTGTAGGATTGGATTCAAGAGTCTCAACAAGGATTCAATCATTCAAACTTGGCAAACCAATGCACATATAGGTAGATATTATTAATATTATTTTATTGTGTCTATCGCTCTTTTCTACTATTAGACACACGCAAGTACTTGAGAGGAGAAGTTTTGATAATTACACTTAGTTTTCTTTTTTTTTTTGACCAATAATACACTTAGTTTTCTATGCACCCCTATATATATATATATTCATCACCCAACATATGTACAAACATATAAATATATTGATGTATATGATTTTCCTTCTCATCAGATACAGGATTTATATTGAAGGATTTGCATGGTCCGTCAGCGAGAAATATATTCTTGCCTGTGATTCCGTTACGCTACTAGTGAAGCCTCGTTTCTATGATTTCTTCATAAGAAGCTTACAACCATTGCAACATTATTGGCCTATAAGGGATAATGACAAGTGCAAATCCATCAAACATGCAGTTAATTGGGGTAATAAGCATAAACAAAAAGTGAGTCTTATTCCCCCTCATTTTTTTAAATTCCTTATCACTATAATTGTATACTTGTTTGTAATAGCGTTTATGAACTTATTAGGCACATGAAATTGGTAAAGCAGCTAGCAAATTTATTCAAGAAGAGTTGAAGATGGACTACGTGTATGACTACATGTTCCATTTGCTAAATGAATATGCGAATCTTCTCAAGTTTGAGCCAAGAGTGCCTGAAGGAGCTGTGGAGCTGAGCACGGAGTCCATGGCTAGCACGAGACATGGGTTGGAGAAGAAGTTTATGAGTGAATCAATGGTTAGGGAGCCTTCTACAAAAGCCCCGTGCTCTTTGCCTCCCCCGTTCGAGCCCACATCGCTTAGGATTTTCTATGCCACGAAACTCAATTTAATTAAGCGCGTTGAGAGGTGGGAGGATAGCTATTGGAAAAATACCAATGACCAATTCCATAGACATTTCAATTGATTGATTAATCAAACCATAGTAATTAGCAATGCAAGTTGTTAATACAAGGTATGTTACTTCCAGTAGTTAGTTACTCATCCTCTGAGATTGTTTTGAACGGACAATTGTAGAAAATTAGAAATGCAACTAAGGTTCTGTCATAATCAAAACTAAGGCTCTAAGTAGCTAGATTTTTAGGGATTTGAACTTAACATTCTCCTCCTCCAAACAAATCAACAATTGTAACATGTCCTATGTAGTTATATGCCCTGGGAACAAAAACATTAACATACCCGATGTTGAAGAAGAGTAGGAGGTTTTTTTTTATGGAGGAGCTTTACGAGCTTCCCTTTTGTTTTCTGCTAAGTCATATCTTCCTCAAACTGGATTTGGCATTCTCTCAAATGTTTCAAAAAAGAAAACCCAAACTAACATTTCCCCCCCACCCCCCCCCCCCCCCCACTAAAAAAAATGGTTTTGTTTTAATTCATTATTATTTAATTTAAAGTAGAATGATAAAATATTTTAGGGTTAAATATGTTTTTAGTCCTTGCAAATATGGGGTGTTTTGATTTTAGACCCTGCAAAATTTTTCTTTTTAAAAAGGTCCCTGTAAAATGAAACTTTTTTAAATAAGTACTCTGTACTTCTATTAGTCAAATGTTACAAAAAAACGGGAACGGATTGCATGCCTTGAGGGCGCGCAAACCTTTATACCTTTACTTACTTTTTATCCGTTGGATCAATCTTGTGGTTGTAAATTTGACACGTGTCCGTGCTTTAAACAAAAAAAAACAAATGTGTTCGTTCCTGTTCCTCTCCTTTCCCGTTCCGTTCCTTTCCTTTCCTTTCCCGCTGAAAACAGAAACAGCAGCGTCGCCCCACGTTCTCCGCTGCACCGCTCCGTCGCGCCACCGCGCCGCCGCCCAGCCCCACTGTTCCGATTGCCACGGTTGTTGAGGTATGTTCATCTCTGAAACTGAAACTTTTCTCTCACACCACTTCTCTGAAACTGAAACTTTCACCTCTCTGAAACTGAATAATCATCTAAATACTTTCACCTCTCTGAAACTGAATCATCTATCTGTTGTAGTATTATTTAATGTATGAAATAGAATAAATATATGTATTAGTTTTAATGATAAGCATGTATGTTGATTCTGATGGTTTGATTTTGAAGGGCATATTAGAAACAGAGCATATATGGTTTGAAGCATATTACTGATTGTGCATATTACTGATTGTGCATTTTACTAATTTGGAGCATATGGTTTGAAGCATATTACTGATTGTGCATATTACTAATTGTGCATATTACTAATCTGAAGCATATTACTATTACTATTCTGAAGCATATTACTATTACTATTCTGAAGCATATTACTATTACTAATTCTGAAGCTTTGGAAAGAGCATTCACTCTTGGCATGCGGAGTACACAGAACTTTTGATGGCACCTCTTAATGATACATGCACTACATTATTGTTGGATTGATCCATGATCTACACAAGAATATTTTGATTAACTGTAAATAGATGGGAAACAATGAATGGTGTAAATAGATGGGAAACAATGAATGGTGTAAATATTTTGGATGGTGATATTTTGATTAACTGTAATGTTCCTTTTGGTTCATATTTAGATGGGAAACAATGAATGGTGTAATTGATTAACTGTAATGTTCCTTTTGGTTCATATTTTGGATGGTGATATTTTGAACTTGAATGGTGTAAATAGATGGGAAACAATGAATGAGTTCTACTGTAATGTTCCTGTTGATTTTTTTGAATGAATGCTGATTTTTTTGAACAATGAATGCTGATTTTTTTGAACTGTAATGTTCCTATTGATTTTCAGAATAACAATGAATGCTGATTTTTTTGAACTGTAATGTTCATATTTTCAGAATAACAATGAATGCTGATTTTTTTGAATTGTATAGCAATTTCAGAATAGCATTTCAGAATAGCTATTCCATGATACAGTATTGTCTGAATTTTTTTTCCAGTGGCCTAATACAATGAAATGCAAAAAATTTAACCAATTTGAGCATTGGTGAATCTTTTTTCATTTGGCCAATTTTGAGAGGGCATTTTCTTTGTTTGGGTAATGAAAAGCAGAGAAACCTAAAATTGATATGCCTTTTCTTAAATTATGTTTGTGTATCCTTTAAAAAAATTGTCTATTTTTATGAATCAAACACAACAAATATTCTTACAAAGACTTCTTTTCAAGTCAAATGTATTGTGATTCTCATATGACCATGCGTAGTACTAGTCCTACAAAAGAATATTTCAATTCGTTTATAACAGGCCACGAAGCTGTAATGTCCAAATGAAAAGAGATTCACCAATTACATGTATCTCAAAATTGGACATTACAGAATAGACATGTAATTGGTATTCCATGATACAGTATTGTCTGAATCTTTTTTCATTTGGCCAACCTTAAGAACCTGTAATGTCCATTTTGGATACCAATTACATGTCTCACAGGTTCAGGTTCATTTTGGATACCAATTCAGAATAGCATTTCAGAATAGCTATTCCATTTTGGATACCAATTCAGAATAGCATTTCCATTTTGGATACCAATTTCAGAATAGCATTTCCATTGAGCACAAATTGACACCGTATAATTGATACTGCATAATTGAGCACAAATTGATACTGTATAATTGATACTGCACAGGTTCAGGTTCAGAACACAATTTCAGGTTCAGAACACAATTAATTGATACTGTATAATTGATCAAAAATCAGCACACATTACTCTGCATTTACACTATCAAATTGATTACATTACTCTGCATAATTACATTACATTCCATATTCGCAAAAGAAATGCATAATTACATCAAGTTGAATAAGAAATAACAACTAGTATCTACAAATTGAATGAGAAATTTCATTCTTCAACTATCAGTATCTACAACTATCAGGTGGATCATCTTCTTCGAATGCTGAAAATTGCAAATTCCATTCAGTCATCTTCAGCTTGCACTTCATCAGTCATCTTCAGCTTCTTCTCTTGTGTATTCAACATAGAGTTTATCAAAGTTGGCATAGGACAGACCTTGAGGTAAATTCCAATTTCCCTGACATCCCAATTTGTTCTTCTTACGGAACAATTCAACAACTTCCCAAACAATTTGAGTATCCCAATCAAATATCACAATCTAGAGGGTGGCACAACCAAACTTTGCTACTGATGTTCCACTAACAAAAGCTACTGATGTCCCAGAGACGGTGGATGGAGCAGTGGGGCAGAGACGGCAGAGACGGTGGGATGGCGCGGTGGTAGGTGTCGTGCAAAGGAGAGGATGGGACTACACACTGGTTGAAGTGCTGGAGTGGGACGACGCAGCAGTTGGAGCGGCGCGGCGAAGAAGGTGTGGCGGTGCGGTGGTTGGAGAAAGGGAATCATCGAGAATTGGGGAACGAATTGGAACGAGAAAGGGAAGGGGATGGTTTTATTTTCTCTGTTTGTTTTTCTAGAGTGGACACGTGGCATGTTAAGAACCGCACGATTCATCTAATGGTTAAAAATAAAAGAAAGGTACCAAGGCATGACACCCTCAAGGTACTCAATCCATTTCCCAAAAAAACATACATGGCTAAAAAAATTCTCTCAAACTTCTACATCTCTCTCTTTCTCTGCGCTTTGTCTCTCCATCTCCTTCTCTCTGCGCTTCAAACAAATAGTAATACCAGTTCTCCAATTCAAGCTAACCATTCAAGATCAAAATCGTTTAGATCCTATTCCTATTCATAACAAAAAAAGAAAAATACACAATACCCAGAGAAGGCTTTACATCAGGCAACCATAATAAGTGATTAGGGGAATTTAGTGATGACCCAGATGAAGTCAATAGAACCCCATGATCAAAATCCCTTAAAAATCGAATCTTTAGCTAGAAAATAGAGAACCTGGTAAAGTAGAGAGCAACCCACAATACAAAAAAAACAATCTGTTCACGATGATCCATTATGTCTTTTTAGATTTGATAAGTGGGTTTTGTTCAGCGAGACTTGTTCTCCTTTTCTCAAATAGGTTTTCATGGAGCATATGGGTTTTCTCAATTAGATTTCCTTCTGTGTGTGTTTTAATTTAAGTTTGGAAACCCTAAAACTTTTGTATTTCATCTTTCAATTTCTGTTAGTGGGTTTCTCTCACCTCAGTGCTCAGTGTTAGTGGATTTGTTTTTTTAGATAAGCAATGATTCATTAAGGGAGCACTAGGGGTCCTCTAACCCAAACAAAGGGTTACAAATTGTTCAAGTATACAAGTGGGTTAATCCACCAATCAGAAATACACATATTAGAACTATTACCTACCTTATAAATGAACCAACTCCAAGAAAAACTCTTGATACGAGTAACAACAGAAGGTAAGCTAACATCCTCGTTCTTGAACACCAGCCCATTTCTTGACAACCATGCATATAGACCAACATGTTGTGAGCCAAATCAAGTATTTATATTTTTTCGTTTTCCGCCCTTTGCATACCTGACCGAACCATCGGAAATGATCCTGAATATCAACATATCCATCAAAATCAATATGCAGCCACTGATATACCTGCTGCCAAACATCACTAGCGAAACTACATAATAAGAAAAGATGATTAATGTCCTCTTTGTGTGACTGACAGAATGGACAAATAGCATCTGTAGCGTTCACGATCACATGACAATCAACGAGAAGGGTGCGCGTTGGCAAGGAATTTCGCAGCAGCCTCCACTCGAAAATAGAAACTTTCGACGGACAAGTTGTGCGCCAAAGCTTGACCAACAGTTTATTTAAATCAGCGTCCAACGCAAATCCTTCACGCAAACCAACCAAGAAGCTGCAACAACTCTTTACAGTGAATGCCTTTAATGTATGATGCAGCCATATAACCACATCCTTCTTGAATCTAACTGGCTGAACCTCCTGCAAAATCGTGTGTAAAATGCTTACCTCGTCGCTGTTGTGAGGGCGGACAGCTTCAAACCACGGTTCCAGCCACTGCCAACCCGAAACAGCCCAGGCTCCAGCATCAGCAACAGAAAATAATTTATCAACACAGCCTTCAAATATAATGGGGAAAACCGAACAAAGAGCTCCACTACCAAGCCACCTATCATTCCAAAAGTCAATTGTGCTCCCATCCCCCAACCTTCTCTGAATGCACGAACCAAACCACCCCTCTGTGTGGTACCATGAAGAAGCGAACGAAAGACATCACCATATCTATACAATATTAAATCTCTCCAGAATGAGGCTATAGCGCCTAGCGCTGTAGCGGTACCTAGCGCTGTAGCGGCAGAAAAGAAAAGTCCAGTAGCAGAGCCACCACAGTGCCCACTAGAGCAAGCAATAGGCTCAAATCTGGGTTAGCAAACAGTACTCTAACCCTTCTTTAAAAAAAATGTTGTTTGTCTATTTTCAATAAACCTGTTAGGCGCTATAGCGTCTGTTCTTGCATCTAACAGTATGTTTAGAGTTTTATTTCTGTTGTTTTTAATTCTGTTGAGTTTTAGTCAAAGGCCTCTCCCATTAGAATTGCATGAGTAGTGGAAACACTGTTAGGTCTTAAGTTGGGGGGAGGACCTTAAATGTGTTTAATGTTATATGTGAAATGTTAATGTTATGTGTTTAATGTTATGTTTGTTGAATAAAAAGTATGATCAGTTGCAATTTCTAGTTTTTCAATAATAGAATATGTTTCTTCCTGGGCTAAATTTAATGATGATTATGTGTTTTGAGTAGAGTAGCCTTGTTTGAACAATGACTAGTCTTATTGCTGCTTCTACACAAAACTCTAGGCTTAGCAAGGAACCTAGTTAGCTCCGAATGATAAGGTTTAGTCAAGTTTTTACTAAAAATTGAGAGTAGCATTTGAAGCTAAGTTTGGGGGTGCATCGGTTATGTTAAGGCTAGGAACAAAGATGATAGTTTGGTCACTGCAAAATGAAACAAAAGTGTGCAAGTGGTCTTGAAAAAAGTTGCAAAATGTCTAAAATAATTTGCTGAGCTGTTCCAAGAATGCAAAAAAAAAGAAATGCAAATAAGGAGCTCAGTAGTGAAGGCAGCAACTAGTTTTGTTCATCAAATTGCCAGCGCTGCAGCGTCTAAACGCTACAGCGTCTCAGAAATCACCAAATTAAAACCTTTTGCACTGACCAATGATCTAAATTGCCTAATCAAAGCCCTTTGTTGTGCTTTGAAGCCCCTCAAGTCTTATGTGAAGTTGTTAGTCTACTCTCATTTTTGAAAAATTCTTTGGCTAAACCAAAAGAAGGCCACTCTTTCCAAGGCTAGGAGAAATATTGAAACTAGCTAGGAACTAAACTAAGCTTAGTAGTCACACACTCACAATTGAGCAGTAATAATTCTAGATGTTGTGAAAAACAATGATGTTGTGTGTGTGTATGTGTGAATCTGAAAATTTTAACCCACTAAGAACATTTTTGAAAAATTGTTTGATTGAGGGATGCAACTGACCTTGTCTTTCTATGTTGTTGTTATTCTATTTTAAGTTAGTTTGTTTATCTTTATAATGTGTTATTACTTGAGGACAAGTAATAGTTTAAGTTTGGGGGTGTGATAACTCTTATCTATAAGAGTTATTTATGCTTTCTAGACTTAGGCAAATGCGAGTTCTGAAGTAATAATAATTTTTTTAGAAAGATATTGTTGTTGTCTTGTTTGTACAATTAATCTATGTAATTGTTTCTTTGTTGTTGTGTTGTTTGTTCTTTGTCAAGCGTCATTACTTGAGGACAATCAATGGTTTAAGTTTGGGGGTGTGATAACTCTATTTTATATAGGTTATTTGTGCTCTTATACTTAAATCAACACAAGTTCTCAAGTAATATTCGTGCTTTATTAGGTAAATATTAGTTATTTAGAGGAAAGAAGGGTTAGGAGCTTGTTTGTTATCATTTGACACATTTGGTGCCTTTGTGAATATATTGATGTTGTTATCTTACTTATACTACTATATTTAACACATATTCTACTTGATTTCAAGTAATTAGTTATGATTAGATGTATGAATAACTCTATATAAAATGGAGTTATCACACCCCCAAACTTAAACCATTGCTTGTCCTCAAGTAATGACAAAAAGAAAACACAAGTAGGATTTTCAATTTAAAGAAGAACAGATCAGCTCATATCTTTTCAAAGAATAATTTTGCATTTGATGAACTTCATTTTTCAGAGCATTTTGTCTTTGTGCCTTTGAATTCCCAAACATCCAAAGTTTATTCAAACTCATTTATGTGAGTGGGTGCCCCACTGAGATCCTATCAGTTACAAAACTAAGTAAAAAGTTTCTCTTTTACTTTTGGAAAATTTTAGATCATGTTTGGCCAAAACAAAGGTGTTTCAAAATATAGACTAGACTAGGGGGCTTTAAGTACAACTAAGGACTTTGATTGAGTTTTTCAAAACTGTTGAGTCAATGCACTATCTTTATTTTTGGTGGTTCTTTTCTTTGGTGCAGATGCACCTTGGTGCAGTTGCACTGAATTTTTTTTTTTTTGTGAAGTGCAGAAGCACTGAACTTTTTGTAATGGTGCGGATGCATTTGAGTGCAACTGCACTTGATACTACATTTCAAGACTTGTAGCATATATTGCCCTCCTCACTGACCTCCTTATGCATACTTTTTTCTTTGGTTTTGCTTTTCTTTTCTTCTTTTTCTTTCTTTTTTTTTGCATTTTGATGCTTTTCTTTTCTTTCAAACCAAATGCACTATTTGGAACAGGTTCAGTTTAATGATTTGGGTAAATATAGCTAGTTTATAACACTTTGAGCTCTTTTGTAGTGATTTTGGTAACCTATTTGCATTGACTACTCTAAGCTTCTCATAGTCAGCCTTAGTATTCATGGAAATTCCCCCAAACTTAATTCTTTATGCTCTTCTATATTTTTAGTAAAAATTTGTTTTTGACCTTGGCTTTTTGAAAATTCCTCTTGTATCAGATAGTTTTTCAAATAGCAAGGTTCTTTTCAAAACTCAGTTTTAATGTGTCAAAGTAATAATAAAATTGGTCATTTGAGGAAAACAAGGCTTATTTTCTTTTTCTTCTTTTCATCATTAAAAATCAGTTCAAAGAGGTGCATTTGTCTATGTTTGTGAAAAAGTTTTTTTTTTAGCTGATCATGCTTAAAATCTATCAAATCCTAACACATATTTAAACATGTAGACACATATTAAAAAAAACATATATCAAAGCAAACACACATAAACACAAACATATATCAAAGTAAACACACATATACTATAGTTAAACACACATGCATAATATAATAAGTTAACTTCTCCCCCAACTTAAAGTTGAGCAGTGTCCTCACTGCTCTTTAAAAATAAGACCATGGGAGGAGGATTAGTTCACAAAATAACATAGTGCATGATATAATTATCAAAAGCATAATTAAACATATTATTTAACAACATTCAAATATAATTACTGTTTTGATGCCCCACTCCTTAACCTTGAGCTAGACCTCACTGCAGAATGCTTCACCTTCTGTCTCTTCTTCTTGGGCTCCTCAGCTTTTGGTGCATCTGCACTAGATGCAGTTGCACCAGCCACCTCTGTTGTTGGTCTTGGTTCATCAGGTTTTTTTTTGTAGGTGTATCAGGTGCTCCTGCACTAGCTTGCACTGCAACAGTTGTTTCTGCAGCATCTGATTCACCTTTCTTTGGGTTGTTTGATGCAGGAGCACTGAGTATGTATGCAGTGCAGCTGCACTAAAACCTGTGTTCCTACAAAACACTTGAAAACATCAATTTGAACAAAATAACTAATAACTTACTACAAAATCATGGGTTGCCTCCCATAAGCGCTTGATTTAAGAGTCTTTCAGCCTGACTATCTATTTGATTTAGAGATTTTGGAATTGAGTGGTGCCTTTGTCCCTCACCACATGTGCTCCATTATACTGCTTCACCCTTTTTCCATTGATTTGGAATGTGTAAATGGTGGCTTCATCAAACAATTCCACTGCCCCATTAGGATACACTTTCACCAAATTTTGTGGAGTTGGATTTTTGTGAGATGGGCATTGGGTTGGGAGAGTTGGTTGTTTGTTGAGTGCTTCTTTAGGGTCTGGTTCAGGCTCAATCTCTTTAACACTTCCTTCTTCTTCTGATTCATTTCTTCTTCCCACACTCTCCTTTTCCATCATGTCTTCACCTAGCAGTGCAGGAGCATCAGATGCAAGAGCATTGATCAGATGATCCTTTTGTGCCGGTTCTTCTCTTGGCAGAATGTCTTTTTCCAAGATTTCTTCTTCAGGTGGTGCAGCTGCATCTGGTGCAAGTGCACTGGTGAGATGATCACACTGCTTATGGAATTGCTTCTGCACTAAATGGTCAAGAGAAATGATTGTTGAACATTCTTCACTCTCCTCTGCAGGATATTTCAGAGCATTCATCACATTGAATTTCACCTCTTGATCATTCACTCTCATGGTTAGTTCTCCTTTTTGTACATCAATGAGTGCTTTTCCAGTTGCCAAGAATGGTCTTCCAAGGATGATTGAGACTTCTTTATCTCACTACAAAAAAACAGTGTATTAGCGACGGATTTTTCCCTCGCTAATGCCTGTTTTTCCCTCGCTAATGACTGTTAGCGACGGAATTAGCGACGGACCAATTCCGTCGCTAAAAAGCTGGTCGCTAATGGCTAGCGAGGGAATAAAATCCGTCGCTAAAATTAGCGACGGAAAATCCGTCGCAAAAATCCGTCGCTAAAAACACTGTGCCAATGACCGTTGCAGTTGATTTGACACTGACACTGACCAAAGTTAGCGACGGATTTCCGTCGCTAAAATCCGTCGCTAACCTCATTTTTTTAAAAAAAAAAAAACTATTCTCAGATAGAGAGAGGGAGACATTAGGGGTTGGGGAGATAAGGGAAGAAAAAAATGGTGTGGTGGTGGTGTGGTGTTGAAGGGAGAAGATAATGGTGGTGGTGGTGGTAAGAAAAAATGAAAGAGGCAGAGGAAAATGGAGAAGGAAAAGAAATGAAAGAGGATGGTGTGGTGGTGATGGTGGTGGTGTGGTGTTGAAGGGAGAAGATGATGATGGTGGTGGTAAGAAGAAATGAAAGAGGAAGAGGAAAATGGAGAAGGAAAAGTAATAAAAGAGGAAGAGGAAGAAATGAAAGAGGATGGTGTGGTGGTGGTGGTGGTGGTGTGGTGTTGAAGGGAAAAGATGATGATGGTGGTGGTAAGAAGAAATGAAAGAGGAAGAGGAAAATGGAGAAGGAAAAGAAATGAAAGAGGAAGAGAAAGAAATGAAAGAGGATGGTGTGGTGGTGGTGGTGGTGGTGTGGTGTTGAAGGGAGAAGATGATGGTGGTGGTGGTAAGAAGAAATGAAAGAGGAAGAGGAATAAATGAAAGAAGAAGAGGAAAAAACGGAGAAGAGGAAGAAATGAAAGAGGAAGAGGAAGAAATGAAAGAGGAAAGAAAGAATTCGGGTTTATAAAAAAAAAATAACAGTTAGCGACGGATTTAGCGACGGATTTCCCTCGTTAACTCTGGTCACGTGTCAAATCAACTGCAACGGTCAGTGGCACAATTTTCCAAAGATTAGCGACGGATTTAGCGACGGATTTCCGTCGCTAATTCAAATTGTTTTTTCAATTTTCGCGCCATGTTAAATCCGTCGCTAATTTAGCCAATTTCCGTCGCTAAATACCTTGTTTTCAATCCGTCGCTAATTTTGTGCATTTCCGTCGCTAATTTTGATTTTAGCGACGGAATTCCAATCCGTCGCTAAAATCCGTCGCTAATTCATGTTTTTTTGTAGTGTCTGTATCAAAATCAAGAATAACAAAATCTGCAGGAAACACAAATTTGTCAACCTTAACCAAAATATCTTCAATAATTCCCTCTGGGTAGGCTATTGATCTATCAGCAAGTTGAAGTGCTATAGTTGTAGGTCTAGCATTTCCAATCTCAAGTTGTTTAAATATTGATTTAGGCATCAAGTATACTTGCACCTAAATCACACAATGCATGACCTGTATAAAATTTTCCAATTGAGAATGGAATTGTAAAACTGCCAGGATTCTTCAATTTCCTTTGAATTTTGTTTTGCAAAATTAAACTACATTCTTTAGACATAGCAATTGTTTCAAAATCCCCTAATCTTTTTCTTTTTGAAAGCACATCTTTCATGAATTTAGCATAATTAGGCATTTGTTGAAGTGCTTCAACTAAGGGAACATTGATGTGTAACTCTTTTAAAATTTCAAGAAATTTACTGAATTGCTTCTCCTCATGTGCCTTTTTTAATCTTTGAGGATAAGGAGGAGGAGGGTATTCAGGAACTAACCTTGGCATTTGAACTTCTTGAGATGCAGGTGCATGAGGTGCTTCTGCATCTTGCAAACTTTTTTCTTTTCTGTTTTTATTTTTTTCATTTTCTACCTTACCTTCACCTTCAGTCTCATAAGGTTCTGCAAGATCCTTTCCATTTCTAAGAGAAATGGCCTTCACCTGTTCATTTCCTGGCATGTGGGATGTGGTAGCTTCTGTGTTTGAGGGTAGTGTACCTGTTGGTTTTTGATACAGAGCTGTTGCTAATTGTCCCACTTGATTCTCCAAATTTTTGATGGAGGCATTAAGAGTTGGAATTTGAACTTTTGTATCACTCATAAATACTTCTGTCCTATCCATAAATACATCTGTTTTATCCATAAATGATTTCAATAAGGCTTCCATGGAGTTGTCCATTTCTGGTGCAGATGGTTTTTGGACGTGTTGAGAAAGGAATCTGGTGGAGTAGATGGTGCAACTGCATTAGGTGCAGCAGCATTATTACTCCCCCACCAGAAATCTGAGTGACTGTTCCAATCTGGATTATAGGTATTTGGGTAAGGGTTGTTATTTTGGTTGTACCCTGCATAGTTAACAGAAATAGGGTTGCTAGGACATTCTTCATACAAGGGACCTCCTCCACAATACACACAACTTGTATCACCTGGGGGTTTGTTCTATGGCTGTCGTAGTGTTTTCTGTTGGTGCAGCTGCACCAGGTGCAGAAGCACTGGTTGAAGTGAAGTTTTTAAACAAATTTGTCAGTGAGGCTAACTGAGCAGATAGGGTTGATACATCACTAATTTCATGTACCCCTGATGGTTTCTTTTGGGCACTCACCCTCTCAGTAGGCCAACTAGAGCTATTTGTTGCAATTCTATCAATCAATTCAATTGCTTCATTATAAGACAAGTTTAATAACACACCCCTAGATGATGCATCAAGCATTATTCTGGTTTGAGGTTCTAAACCATTATAAAAAGTTTCCATTTGAATAATGACAGGAAGACCATGATGTGGACATTTTCTTAAAAGCTCTTTCCATCTTTCCCATGCTTCAAACAATGATTCAAAGCCTTTTTGTCTAAAAGATGTAATATCATTTCTCATTCTGGCATTTTTGATGGGTGGAAAATATTTTGCTAAAAACTTTTCAGCCGTTTCATTCCATTTCCATGAATGAATAGAATTAGGCTCTAATGAATTCAACCAAAATTTAGCCTTATCTTTCAAAGAATATGGAAATAGCTTAAGTTTAAATGCATCTTCACTAACACCGGGAATGATAAAGTTACTACATATTTCTAAAAACTGTTTTAAATGCTCATGGGGATCCTCATGGAGAGATCCGCCAAATTGACCAATTGTTTGTAGCATTTGGAACATCATGAGTTTAAATTCAAAATGCACAGCATCAATATGAGGTCTTGCTATACTTGTTTGCATATTTTGATGATCTCGGCTTGGGGGCAACTGTCTGGACTGGACCAAGAGGCTCATTCAGCAATTGGACATAGATTAACTCAATCACTTTGATCCATATCCACAATACACAAGCCCATTCATGACTCTCATACTTGGATGGCTCAGATTCACTCTACCGATCCAATGACTCACTACGGGCACAATAATGAGGTACATTCTAATTCCTAGCTAAATCACTCATCTATTCTCAATACTGACTTGAGCGTCGGAGTGGCTTCGCAGGTACCCCTCCCGAGCTCGCACTAACCTCCAACCAGGCAGCAGGTGACCTACCAATTGCAGTCCACTCAGCACCGCAAGTTACATAACATATTCTAAGGTTAATTTTATGGAATTGTAGCATGTAACTATACCATGCATTGATATATAATTTGGTTGTCAGGTATATAAAGTTTGATACATTCACTCCTGCAGTGGAACGAGGGCTTCCAGTTACAATAGTTATTAGTGGAATGGCTTTACAAGAAATCCTTGCCGAAGCATATTAGTGTGATTGGAAACATATTCAATCTGAATCTCATCCTTGATTCATTGTCTAGAAAATAGGAATCAACTAGTACCTGCAAAGTTAGTGTGCTACTGATGCATTTATGTGAAGAAATGTTCTCCTTTCTTTTATTTTGTTTGTTTTACTATTACGTGTCCAAGAATTTCCTATTACGTGTTCAAGAAAGCCCATTCTCGTTTGAGAAATGTTACAAAAACACATTTTTTATCTCACAAATATTCAAAGTGAAAGTTTTGTTTCATTGAATTTTATAATCAATGCACAGATTTCTGTAGTTATCATAAAATAATTTTGTAATAGGAGTGTAAAAGTAGCTTATGTGTGTACTTTTCATTCTTGTTTGCCGAACTCTTTCCATTCCAACATAGATCTTCTAACATTAGTGAAAAATGTTCTTGCATGACAACATGCAAATTTGCTTCAAAACCGTGCATTTTATTGAACATCTAAGTTATCTGTAGGCTTCATATCGTGTAAAGGTGATGATGACGAGATCTCCTCCAAGAGTTTCTTAAAAGTAAGGGATGCAGAGTTTACAGAGAGTGTAATTATGATTCTGTTTAGTCACATTTTTGTTTTCTAAGTTAAATTGGAGTAATAGAGTCGACATATGTATTCTTTTAGTGCAAGGTATCCTACAATGATGCCAATCATTTTAGGATTTGTACATATGTTACACGAACTTTAGATAGCGGTAAACTAAATCCATGTTTGTTTCTCTTTAACTTGAAAGGTAAACTAAATCCATGTTTATTTCTAGGCTCTAAAACCCCAACTCTGTGTGGCCAAACTAATTTGGATATTGAAGCTTATACATTTTGTTCACATGTCTGCATGATAATAATTAGTCAAGAAAATATCACAAGAAAATCAAGAAAAATATTTAATCAGACAATATTATATCACGAGAATATAACTCTAAGCTCTTCTAATTAAGAAACTAATCAGAATCAGAAAAAAAAAAACAGAAACTAGTAAAAGGTACCAACATATAGAAATTCAAAAACAGAAACTAGTAAAGGAACCAACATATAGAAATTCAAAGACGCCGCCACATCATCGTTCTGTACTCCAATTAGTTGGAATATGGGATCCACCACGGCCTATTATCATCATGCAAGTCTTGAATCTCCTTATCATCTGCTTCAAGTTGATGAGAAGCGCATGCGATTTTGGGAATACTTTAATATAAAGTGCGACAAGAATTTAGATGTTAACTGTGAAAAATTCTCGATGGAATTTGGTGGGAGGGTAGAAAACCATTTAAGAGCGTGCTTTCTGAGTGTACAAGGGAAGACACGACACTGAATTGAATCCGTGGCTTCTGATCCATACGATAACATGTGGACATTGAAGAGTGCAAGATGGTACTCGGGATCTGTTAAGCCATCGTATGGCTCGATTTTTGGTATCTTGAAGCCGTTGGGTAATGGTGCTGCCATGATGGATTGGGAGAATGGATGATGCTGTTTTGATGACTCTGAAGCAGAAGTTTCCCCATCTTCCCGCTTTACTTTCTTCTCTCTCTCACCTCCCATTGCATACTTAATACTCTTAATACTCTCAGCGTGACTAATTTGTTGTTTCTAGGGTTTTAACCGATATGTGAAACATTGGAAGAGAAGACTCTTTTATAATCAGGGTTTTGAGTTGCAATGATGGGCTTGGGTTGCAGCTTTTTTGATCAACCCGTTGAATATGTTTTAAAAATTTTAGGCTTAATTACAGTTTTGATCCCCCTATTATGACCAATTCTCGATTTTGGTCCCTGAAGTTTTAATTTGACGATTTTGGTCCCCCTATTTTCACAATTTGAAAAATCATAGTCCCCCTGTTCAATTTTGACTGACTTGTCCTACGTGGCAGCCCGCGTGGACTGCCACGTAGGCGCACCCCCCACCCCCCACCCCTCCACTGTTCGTCTTCCCCACCGATCCCCCCCACCCCAACACCACCACCGACCCCACCCCACCCCACCCCACCACCGACCCCACCCCACCACCGAATGAGATCTGCGATCTGCGAGAGCGAGAGCGAGAGAACGGGGAGACGAGAGCGATGAGCGACGAGCGAGAGCGAGAGCGACGGTGGTGAGAGGGAAAGGGAGAGCGACGGTGGTGAGATGCGAAGGAGAGAGGGGGGAGGTGCGAAGGGGAGGGGGGAGGTGCGAAGGGGAGGAGGTGCGAAGGGGAGGGGGGAGATGCGAAGGGGAGGAGGTGCGACGGTGAGAGGGAATCAGTGGTGAGTGGTTGTTGGATCTGCGAGCAAGGGGTGGGAGAAGCGTGAGAGGATTCGAGGGGGGTGGGAGGGGGGAGGGGAAGGGGAACAGTGGAGGGGGAGGGGGGGTTCACGGATGTGGGGGTGGGAGGGGGGGAGGGGAACAGTGGAGGGGGGAGGGGAAGAGGGTCACGAGGAAGAAGAAGGTGGGGGTGGGGGGTGGGGGTGTGCCTACGTGGCAGTCCACGTGGGCTGCCACGTAGGATAAGTCAGTCAAAATTTGGGTGGGGGACCTTGATTTTTCAAATTGAGAAAATAAGGGGACCAAAATCGTCAAATTAAAAGTTCAGGGACCAAAATCGAGAATTGGTCATAATAGGGGGACCAAAACTATAATTAAGCCAAAATTTTACTTGCTTATAATTTGACATACTTTTATAATTTTGCAAGCGATATTTCAATAAAATAATTGCTAAATAGCACTTTTACTCATTTATCTTGCTCTAGTTTTATTTTATTTTGATCTTTTATCTTTTTTTTGTCCATTTTGATTTCTCATATTTCATTTTCGTCTCTGCCGGTCGTTAACGGACGCAAAGAACCCAGATCTAGAGATACAAGAAAAAATGCAAATCTGGAGAAAAAAACAACGAGAAACGCAGAAAAAAAAATGAATGCTTGGCCATGGTTGTCGCGATTCTTTGTTCTCATCTCGCAATCTTCCTTCTTCAACGGTTAGATCCTCAGAGAAAGGGTTTTAAAAAATGAATGCTTTCTTTCCTCACAAATCTGATTTTGATCCCGCAACGGATTCAGATTATGTTCTCAAAAACAGATTCTGGTTCGGATTGCGAGATGAAAACACATTCACCTTTATGTTAGATTCAGATTTTGCAAAATGTTGTTGGGTTTGTTTCGTTTTTCTGTGATATCATCGAAATAGTTTTCTGGTTCGGATTCTGTGTTGGAAGGATCTGATTCAGATTCTGTGGCTTGTGTGGTTTGAAAGAAGAAAGTGGAAATGGGTTTGAGAGTTGCAAAAGAAGGAGATGAGAGGAAAAAGATTTAGTTTTTGTTTAAGCACCAAAACAAAAATGAATGGAAACTGATGAAGGAGATGAGAGAAACTGACGAAGGAGATGAGATGAATGGAACAATATTTAATTATTTCTCAGATTTAATAATATGTGTTTTTAATTATTTTTGTTGTTTTTTTTAAAATTTTAAAAACTTAAATGCTTATGTGTCAAATGACTTAGAATTAAACTAGTATTTTACCCGGGCATACGCACGGGTGATAATACTATATTGTCGGTGTATTGCCATGAAGTCATAATAGTAATTCGGAAGATAATCATAAGTTGTGAACAATGTCCAAAATGTATAATTTGAAATTCAAAGTGGAAATAGATAGGTATTATGTCATATAACATACAAATTAAAATTATAGAGTCGAAGAAATTAAATGAGATTGACAATCAGAATTACATTGATCCATAATAATGTATTTAGACATTAGAGGTAAAATATGCATCCCTGTTCCGCGTTGGCACTCCCGTTGGCGCTCTCGTTGCCTCTCCCGTTGCAGCTCCCATAGCGAGTGAATATCAATGTTATGTTGAAGACAGAGAGGTAGTTAAAGTGTTGAATATGTACCCCAGTTGACCCTCCTGTTTGCATCCCCGTTGGCCCTCCCATTGACACTCTCGTTGGCGCTCCCGTTGGCGCTTCTGTTGGCCCTCCCATTGGCACTCTATATAATTTAATCATATTAATTTAAATATAAAAGGTTATTTTGTAACTTTTGGCTGGGGTTAAGCTTTTTTACAATTCTTTTTTTTTTGACTCAAGTTTTTTTACAATTCTTAGTGGTTAAATTCAATGATTTTAATAGAGAGATTATAGTAAATCGTAAATTTTAGATTATTTAATTAATGAGTATAATATTAATTTAATAATTTATTTTTTTTACAAAAAATTAATTTTTAAACTTTTGTTAAAGATACGTCTTTTTTTGACAATGGATAGTGGTTAAAATGATTAATTTTAGTAGTTTGAGTAGAATATAAAAATAGTGACTAATTGATTTATAGTATGATTTTTTTTATAAAAATAGCGGGAAACGGGAAAAATTTTAAATGTTTTCACCAAAAAAAGTAAAAAAAATGCTGAAAAATGACTTTTTCTAAAAAAAACAGATTTTTAAAAAAAAAATTAAAAAAAGCGAAATGACTATTCATGCGTCAGTTTTTTAGATATTTTTTTAAGAAAGTTGCGAAAATACTGTTGATTTGTCAGCAAAAACACTGTTCACGCGTCAGTTTTTATATATTTTTTTAAGAAAGCTGCGAAAAACACTGTTCATGTACTGTTCATTTTTGTCTTTATGCGATGAAATGACTATTTTGTCCCTATTTTGTGACAAATGTCAAAATTGTAAGATGTCTAAAAATGTAAATGTGCTAGCATATGTTTTGATTATAGTAGAGTAGATAAAACAGAGTTTTGCCACATCATTTAATGAATCACACATCATACATGACACTTAAGACGTCACGTCAGCAGTTAACTGACAGTGTGACGTCAGTTAACAGCAATTGACGGCAGGGACCAAAATGAAACGAAAAGATGAGGGATCAAAAAGGACCAAAAAAAGATAAAGGACCAAAATGAAACATAGAGCAAAGATAAAGGACCAAAAGTGTTATTTAGCTTAAAATAATTATGTTTATAAATGATTCAATAAAGACAAAACTCTTATTTTTGTTCCTTAACTAGCACCATCTCTTCTACTTGATCCTTAAATCATATAAAATGATAAGTAGTCTCAATAGTTTGTGAATTGACTAATTATAAAACTTTAATAAATATGTCTTATTAGTTTCTGTAAATGACTTCTTATAAAACTTTGAAAATTAATTAGACGAACACCACTGTAACACCCTGATATTTTCCAACTTGTAGAAATTATCGAAATGCACTACTGGCATACATCAGAGTACCTCCTGTTTTAAATACTGAACACATACTAATACTCGATGCTAAAACCCATCAAGTGCGCTTACATAACTTAACGTAAAATACATAAATCTGGTTCTTACACCACTCAAACTAGTGTTCAGTACCAAAATAGGAAGTCTGTGGAAGCGATTTACAACTTATAATACAAGTCGTACCATCGTACATCTAAGATACTGAATGAAAATACAGAGATACATAACGTAACAAAATAAACAGCGTCAGCAACTCCTCAAGCGTCTCCATAGCCATGCCTCGTCGTCTTCAACTTAGCCTGCGACTCTGAAAAACAACAACATGGATTGGGTGAGACAACTTGTCTCAGTGAGTTCTATCGAGACCCCTTACTAACTCTCTCGGTTCAATTATGCTTGATTCATTATTCTTAATTCAAAAATCATAGTCCTCAAAATTGACTATGTGGTTGAACTAACGTTGTCCTCATAACCCTCAAGCCGGTTACGAGAGGCAACACATAAACTGAACTGAAGTTTTAGCGTGTCACCGGTCACTAATCGGCTGGATCCCTCATGGGGCCTAGGTTCATAGGGCTCATGACTTCCCCTCCCCTAGCACACTAAACTGAAAATAGGGTCGTCACCCTAACTGAACTGATGTATATATTTTAATATACCTTGAACAATGAACAGTGAATAATGGTCTTTGAACATAACAATGAACTTATACATAACAATGGCTTTATACTTAACATGAATCTTATCATTAGGTGATCTCACATGGGATTACTAACGTCGTTAACTTAACTTATAATTATCCATCATTCAATCCAAATCATAATGTATCACCCACACTCAACATTATGATAGCATAACTTAATCATAATCAATCTCATAATATAAACATGATTTACCACCTTCAATTAATCATCAATCATAACCAAACCCATGGCAATATTATCCTAACATCATACAATTCTGATTACATGATTGGTTAGGCCTTTCAGTAAGCTTCCTAACGCACCTGAGAACACTTAAATCGGACCACCGGATCAAAAGTTACCGCGAAAACAAAAATCATTAGGGTTTACTGAAAAATAACACTGCGTTGCGACGCGAAAACTTACAGAACCAAAATTCTTCGCAAAAATAAGCATGGTCGCGACGCGATGGGATCGTGTCGCGACGCGATGGTTGACAGATTCTCAGAAAAACAGGTTTTTGAAAAGCGATTTTGTCCCGTTTCGCTTTCAATCCGGTGCCGAGACTTTCTATGACCTCCGAGACATCAAAACAGACATAATATTCAGCAATTCCAGTCCAACAATGTCACGTATCAATCAACATATAGCAATCACAATCAACAATCACATCATCAATTCATATTTCCAATCAAACGATCTTACGACTCGATGACCCAAACGCGAGGTTTTCACAAACGTTTCGATACCGGTTTTTTATAAAGCGCGTGACTCAACTCAGAACACATGACACATGACCATAAATTCCTAGTGAGTATAGAACTCACCTCTTGATGATGACAAACAACACAATCAGAATCTTAGCGGGGCGAATCACCGAGAACGTTGCGAATGGACTCCGAACAACTTCAAACCGAACACCCAGCTACTGAACTACTCCTTAGGTTGCTCCAATCTACCCAAAACTGAAACCCAGCTACAAGGTTGACTCCTAAGCTGCTCCTACACGAAATATGGTTGCTGATATTTGTTCTAACACTCCCCAAATTCGCATGCAATGGTTAAGTTTTCTGTTTTGGCAAAAGGGAGCTTTGGGGGCTTCAATGGTGATTTCGGTTCGGAGGGGGATTGGATTTCAAAATCAATATCACTAGAAAGAGGAAGGTGAACTGATGATGGTTGTGCCATTGGATTGAACATGCAATGGACTTTTGAGAAAATTCCTCCTCTCTTCCTCCCTCTCAAACTCACGCCCTCTCACCTCTCTTTCTCTTCTTCAGCTTTGCTGTTTCTGAACTTAGAAGAAATGAAATGTTTCTCTTGGTTCAGCTGGGCCTGGAAGGGGGTATTTAAAGGGTAGGGTAAAAAGACAACAATGACCCTCACTTAAACATTTCATACCCAAAGACTCCCATCAGCCCTAATTACTCTAATCTTGATGCAATATATAATAATTAAGCACACAATTCACATAATAACTAAATCAAGTAATCCACTATCAAATCATTTTATTTTCAACCAAGTTAATAAATCACTAAATATCAATTCATGCCACATAATTTAAAATAGCGAAAATTGGGGATATTACAGCCACATACTAACTATTTATTATTTTCATATACTAAATAGGGGAATAAATGTAAACTTAGAGACTAAAATTGGGATTTACTTTCAAAAAAGTTTAGAGTGAAGACTTTGAGGATCAAAATGACTATGAAGTTTATATAAGAGAAGAGAGAAAAAGATAGAAGCATGAATATGAAAAGAATTTGAGAAGGGACCTAAAACTTCAATTTGGAGAGAGAAACTACTCAAAGAAAAATATCACACCTCTTGCACCTGTTGGTTCAATATAGAAAATGTAAACAAACACACCTATTTCCTTAATACTATTCTCTTGTTTACACACAATGAAGGTTGCAAATAAAACACCAATTTCAAACATATTATGATACTTTGTAGCTATCAGTATCTTGTTGATGCCCCTAGTTCTTTGTTTTCTTCGTGCTGCTCCCACGAAGTTTGACTGAATTTTGGATCACCCTCTCTACTCTCTACCAGTTACTACCTTTAATTCTTTGCCCAACTGCCAGTATCTTGTTGATGCCCCTAATTCTGTTTCTTCCATGTTTTCTGTTGATTCCATTTCACTGTCTTCTCTTTGCCTTGATGGTTTTCTTCGCTGGGCCTCGTTCCCGCTTCTTGTTAGGGTAAAACCAGAGAAATTGGGGAAGAAATCAATCAAGATGTGTTATTGATAATACTCTGTGTACATATATGAGAGAATGAGTCTGTTGTGGTTAATAACAGATTAACCATTGCTAACAACAGTTTAACAGACTTAACTAACACACATGGGAAAATTACAGAAATGCCCCCAATCAATCTAATTACAAAACTACCCCTTAACATTCCCTCTCTTAATCTGTTTGACATCACACAAAACAGATTACAACTACAAAAACAGACACATAACAAAACAGACACACAACAAAAGGATCTGTCAAATTGTTGAAGGCACTCTGCACATTCCCAGCTGCTGCCTTAATCTGTTAAAAGTCTCTGCACTCAGGGGCTTAGTGAACAAGTCTGCAAGTTGCTCTCTTGTTCCACAGTGCTTCATTTCAATAATTCCATCATTTACCAATTCTCTGATATAGTGGTACCGCACATCTATGTGCTTACTGCGACCGTGAAGGATAGGATTTTTAGTCAATTTTATTGCAGAAGTGTTATCACAGCACAATACTCTTGACTGGAAATTGATCTATTTCTCTTAGAATTTTACCCATCCAAACTGCCTGACATGCTGCACTGCTAGCAGCCACAAATTCAGCTTCTGTACTGGAAAGAGTGACAATCAGTTTCTTCTTAGAGGCCCATGCCACTACACCATTACACAGTAGAAAAACATATCTAGAGGTACTCTTTCTATCCTCTAGGTCACCAGCATAATCGCTATCCGTATAGCCTTTCAATACACTTTCTCCTTCTTTCCTATACAGGTACCATAATCCAATGTTCCCTTGAGGTATCTCAAGATTCTTTTGGAGGCTAGCCAGTGAGCTTGAGTTGGATTACTCATGAATCTACTAATAATGCACACAGAGTGCATTATATCAGGTCTAGTAGTTGTCATGTACATGAGGCTACCCACCAATTGCTTATACATTGTGCTGTCAACCTTTTCATCTTCATCATTCTTGCTCAGTTTGCATCCAGGCACCATTGGAACCTTCACTGCATTACATTCCTTCATATCAAACCGTTTCAGAACATCACCAGCATATTTCTTTTGACTAATGTAAATACCTTCTGCAGTTTGATTAATCTCAATACCCAGAAAGTATTTCATTTTGCCCATATCTGTCATGGAGAACTCCTTCTTCATTGACTCTTTAAAATGATTCATCATCTTATCATTGTTTCCAGTGTACACCAGATCATCAACATATAGGCTTATGATTAAAATTTCGTTCTCTTTGCCATGTTTCAAGAACAAGGTCTGCTCACTTTTGCTTGCTATGAAACCTTGTTGCAGAAAATAGCTCTCTATTCTGCTAAACCAGGCTCTAGGAGCATGTTTTAATCTGTATAATGCCTTATGAAGCCTATAAACTTTCTCTTCAGCTCCCTTCTTCACATATCCTTTTGGTTGCTCAATGTAAACTTCTTCAACTAGCTTACCATAAAGGAATGCAGATTTCACATCGAGCTGGTACAGAGGCCACCCTTTCTGAGCTGCCAAGGCAATGACAGTCCTGATGGTGTCTAATCTGCTCACTGGAGCATAAACCTCAGTGTAATATATTCCCTGTTGCTGAGAGTAGCCCTTGGCTACAAGGCTTGCTTTATATTTGTCAACTTGGCCATGTTCATTCAACTTGGTCTTGTACACCCATTTCACTCCAATCTTCTTTGCATTACTTGGTAAATCAGTCAATTCCTAGGTTTTGTTTCTCTCAATGGAAGCTATTTCTTCATCCATAGCTAGCTTCCATTTGTTACTCTGAACAGCAGCCTCAAAGCTATCTGGATCATTCTCTGTTTGCACCATGTTGGCTTCAATATCAGCATCAGATAAGCTTTCTCCTGTGTCATAATCATTCAACCACACTGATCTTCTTCTAATCCTTCCTTCTTCTTCATTTTGTTCTTCTGGTGCATTGTCATTATCTGTACCAGTGGTGTTTGAGTTGGCAGTTTCACTTTCATCTTCACTGGACTCACTCTCTTCCTCTTCTTCATTCTCAGTTTCTTCCTCTCCCCAGTCAAGATCAATGGCAATATTTTCAGCATAGGTTCTATCCCAGTTCCATTCTTTGTCTTCCTCAAAGACTATGTCTCTGCTCACTATGATTCTCTTACCAACAGGATCATAAACTCTGTATCCTTTGGATTCATCACTCATACCAAGCAGAACACATTCACAGCTCTTATCATCAAGTTTGGTTCTCTTGGCATCAGGTATGTGAACATGAGCCAAGCAACCAAACACTCTCAAATGAGATATGGAGGGCTTGTGGCCACTCCAGGCCTCCTCTGGTGTCATGTTCTTTACTGCAACTGTTGGGGATCTATTCAAAATGTATATGGCCCAGTTTACTACTTCTGGCCAAAAGGACTTGGGAATTTTCTTTCCATTCAGGGTGGATCTCACCATATTCATCACAGTTCGATTCTTTCTTTCCACAACCCCATTCTGTTGGGGTGTGTATGCTGTTGTTAAGTGTCTTTTTATACCATTCTCAAGACAATATTGATTGAACTCTGAGGATGTAAACTTACCTCCTCTGTCAGACCTCAAACATTTGATCTTTAATCCAGTTTCTGTTTCAACCATGCTCTTGAAGATTTTAAACATAGCAAAAGCCTCTGACTTCTCAGCTAAATAATACACCCAGGATTTTCTGCTATAATCATCAATCAAACATAGAAAGTATCTCTTGTTGCTGTTTGACATTGGAGAGATTGGACCACAGATGTCCACATGGATCAACTCAAGCTTTGATTTTGCTCTCCACTGCCCTTTCTTTGGTATAGCATCTCTGTGTTGCTTGCCCTTCATACAGACACCACAAACTTTCTTCTCATTTGACAGTTTTGGCAAGCCCTTCACCATATCTTTACTTTTTAGTAGATTCAAATTTTTGACACTCAAGTGTCCATATCTACAATGCCATAGATATGAAATATCTTCAGGCCCTGCATACAGACAACTACCATTCCCAGTTTCTTCAATATTTGTAGGCACTATCAACTTGAACATTCTATTACTAGTCATTTTACTTTCAAACAAGACCCCTCTCTCAGAGTGATAGATTCTACAAGTGTTAGACTTGAATACTACGGTTAAGCCACCCTCATGAAGTTGACCTAAGCTCAACAGATTGTTCCTAAGCTCAGGAATGTAGTACACATTTGAAATTATATAGGGAATGCCATTAACAATCAATTTAATCTTTCCTATCCCAGCCACTTTCATCCTAGTATTATTCCCAAGTCTAACAGTTTGATTAAAGGATTCATCTAAGTCTATGAACCAACTCTTGTTACCACTCATGTGATTAGAACACCCTGAATCAATAAACCATACCTCTGATATGTTGCCTTCAGGCGTTTCTGTCCACATCATCAACAACATGGGCTCCTCTTCACCATCTTCAGCATAATTCGCTTCCTTCTCCCATTCAGGGCAATCACTTCTATAGTGACTGAGTTTCTTGCACTTGAAACACTCAATTGTGTCAAGATTTGGTTTCCCCCGGCCTCTACCTCTACCTCTGACAGTGGAACCACCTCTGCCTCTATTTCTTGAACTTGTGTCCATTCTTTCTTGAGTAGTAATCTTCAAGGCCTGTTCCTCACCCTTTCCCTTGCTGAATCTATGAATGTTTTGTTCATGTACAATTAAAGAACCGTGAAGTTCATCAATTGACATCTTTTCAGTGTCTTTTGATTCAGCAATTGAGCACACGACATGCAGGAATTTTTCACTGAGTGATCTCAGAACTTTCTCCACGATTACTCCATCTTCAAACTTATCTCCATGTATTCTCATCTTGTTCGCAACCACCATAACCCTAGAAATGTAATCGGTGACGCCTTCACCAGATTTCATCTCTAGTGCTTCAAAGTCCTTTCTTGCAGCTTGAAGGATCGAGCGTTTCACCCTTGCATTCCCTTGACACTTTCTTTTCAAAGAATCCCATATTTCCTTTGCTGTATTCTTGGTGAGGATCGTTTCCAGAGTTGCTCGATCAATAGCTTGGAACAGATAGTTCTTTGCTTTCAAATCTTTAAGCTTCAGCTCTTCCAATTTCTTCTTCTGAGCATCAGTGAGTACAGTTCCTTGAGCCGGTTCCTCAATTCCTTCTTCAATCAGTTGCCAATATTCTTTGGAGCGTAGGAAATTTTCCATCAACATACTCCAATGGTCGTAATGCCCGTCGAACTTCGAAATAGACGCTTGCACGAACTTTCCTTCGTTTCCATTTGAATTCGCCATTGTCTTCTTCGATCGATCTTAAGATTGAGATGAGATATACGCGAATCCTTCGTTTCCATTTGAATTCGCCATTGTCTTCTTCGATCGATCTTAAGATTGAGATGAGATATACGTTCGCGATTGATTTCACGGCCAGGCCCCAAGAATTGGAGCTCTGGTACCAAATGTTAGGGTAAAACCAGAGAAATTGGGGAAGAAATCAATCAAGATGTGTTATTGATAATACTCTGTGTACATATATGAGAGAATGAGTCTGTTGTGGTTAATAACAGATTAACCATTGCTAACAACAGTTTAACAGACTTAACTAACACACATGGGAAAATTACAGAAATGCCCCCAATCAATCTAATTACAAAACTACCCCTTAACACTTCTCGCTTCTTTGCCTTGACAATGTTCTATTCATTCGAAATTGGGTTTAGTATTCTTGTATTAGACATGCATGCTTATTGTTTTAGATGGATTAATGTTGGCAGACTATATTATGATATTGTTTGATGTCTTTCCACTTGTATCTAGTAATGGCACCCTTAAGTCATATTTCAACTTCAAGACATCAAAATTCTTCAAATGCAGACACAAACCAACGAGAAGGTATAGTAAATTGAATACAATATTTTTTCTATATTTTAATCTTAATTTTTTTTTCCTGATAAGGCACGTTGACATTAAATCGTTTATAAATATAGACAAATAAATTATAAATGCAAAAAAGAAATTACATGTATTTGATGTTTGTATTATTTGAGGCAATGAGTAATAGGAACAAATCAAATAAAGCAAATTATCAATCATACACGTGGAAGTAAACCTTTTCAAGCTGTTAGTTATGATGCGGTACTATGTATTAAATTTTAAAATATTTTATTCTATTTTGTATTCTAAGATTTATTTATTAAGTGATTATGAAAATTATTTTTAGAGAGATCCTAACACGAAAAAGGAGCCTAATTTTCAAGATTTATGGCAAACGACTCATCGTTATTATTCCCTCTTTTGAAGCACAAAAGTAGCACTACATTGAGTTCAGCTTATGTTGCTTTCTTTGATCAGCACTTGATGCCATTTCGTTAGCACTATCTCATATCACAAAGGTTTGTTCAAACTTTAATTTGAGGATATTACTATAATTAAGAAGTTGAATGAAAATGAAGCAACACTAACACCTCATCAATAGAAACTATTTCAACTGCCTCTAATTAATTTCTTCTGTTCGAGATGAGATTTAATAATAGTGACAACCTAATTACCTTCCGATCATCACATTAGCAACAGTAATTGAGACCGGAAATCAAAGTTTGTTAAGAATGTCTAATATGTCTATGAAGGGAGGAGTACGTATCTCCAATTATAGTTTTCATGTGAATAGAATAAATAGAATAATTTAAAAAAATATCATTGCTATATATATTAAATATAGAGACACATATTCAAAAAAAATTAAAGAGACACATATACAGACACACAACATATCTTTTTTGGTCGAGACCAGGGTATTCACCGCCGAACACAGTGATTAATCCTCTCGCTGGATTGGAGGCACCTCGAAGGGTGGGACAGCTGGCCCAGAGATTTAAAGCTGCTCCATACCCAAGACGAGTATCGAACCCTCGTCGACACTTGGTTAAGAGAGGATGAGCCCCAACCGCTCCATATCATGTTTATGCTAAAATCCTGTCTATTATGATTGATATTTGGTGCACTTGATTTCTAGTTTGACCTTGCGTTTTGTATTGATAATGCTGCTGATGATGACTTGCTCAAAGACTTCCGCGCCAAATCCTAAGGTAATCATCGACGCTATTTTGGAAAATTAGTAACGAAACATCACTTGAAAAAAAAAGTTGTAAAATCTTGATAGGAATCAATCAATCAACGATTTAAAAATAAAATAACCATGTCGAATTTGACTCTTTTAGTGTGCCAGCCATCTTTGCAGTTTCTGCATTGTGTTATTCTTTTCTTCTTCTTCTCTCTTTGCTCTTTTGTTAGTTTGCATCTTCAATTACTTCTTCAATTTATGCTCTATCTTTACTGTGTTTTCATCTCCCTCTTCTCTTTTTGCTCTTTTGTGACTTTGCTTCTTCAATTGCTTCGTTAATTTATGCTCCATCTTTCTATCTGTTACTAGGAAAAAATAGGTGGATTAGAAATCACACTAAAAAAATCAAAAATATTCCAAAGTTCCATGTTAAACTTAATTTGTCAAAGCATTATAATGAATGATGCACATATACTTTGCTTTTGTTTTTGTATGATTGGCATGAAGGTAGTTATGTGAAGCTCTTAAATAAGATGATCTTTACTACCAAAAGAATAATCAGGTACATTTTCTCTTGAATAAGGTGATCTTGACTAACAAAAGAAGAGCAAGGTAGAGTTATAATTTCTATTATAATTGTCTGGTATTAACTTAGTTTTTTTTTTCTGGTAGGAACCAGGACTATTGAGATATGCCTAGTAATTCTATTGCTTGTAATTATAGTAGGTGTAGTTAGAAACCTAGTCGAAATGGGTCAGTCGAATGGGCTAGTCGAAATTATGGGTCTGGGCCTGTTTCATTGTATATATATATATACTGATGTCAGTAGCATGTAATTCTGACCTACTTTTATGAAATTCAATGCAGCTTTTACCTAATATTATATTGTCCTACTTATTCCTCTTGTCCTTAGCGCCGCCACTTCCTTTTCTTCTCTCTTTTACGTGTTTTATCCCCAACAAACTGGTATCAAGAGCTTGTTAGATCCTTACAAAATCTATCAAGATTCATGGCAGCACGAGACAACTCTGGTGGAGGTATTCCGGGGAACCTCCCAATCTTCGACGGAAAGGATTATGAACGCTGGTGTGCGCAGATGAAGGTGCTGTTTCGATATCAAGATGTTCTTGATGTCGTGAATGATGGTGTTCCACCCTTGGCAGCGAACGCCACTGAAGCGGTGAGGAACAACCACCATTCGCTGAGGAAGAAAGATGGAAAAGGGCTGTTTTTGATTCACCAATGCGTTGATTCCAACATCCTGAACCTGATCATCGACTGTGATTCAGCAAAGGAAGCTTGGGACATCCTAAAGAACTCGTATGGAGGAGCAGATAGGCTGAAGAAGATACGTCTACAGTCGCTCAGGAAGCAGTACGAGGGCTTGAAGATGACAGATGGAGAATCGATTGGAGATTTCATTACGAGGTTAGTAGCATTAACTAATCAAATGAAAGGTAATGGTGAAACTGTGACTGAAGTAAATAAAGTCGAAAAGGTGCTCAGATCCTTAACCCTGGAATTCGACTACGTTGTTACTGCTATCGAAGAATCCAAGGACCTAGATACATTGAAGTTAGATGAACTTCAGGGTTCCTTAGAGGCTCATGAATTGAGAATAAGGCAGAGAAGTTCAGAGAAAGAAACTGAACAAGCCTTGCTTTCATACTCCTCTAAGAGAAATTGGAAGGCAGGCAACAAGGAGAAGGGTAGAGAAAAGGGATCAAGCAGTAAGAAGAAAGAACAAGGATCTTTCGACAAGAAGAAGGGAGACCTGTCGAAAGTTCAGTGTTATAACTGTCAGCAATTTGGGCATTATAGGAACAAGTGTAAAAACAAGAAAGTTCCTAGGGATAAAGATGCAGAAGCCAAGTTTGCTAATGATGATGACTCAGACTCTGACTCAGAGGAGTTAATGTTGATGGCTGTCGAAGATGAGATTCGACTCGATGTAGGAATTGCTGAAAGTAGCGAGCAAAATAGTGGGAACACTTGTATAAGTGGATTCACTTGTGATGCTCAAAATACTTGTGCGATGTGTGTGTGGCGGGGCAGTGGAAACATTGGTAATGCCTCCAACATTGCCAGCAATGATAATGAAGGATTGTCGTTCATGACAGCTACTGACCCAGAATTACTGTTGTTGAAGGCTGATACAAATTCGACTGAAGAGAAGTCTGTCGAATGGTATCTCGACACAGGATGCTCAAATCACATGTGTTGTCACAAGGAGTGGTTTGTCGAACTGGAGCAGATAAGTAAGAAAATAAGGTTTGCAGATAACAGTAAAGTTACTGCTGAAGGAGTAGGTACCATAAAGTTCCTGTCGAAATATGGTAAGTGGTGCTACATCCAAGGGGTATTTTATGTACCAGATATGAGGAGCAATCTGCTGAGTATTGGGCAGATGATTGAGAAAAACTTCACCGTCGAAATGGGTGATAACAGTCTCAGCCTGTTTGATTCGACCAAGAAGTTGATCCTGAAGGTGTTAATGCAGAGTAACAGAACCTTCAAGATCAAGCTGCAAGTAGTCGAAGAACATTGTCTCCAGACCACTGTCGAAGAGGAGCACTGGAAGTGGCACAGAAGATATGGCCACCTCAACTTCAAGAGCTTGAGTCAACTACATGAAAAGAAGATGGTTCATGGGTTGCCTCCAGTAAAAGTACCTGTCGAAGTTTGCGAGAGTTGTTGCAAGTCGAAGCAACCAAGAAACTCGTTTAAATCAGAAGTACCTAGCAGAGCAGAGAAGAAGCTAGAGGTGATATTTTCTGATGTCTGTGGTCCTTTCGAAGAATGTTCCTTAGGAGGGAATAAGTACTTTGTCACCTTCATTGACGAATACACTAGAATGTCCTGGGTGTATTTGATCAAAAGGAAGAGTGAAGTACTAGAAATATTCAAGAAGTTTAAGGTAATGATTGAAAAGCAGAGTGAGTGTGAAATCAAAACCCTTAGAAGCGATGGAGGTGGTGAGTACAATTCTCATGGATTTGTCGAATTCTGTGAGAAAGAAGGAATTGTGCATGAAGTCACTGCACCTTACACGCCTCAGCATAATGGTACTGCTGAGAGGAAAAACAGAACCATCCTCAACATGGTAAGAAGTATGTTGAAGGAGAAGAAGCTACCTCATAGTTTATGGGGAGAACTTGTAGCCACAGCAGTGTACATTCTGAACAAATGTCCCACAAAGAGATTGACTGGAAAGACACCTGAAGAAGCTTGGCTAGGAAGAAAGCCAAGTGTCAAGCATCTCAGAATAATTGGCTCAGTATGCTATAGACATGTCCCTGAGCAACTAAGAAGCAAGCTGGATGATAGAGCACAACAGATGATCCTTGTTGGCTATCATTCGACAGGAGCATACAAACTGTATGATCCTGTGCAGAAGAAAATAGTGAAAAGCAGAGATGTCGTAGTAGATGAGTCGAAACATTGGAACTGGGAAGAAGGCTGTGAGAAAACTACAATGATGGACTTCGACGAAGTCTCTGATCGAGATAATCAAAATGAAGAGGTCGAAACTGAAGAGCCAGAAGAACCCATTGCTGTTGAACCTTTAAGGAGGTCGCAAAGGGAAAGGCAGAGATCAGTAAGACTAGAAGGATTCGACACTTACCCAGATTCTGCTATTACAGCAGAGGGAGACCTGACACACTTTGCACTAATGGCAGAAGCAGAACCAGTGAACCTGGAGCAAGCTCTTAGTCACAAGCAGTGGAAGGAAGCAATGGTTGACGAGTTGAAGTCAATCGAAAAGAATGATACTTGGAAGCTAGTCGAACTTCCAAAAGAAAAGAAAGCCATAGGGGTGAAGTGGGTCTTCAAAACTAAGGTCAAGCCAAATGGAGAAGTGGCCAAGTACAAGGCCAGGCTAGTAGCCAAAGGGTTTCTGCAGAAACCCGGTTTGGATTTCAATGAGGTCTTTGCCCCAGTAGCCAGGATCGAAACCATAAGATTGGTAGTAGCATTGGCAAGTCATAGAGGCTGGCCCCTGCATCAACTGGATGTAAAGTCAGCATTTCTGAATGGACCTCTGGAGGAGGAAGTCTATGTTTGTCAACCACCTGGTTTTGAGTCGAAGGGTAAAGAAGACAAAGTCTATAAGCTGGAGAAGGCCCTGTATGGGCTCAAGCAAGCTCCAAGAGCGTGGAACAAGAGAATTGATGGATTTCTCTTGGCTCAGAAGTTTATTAGATGCACTAATGAACATGGAGTGTATGTGAAGAAGAATGGAACCTCGACTCAGTTGTTGTTGTGCCTGTACGTAGATGATCTACTCGTAACTGGCAGCAATGAAGTTGAAGTCGAAGCCTTCAAGAAAGTGATGATGTCAGAATTTGAAATGAGTGATCTGGGACATCTATCATATTTCTTGGGGATGGAGTTTACCAAGACAAGTAAGGGTATACTCCTGCACCAGTCGAAGTATGCAGCTGATATTCTGAAAAGATTCGACATGAGCAACTGCAAGGAAGTTTCGACACCATCAGACACTAGCAGCAAGCTGTCGAACGACGACGAAGGGATTGAAGCAGATGCCACCTTGTTCAAACAGATTGTGGGCTCCCTGAGGTACTTGTGCAACACTCGACCTGACATTATGTTTAGTGTCGGAATGATCAGCAGATTCATGGAGAAGCCGAAAAGCTCTCATATGGCAGCTGCAAAAAGAGTACTAAGGTATGTAAAGGGAACACAAAGTTATGGTATTCTGTTCCCTAGCAAGAGTGTGTCGAAGAGTGGTAATGAAGTGTTTGGCTACACTGACTCTGACTGGAGTGGAGACAGGAGTGATCGAAAAAGCACAAGTGGGTATGTCTTTATGTATGGTTCGACACCCATCTCTTGGTGCTCGAAGAAGCAAAGTATTGTTGCGTTGTCCTCCTGTGAAGCAGAGTATGTAGCTGCTTCCATTGCAGCATGTCAAGCATCATGGCTGAGCATGCTACTGGTCGAAATTGGAGTGCACAGGGTCGAAGCAATGAAATTGTTGATCGACAACAAGTCTGCGATAGATCTCGCAAGGAACCCTGTCGCACATGGAAGGTCGAAGCATATAGAGACCAGATATCACTTCCTGCGTGATCAAGTAAACAATGAGAAGCTGAATCTGGAATATTGCTCTTCGGAACTTCAAGTAGCTGATGCAATGACCAAGCCATTGCAAAAGGGAAGATTCGAAGAACTGAGAACAATGCTTGGAATGATGTCGCTCAGCAATGTGAATTAGGAGGGAATATTGAGATATGCCTAGTAATTCTATTGCTTGTAATTATAGTAGGTGTAGTTAGAAACCTAGTCGAAATGGGCCAGTCGAATGGGCTAGTCGAAATTATGGGCCTGGGCCTGTTTCATTGTATATATATATACTGATGTCAGTAGCATGTAATTCTGACCTACTTTTATGAAATTCAGTGCAGCTTTTACCTAATATTATATTGCCCTACTTATTCCTCTTGTCCTTAGCGCCGCCACTTCCTTTTCTTCTCTCTTTTACGTGTTTTATCCCCAACAAGGACAAGGGGAAACCAAAGTTTGGAATCTTGAAGGAGAGAAGATCAAAGATAATTAATGACATAATGATACTTTTCCTTATAAAAGTTTGGTCTATTGGTACTACAATAAAATGCACTTTTTTGTACAAGGATTTTAATGAAGCTCAACAGAGACAGATTTGGGACCTCTTGGAATAAAACAAATTAATTTCAAATGCACATTTGTTGGCTACTATATAATTCAATTTAAAATGTAATTTGCATCAACAGATATAAATGTATCGACAACACTTTGAAAGCAATGAAAAACAGAAACAATCATAGAAAAGATATAAATGTATCGACAACAAGTTAAAAAAACATAGTATTTATACAAGCAGACTGAATAACTTATTGCTGACACTATGACAAACATATTGATGTACATATACTAAACACAATAGTAACATGCTGGTAAGGGAATTCAATCTACTAACCAGATTCTTTAATTTTGTTCTGTACCGTATCTCTGGACCTGTATCCGATCTTAGACACAAGGTCCGATCCGAGATAGTTGGTAGGGGTTGGTCTTGATCAACCGAGCTCCGCTTCCGATCCGGGGCAGGTGGTACCTGCGAGGACACTCCGACGCTCAAGTCAGCCAGAGAGCTAATTAGAGGTGAAGAGTAGGAAAGAGTGTGTACCTTTAATGAAGCATTCAATGCTTATTTATAGAGTTTGGTGGTGATAGACCTGATGAATCAGGACCGTCCGATCTGGCGTTGCGATCTCAACCATCGGTTGATGGATCTGCATTTGGTGTTGGGCCTCATTATTGTGGATTGGGCCAATCCATAACAGTTGCCCCCCAAGTCGGGTCGTCTTGGGGCGAGCTAGACTTGATGCCTTATATGGACTTTGTGAGAGTTTTTGAAATTGAGGTCGGACCTTCGTGGCGACCTTCTTCAAGGCCGGGCTTATAGCTACCAATAGGGATAGGGCTGCCCCCAGCCTCGGAGTGCCCGAGATACGGGTCTTGTCAAAGATCTTCGAGGCCGGGCTTATACCAGCAAGGGTGTCTGCCACCAGCCTCGGAGCGCCCGAGATACGGGTCTTGCCACAAATCTTCGAGGCCGGGCTTATACCAGCGAGGGTGTCTGCCACCAGCCTCGGCAATGTTTAAACGTGACCACCTGAGGAACTCGAGGTGTCAATTTAAAGTCGCCTTCAGGGCAGCTTACCGGGACTCGGCCCAGATCGAACTCGCCCTTCAGGGTAATGGCAAACTCGGCCATTTAAGACGTGACCACCTGAGTGACTCGAGGTGTCAGTTTAAAGTCGCCTTCAGGGCAGTTTACCGGGACTCGGCCCAGATCGAACTCGCCCTTCAGGGTAATGGCAAACTCGGCCATTTAAGACGTGACCACCTGAGTGACTCGAGGTGTCAGTTTAAAGTCGCCTTCAGGGCAGTTTTCCGGGACTCGGCCCAGATCGAACTCGCCCTTCAGGGTAATGGCAAACTCGGCCATTTAAGACGTGACCACCTGAGTGACTCGAGGTGTCAGTTTAAAGTCGGAGGATCTCTGTGAGCAAAAGCGCCGACGTTCCTGCCTCGGGAATTTTTCCCGGCTTCTGGAAAGTCGCTTCGAGGAAGAGGAAGCTAGTGACGAGCAGGGCCGAGGGAAACCCTCGGATCCGTAGGAATCATCAGGAGTTCTGATCCTAAGTGGAGTTCCGGTCTTGGCGTGAAACTTTAAGGCGATCGCTCGACCGGTCCCAAATCCTTCCATCCAACCTCGGAACTTACTTTTACTTAAGCAATCAGCGTGAGGAAAATCGTAGCCGATCCATATATATTAGATGGTTGAACATTTACAAAGTCGGATTACATCATGCCCGTAGGCTCATTCCGAGACCTAGGTGAAACGTGATCTTCCTGAGTTAATCCCTTCTTCATGATCGATATACTTCTGAGATCGCTGGAGGAACTCGGCAAGCGACTCGACTTGGTTGACCCCGACGTCTATCTGAAATAGACTTCCTTCACGAAGGCCAGCCTCCATGAAGTAAAGACGGAAGGAGTCGTCGAGGTTCCGGACTTGAGCAGCTTCTCTATTGAATCTTTCTATGTAGTCCCGGAGGGACTCATTTTCTCCTTGTCGAATTACCTGCAATACCTTCCGAGATTTAGGCTTCATCTTCGAGTGGGCGAAGTGTGCAGAAAAGAGCTTGGCCAACTGATCCCAAGAGGAGATTGTATTTGGCTTAAGAGCCCTGAACCAGTCTAGAGCCGCCTTCTCTAGAGTGAGGGGAAAGGTTCGGCACTTTATCTCCTCTGGAACGTTACGGTATTGCATAACCGTGTCAAAGTAATCGAGATGGCGATCCGGATCGCCAGTCCCGTCGTGCATTTTCAGACCTTCAGGGGGCTTCTCGAGGTGCTTTGGCACCGGGAAGTAGTCGATTTTCGCTGTGAAAGGTCCTTTACGCTTTGCCGACCTCTCAAGAGGTGGAGGCCGTCGGTAGCCATACTTACCGGGGGATCCCCGTGAGCTAGGGCGCCGACGTTCCTGCCTCGGAGACCTTTTCCGGCTTCTGGAAAGTCGCTTCGAGGAAGAGGAAAACAGAAACGAGCTAGGCCGAGGGGAACCCTCAGGACCATAGGAATCATCCGGGGTCCGACTTGAGGGAATCTCCGATCCCCGCGCTCCTCTATAACAAGGTGGAGTGAGGTGATGGTATCTCCCCCAAACCGGAGATCGGCGGCGGCCGCGGCCATGAGTCGTTCCACTTGAAGAGTGGCGCAGAGGGGAACTCCGATCCGGGATGTTACGAGCCCGGATCTCAGCAATCTGAGCTTCTAACTGGGTGCAGCGTTGGCTTTCCTGCCGGTCGGCCTCGGCTTGCCGAGTTAGGAACAGGATGAGCTGTTGAACAGCGTCGACCGGTACCTGGACGGTCGGAGGGGGAGGTGGAAGTCGGTTCCGGGCTGAGCTCCCAGGAACCATAGCCGTAGCCGAGCTTCGAGCATGCACTGGGCTAAGGGGTAAGGTGACCGCCACTCCTTCCGGAGTCACCTGTTGCAGGACCGGTCCTTCAGCGGCATTCAGGATAGTCCTATGCCGTAAGGTCGGAGCCATCGTCAACCAAGGAGATGGGAGATGAACTAGAGTACAGATCCTCCCACTGTGGTCGCCAATGTTCTGTACCGTATCTCTGGACCTGTATCCGATCTTAGACACAAGGTCCGATCCGAGATAGTTGGTAGGGGTTGGTCTTGATCAACCGAGCTCCGCTTCCGATCCGGGGCAGGTGGTACCTGCGAGGACACTCCGACGCTCAAGTCAGCCAGAGAGCTAATTAGAGGTGAAGAGTAGGAAAGAGTGTATACCTTTAATGAAGCATTCAATGCTTATTTATAGAGTTTGGTGGTGATAGACCTGATGAATCAGGACCGTCCGATCTGGCGTTGCGATCTCAACCATCGGTTGATGGATCTGCATTTGGTGTTGGGCCTCATTATTGTGGATTGGGCCAATCCATAACAAATTTGTAAAACCAAAAAGTCTTATAAAAAAATTAAAGTGCTTGACAACCATAAATAGTCGTCTAATGAATGTCTATATAAGAGAAATGCATGCAATCAACAGTAAAATTAAGAAACACCATAAGCAAGACAAACAAATTCCTTATATAGAAGGATTGTTGAATATTAATTATACCTAATTAAGTTTTCTATCTAATGATATCTAAAATTGACAGAGAATAAAAATAGAAAATTTCAGATAAATGAATAAATCAAATGGTAAACAATACATCAAAGTAAGAGCGAGGGTCTACAACCTATCCTTCATAGAGAATGTCATGTCTATTATAACAAAGAAAACATTAACCATCATTTGTGAGTAAGTAGTTATTAACCTAAAATAGGAAGTTTGCACTCTCATTTTTTTAAAGAGATAAATGGATATTAGATAGAAAGCAAAAACATGGCATAGATTTAAAGGCATGTATAGCATTTTTGTTAATTTGTGACAAAAACAGTCCCCACTAACGCTAAATACAGAAAAAAAATCAAGCAATTGAAACAATACTTTTTTAGTACTTGCATTTCTGGACATAGTGATAATAAATCTACGAAAGTAGTAAGTATGACTAAAACTCAAACAAAAGAAAGAATTTAGCTCAAACTTTGGATCCTTTTTTTAATCTCCATTCCAATATTAAAGTCTAGCATTGTAAACTCCTAAACTAAAATAGTCCTTTCCAAAATGAATTCCTTACCAAAAAATGCTTTGACTTTCACCCCAACACACAGAAAAATAACGGTCTCAGCAATACCCAAAATCATAATTTGGTCAAGAGATCCATACAAGACCAATGAAAATATGTTCCAGGAGTTGCGCAATTATGATGTAGTCTAATTTAAATACAAGGCAGCAACATCATTACCATATAATAGAAAAATCAAAAACTAAAAAGCTATATCCACCCAACATCATATCATAAAACATTAGAATAGGAAAAAAGAACAAAAAAAGGAAACAGTGGTAGAAAGATAGATGAATATACTATAGAGCAATAAAAACCAACATAGAACTAATAAAAAACACGATTTCATCTCATCTCTTGAGGGTGTAACTGCAAGCAAACACAGCACCATTGAGAAAAGCTCCGATCTTTATTATCATCACTGATTTTTCTGTCAAACCATAAAAATATAAAATTAAATGCATGTCAGACAGTTTATCTCAATAAGCAGTCGAGAAAATATTACATTTCAACAAGATACTCATACAATTTACTACAATTTCTTTAATCCTTGCCTTTACAAGATACTCATACAAGTAAAAATATTTGTATGAAATATTAAAATTAATAAAGATATGATATCTTGATTAATAAAAATATTATAATTAATTAATTGTTTTTAAGTACTACCCATAAGCGTAAGATGTACATCAAAGTAAACATTTTACTTTTAAATGAGTAATTATGAAAATGTAAGATCTAATTGTTGGTAGAAACGTCTCTTGCTCTAGAAATATTTACCAGATTCATGGACCGAATTTTTTTTGTTGGATAAAGATGATAAGGATGAGGTATATCAGTATATGAGTATATCAATGCACACTTTGATCAGCTAAATGTTGGAAACATTTGCATCTAATTAAAAAACGGCTTTATGTCAAAATTAAAAATACCGACAAATTTACACGTGTTTCGTCACATTTTTTACCTTAATCTTTCCCTCATTCTATGTTTAAAAATTTATAACCTTTTATATTAAAATCATTCTCAACAAATTTTTTAGTACCCGTGGGTATCACGGGCGTAGTGGCTAGTTGTAAATAATTTTGAAATAGAATGTTAGAATTTTGAATCCTAGCAAAAATATCCTAGTTGCCTTTGTGTTTTTCAGATTTTGAAGATAAAAATGAACCAAAAAAAACATATATGAATATGGTTCAAAAAGCTTAAGGAAAAAGTTATTCCTTAAGCTTTTTGAACTATATTCATGTATGCTTTTCGAAAAACACAAAGAAATGAAGTTTCAGCAAATTCACTTAGTGCTTTAAACCACCAAGCGAAAAGGGGTCAAAATTGATGCTAATAATTGAAGAAATTCGCCACCAGAAACACTAAGCAAAACCTTTCTTCACGCTGTAGAATTATTGAATTCGCTTAGTGGTTTAAATCGCTTACAAATTTTGTGAGCCCTATTTCTTTGTTGTTAAGTAATCAAAGTTGTATTTGAAGGAACTTTGGGAAAATTTTGAAAGGAGATTGATACAGAAGAGAGCTACCATGAATGGAAGAGGAACTTGAAAGTTGTGCATCATCTCGAGGTTCTTCATCTTTTTATCATTTGTGTCAAAACTAACATGGAAATGGATAGCTTTACTCACTTTTGTTGATATTAGATGTCGTTAACTCTTATATATATGTATTGAATCCGATTAAGTTTAATATAGATTTCATTTTATGTATTGATTTAGTGATTGATTCTCATTCTTAATGCTTGTTGCAATTGATCACTCATAACTTGATGTTTTTTGATCTAAAGTTGCATTGGAAAAGACTTTGGATTTTGTATTAGATTCAATCACCTAATAAGCTTGATGTCTAGGAATACAATCATGGTTTATAGTCAATAAATTGTTGTAAATTTTGTGATATTTCAAAATTTCTAAGTAAATTTTGTGAAACAATAATATTTCGACAAAGACAAATATTTCGACACACAATAATTTTTTCGACACAGACTAAGCTGAATGGTCTTTTTAACAGCTACTTTAATTTAATCCGAATATGCCCAGTTTTAGTCGAAATGGTTTGCAAAATAACTTAGTAACGGATAATTCATTTCGTAACTGCAAACTGAGTTTAATTTTCGTACAACAGCTATTTTCATTCAAACCGAATTATTTCATAACTGCAAAATTAAACCAGCCTTATTACAATTTATTTTGTAACGTTTTTTGACTGGCTATTAAATGGTTGATGGAGCCTATGCTTCAAACGGCTATCTCTGAGGCCTATATAAAGGTTCTCCAGTAACACTTGAGCACACACTGAAAAAAATCCTTTTCCCTCTTCTAAATATATCGATCTCCTGGGTTCATCTCCTGTTTCATCTCAAATTGTTCTTGCCAGTTCGGAGTCCTCTCTCGCTTCTGCGATTGAGACCAGACCGGTTGTACCTTGGGGAATTTGCCCTGTAAAGGCGAATAAATTCTTCAGGGCAATCGCGAGACGCCTCCGGTTGTCTAACGTTTGTTTTGTTCGCAGGTTTTTTCGCAGCATTTCGACCACTTCTGTCTCAGCAGGTTAGATTCCGACAGCATCTGTTCGAGCATATTTCGACAGCACCTGTCGAAATCATCTGCCTATCTTCATCTCGACAACATAAATCACCTGAGCTTAATGCGACTATTTACATACATGGTTGAGGAATTATTGTTTATGTAACTTAGTTGATGTTTTCACTTTAGCTAAGGGATTAGTGAAGTTGGATGACATGGTAATGATAAGTCAAAATGGTCCAATTGTCCACCATCCATCCGGTCTGTTCATAAGGAAATCCAATTGGTCTGTCCATTAGACACACAAAAAAACTAATGTAATGGATTGGATCCATCCGCTTGACTTTGTGGATGGTTGTGATCCATCCATTGTTTTTTTAAATCCATTGGATTACAATAACTACAAAATCAAAATTCATTGGACAACTATAAAAAATTCTTTTTTTTACCAAAAAACATTTTTAAAAAATAATTTTTCCAAAAATAAAGTTTGTTTTTTGTTTTTAAAAAAATCAGAAACAAATATTATATATATATATATAGACACACACACACACACACACACACACACACACAGATATATATATATATATATATATATATATATATATATATATATATATATATATATATATATATATATATATATTCAATAAATCAAAAACTACATTATCTCTTATAAACTAGTAACATACCCGTGCATGCGCACGGGGCAATCATGTTACGTGCTACGAATAGTACTCAATCTAAAATTTTGAATTCTAAAAGGTCAGTGTTCTAATTACACAGGAAAACGAATGAAATTAAAATGAAAATAGCAAAAAAGGTGAATGGGCTATAACAATATGAAGAGACACTAATGATAAAATTTAAATGATAATTTGGTTTTTTTTTGACAAAAAATGATAATTTGCTTAGGAGGGTGATAATGTGTTTGATTTTATCTCTTTCCTTAAGAACAATTAAAATATGAAAATTTTGAGTTGTTGTGGGAAAATTTCGTAAGTTACAAAATAAATAACAAAACAACAAATTAAGATGAACAACATTTAAAATATTAGTTCAAAATTACAAATAAAACCATCAATAGGAAAATAGACATTTTGTCTTGAAAATCAAAACAACCAATAGATTAGATGTCCAACTTGCAACAAAATAAGATTAAAAAAAACTAAGACAATTTTTCTACATTAAGTAGGAGATGTACAAAGGAAAATGTACCATAAGAGGATAATGCGTCTATTTTAACACCATCCTTGCAAATACCATTCTGACAAAAGAAAATGGGCCACTCTATTTTAATACCATCCTTGCATGTAATTAAAGTAAGATAAGAAGGAAAAAAAATGAGAGTCTACCTTTAGCAAGCCATGCACAACACAAAAAAACAACCCAAAAGAATTAAGGTTTCCAGGGCACCTAATTTGCTTCAAAGCCACGAATTGTGCAAAAAAAAAAACTCAAGTGCATTTATTAACAAATGTGCAACATTTATTAATAAGAAACCTTATTTAAACTGCAGCTACACATTCGTTAATCCGGTGGCCGCTTCCCGTTGCCGTTCACCGTACCAGCTTCCCATTGCACTCTCCGTCGCCGCCGCCGCCGTGCCTTTCTCGCTGCCACAGTGGCCTTGAAAAATTCTATCAGCAAAAACCACAATAGAAATTATCAACTTTAATCCCAAGGTTAAAATGAGTAATATGGTAGTCACCACCCAATTGAAGAAGAATGAATCAGAGGATTATATGCTTGTTTGTAAAACGAAAATGAAAGGGAAAAAAAAAACTTACTTGTGAAGAAGTTGAACTCAGAAATGAAAGAGGGAGAAGAAAGATGGGTCTGTTGAGAGCTTCTCTTTAGGCTTCCCTGTCTTCAATCTTCCCGTTTGCCCTTTCTTCTCATGCGACGTTTAGGGTTTTCATTTTTTGCGATATAATTGTTGGATACGGTGAAGGAAGATGATGAAATGAGAGAGGAGAGATCCAGCTGTGTGTGTGTGAGAGAGAGAGAGAGAGAGAGAGAGAGAGAGAGAGAGAGAAGGTTTGTTTCCAAAAGACTTACTTTGATGGAAGATGAAGTTTTGGATGAATGGAGGAAGTTGAGACCAGATGCAGCCTTTCTCGTTCATGGTGTTGAAGGAAGAAGTTTAATCAGGAAGAAGAAATCTGTAGAAAGAAGAAGAAATGTTGAGTAGTAGAACCGGGAAGAAATGGGTAGAAAGAAGAAGAAGCAGCTAATCGGGAAGTAGCGTTCGAGGTTGCAGTGGGAACTGGGAATAAAAGTCCGGGTCGTATCCTCCATCAAACTGAAAAGGAGGTTTTCATCGATGATAGTGGGGGATAATTAGAAAATGACAAATGTACCCCTGATTTGGGAAAAAATTTGTGAAGTAAAAACAGGTGGCATTGATTAGTGATGTCTATTTGGATAAAATCAGATGTGGTTTATTGGTATTAATAGATATTAGACTAGACTGAGGCAGTACATTAAACAAATTCTACATAAATTATTCATTAAAATATACCAACATCAGTAGACAAAAGCATGAAGACAGGGGTGTCAATATAAAATAAACTATTTTTTTTATCAAAATATAAAATAAACTAAATTGATCCCACGGATGCATGGTAGCCATCTTTATTAGGTATAGTGGCCTTTTGGAATTGAAAAAGCACAGTCTAGAAAACAAAAAGGTGTGGTGGGGTTTGTTATACTTCAAGATCAATAAGATGTTTGAGCATCACACATGCTAAAATATTGGCTCTTGATGGAAAACAACTGTAAAATGTGGAATTTTGGGCGTTTCATGGCTTTTATAATAAAAAAACTTTTGTTTATATAAATAAATAATATATAATTAAAGATCAAATCAACCAGTAATCACGGTAAAAAATAGAATAAAAACTGAACCAGCAGTCATATTAAAAAAATATTTTTAATTAGTTTGGCCCGGCTAAAAGCTTAATCAAATGACACCATTTCATATAATGTCAACAACCCGGTGACATAAAAAACAGAGGGAAAGAAAAAGACAAGAAAAACAAAAGGCAACAAAACAATAAGTAAAGTAACCAGCAATACTATCTCTTAAAGAGAAAGAAAATAAGGCTAAAATATCTTTTATCTTTCACATTTTTTTTGTTATGTCATTTATCTTTTAAAAGGTTCATTTATTTATGCCTTTTATTTTTTTAAAATAGTATAAAGTAGTCATTCCGTTAAGTGAAATTTAAATAGGGCTTACAAGGACAGCGACATGGATAAATTCTTCACGTAAGTAGATGACTATGCTATTAGACCGTTATATGTTTTTTCGTTTTCGTCCTTTATCTTTTTTAAAATACTCGTTTACGTCCTTTATCTGTTTCCAATTAATTAAAATGATATTTTTAGTTAGCGATTGTTAATTATGTTTTCTATTTTTTTCATTTTCGTCATTTATCTTTGTTAAGAATGTTCATTTATTTTAGTCAAAAAAATGTTCATTTACGTCATTTATCTTTTTTTAAATGTTGGTTTATGTCATTTGTCTTTTCATTGCTAATTAACGGAAATTGGTGGATGGTACAAAACAAAAAGTGAAGAACGACCCATAATACGCCAATGCCTTTCGGTTACCTTTTATCCTCTGAAGTACGTCAAAAACTGAGCTTTTCTACTTTTATAATTGTTCGACGTGTGTGAATTCGTACGTTTCGTATAAAATTTTCTCGTAACAAATATTATTGGTCTAATTTAATAGAACATAAGTGAATTATTTATATTAATTATTTCATTTTAGTTTTTTAATTTCTATATTTGCGCAATAGAATATTTTTCTTTTTTGATACACATTAGGAATAACCATTTTAGTTAAGACCAATCATATTTGTTATGAAATTTTTTTATACCAAATATAAAAACTCACACAAGCCAACAATCATAAAACGAGAAAGCTCGATTTTTGACGTACTTCACAATAAAAAAGGTAACCGATAGACATTGCTTTGTCATGGTCGTTTTTTACTTTTGGTTAGATATCATCCATCAATTTCCTTTAATTAACTGTGAAAAGACAAAAGACGTAAACAAACATTTTAGAAAAGATAAAGAAGGTAAATGAACTTTTTAAAAAAAATAAATGACGAAAATGAAAAAAAAAGGAAACATAATTAACAATCACTTACTAAAAGGACCATTTTAATTAACTAGAAAATGATAAAAGACGTAAACGAATATTTTAAAAAAGATAAATGACGTAAACGAATATTTTATAAAAGATAAATAATGAAAACGAAACAACATATAATGGTTTAATAACACATGCAGATGCTTACGTGGCCAATTTATCCACGTCATTGTCCACGTAAGCCCTATTTAACTTTTACTTAACGGAATAACCATTTTAAACCATTTTGAAAAGATAAATGACGCAAATGAATTTTTTAAAAGATAAAAGACCTAAACGAGAAAAAAGTGAAAGATAAAAGATCAAAATTGTATTTTCGCCAAAAAAAATAAATACATTGTTTTGGTGATGTTATGATATATCTGTATTTTGACAACGATTTTTCAGTTTTTAACAATCGAAGTCTTTGCGTACAAAAAAAAAAGAAAAACAGAAGTCATAAATTCGTCTATTAAAATTCCTTTTAATATGCTAAAGCTTTTTTCTGGATATATTATCTTCTGAATTATTTTTAAGCCAAATATATAAATAATCACAATTGCAATGAAAATAAACGATAATTTCATTGTTATATTAGTGGCCTTATGGATTATGATTTTAAGCAAATTACATCTATAACCCAAAGTTTGGTGAAAAATACAAGCAAATTTCATTGTTATTTTTTTTTTATAAGCAATGTTAGTGGGGGTGGGAGAATATTAGTTTCCGGGAGTTGAACTCGGGACCTCCTTCTTGCACTCATTTGGTACACTCCTTCGATATCTCTTAGCTCGCCCAATTATGCTAATATCCAAGTTCAATTCTGGACAATCGAACAAATTGAGATCAGATTTTACTTATCTCTTAGCCAAACTTCAAACTAAATGGAAATGGATCCTCTAACTTTAGTCTTTTTTTTATGAGAGAGAAAAAAAAAATGGAGGGAATTTAAATGAAAGAGAATGCATTAGAAGAGAGATAGATACAAAGTTAGGGGGAAGTTGCCTCCAAAAAATTAAAGGATCCTCCCCAAACTAATTAGAGTCTTTTTACTCTAGACACGGAAACCCATGACAGAAAAACAAATTTTACTTATAATGAATACTTGTATGTATTTTTAATTTATCTAGGATGCAACAAAACAAAATATAAATATAAATAATTAATTAAGAATGATGATAAATTTGAAGGCATGAATTGCACACAAAAATTTGTCATTATCCATATAGAAGAGTACTAATCCCGTGGAGTTTAATCATCCTATAATCATGATTGGTGGCTGTTTAACCCACAAATTACTTGTTGACCAAAAAACGTTGCTACGTCAATTCCTTCTTTTCTTTCACCAAATTCACGATAGGATCGATACAGAGTTTAGAAGCCAACAACCATCACCAATGACCTCACCGTCTTACTAATCACTCTAATTAACTTAATCTTAATTTTTAATTAACGAATACAAGCCGCCAATTTTAACAAATAAATAAAAATAAAAATAAAATGCCTTTCCTTTCCTTGATCAAAAAATTAATTGTCGAGTGGACACTTGCTTAATTGCTGGCTAAACAGAACTCTTTTTGCTTCTAAATAAATATACGATTTAATTCTAATCACTGGGTTTGAGAGTGTCACACCTTCACAATTTGTTCGCTTCTTCTTCTCTTTCTTTATCTCTCATCTCAAACAACTAGTTGTTGGTGGTTCTTTCCACCGCTACTTGCCAAATCTTTCACTTTGTTTTATCTATCTTTCCTTCCACCGCAATGCAAGTTGAAACTCTTTTATTTCTTTCATGAGTTCTTCTATTTCTTGGAAACTGTTCTTTGGATTTTGTTAGTTAGAAATTAGAATAGAACTGAAGTTAGTTGCTGACGAAGAACCACAGAAGCACTGTGAAAAGGAAGATGAAGTTCTGTACTTCATTTTTGTTTCTCAGTTTCTTTTCTACTCTCTCTCTTGTGGTTTCTGACATTCTACCCTCAAAAGAAGGTAGGTATCTGCTATTATGTCAGAAAATTCATTTTCTCTTTCAGATCTCAATTATTCAATTATCTTATTCTTTTTTCTTTCTTTCTTCTTGCAAATCAATAATTTCTTCTAAATAAGTACAGTAGCAAAGATTGCAAACACTATTTTCTGTGTGATAATTGGAATTTTCTAGAATGTGTAGTTGATTTTGCTTTTCAGAGGCCTAGCGAAGTAAATTATGGTATATTCATAGAAATGAAGTATTATTACATTGATTTTTTTTTGTTCTTGATAGTTTGGGCGTTAACAAGCTTTAAAGAAGCTATCTATGACGATCCATTTCTAGTTTTATCAAATTGGAATACGCTGGAATCAGATGCTTGTAGCTGGTTTGGTGTCTCTTGCACTATGGCTCGAGATCATGTCATCAAGTTGTAAGATACTATCTGTTTTTTTGGTTGATGCTTTTTCTTTTTCTTTTTGTTGTGAGTTTTATTGCTATTTGATATGCCTTAGATAGCTTGCATAGACAATTGATGACATGAATTTATGATTGGGAATTTTCTTTGCAGGAACGTCTCAGGTTCATCATTAAGGGGGTTTCTTGCACCAGAGTTAGGGCAAATTACTTATTTGCAAGAACTGTATGTTCCTTGTTTCTCCTAGTCATATGCCACTATGAAAACTTTGGTTTGATCGTTACGATTATCGTGTACTTGGTTCTGGGATGCTAATTTCTGACTCTTGTGTTTGTAGAATTTTACACGGAAATAATCTAATTGGAGCAATCCCTAGAGAATTGTACATGTTGAAATCTCTAAAGGTGTTGGATTTCGGAATGAATCAGTTAACAGGACCAATTCCTTCAGAGATTGGAAATATAACCCAACTTGTGAACATGTAAAAGAAATTCAATATGCTTTTACTGAATAATATATAAAATTATTAACTCTCCTACTTATTCAACCTTTTTTTGCATTCTTGTAGAAACTTGCAGTCCAATAGGTTGGCTGGTAGGCTGCCTCCTGAGCTTGGAGACTTGAGATATCTTCAAGAACTTCGGCTGGATAGGAATAGGCTTCAAGGACCTGTTCCTGCTGGCTGGTGGTTCAAATTTTACTTCAAATATGCATGGCATGTGAGTATAATTGAATTGTTAGTTTGTTTTGGGGATTCATATTCTTATTGAAGTAGTTTTTTCCTTTTCTGGTTGACAATACACTTCTTTTTCTGAGTACAGCTATAGACTCTAGGACTCTTTTATATATGTCAGACATTGCCATGGTCCGATGCACGTGACATGACTTTAGGCTTGAGTTTGGCATATACAATTGATAGGAGGCATGTTACCCTTGAATGTCACCTATATACATATGTGTTACATTATTGTTGACTAAAGCCACAAATAAGAAATTTTGTTCTTTAATTAGATCTGGCTGTTATTTTTGATGTATTCTGTAATGAATGAATACAGAAATGGGAGAGGATGATTTATTTTTGGCAATGACAAATGTCAAATCTTCAATGTACTCAGGAGCCATTCAATATACAAAATAATTTTATTAGGGAGACTTAAAACTGTCGTGGATAACATTCTAAAAAAGATTTAGTCAAGCTTAACATGAAGTTTGTAAAGTTAGACTAATAAAAGTTTGGATTTTGTTAATCTGTCTCTCACATAATTTCTTTAGGTATGCATCAAAGGAGAACGCAACCGGCTTTTGTCGTTTGGCTCACTTAAAAGTAGCAGACTTTTCATATAATTTTTTAGTTGGTAGCATCCCCAAATGCTTGGAGTATCTTCCAAGGTGTTTTTCTGTTTCCCTGGTAATGTTGGCATTCTACTCCTCAACTTTTATTTATAAAACATATACCCTCTGTTAAATAGGTTAAGCTTTCAAGGGAACTGCTTCCAGAGCAATGACCTCAAGCAGCGGCCTTCCATACAATGTGGTATGTGTGACATGACCTATTTGGTATTCAAAATTTGTAGGCACAGAGCAGAGCTGAAATTAGCTGAGTCTTGATTTCAGTGTGAAATAGTATTCACCAGTATTCCCTTTTTAAAACCCAATTTGGTGTTAAGAATGGATCTATGAGATATTTACAAATGTAATATAATTCTGTAAAATTCAATATGCACTGGATAACAAGTCTTTTCCTTAATAATCTATTTCCTAATTTTGTATTTACTGAACAATTATTTCATAGCTGGTGCTTCACCTGCCAAGAGTGAGCCCGTGGTGAACCAATTCCAACAATCTTCTGATCATGTGCACAAGCATCATGGAACATCAGAACCTGCTTGGCTTTTGGCTATAGAAATAGTAACGGGAACTATGGTCGGTTCTCTCTTTCTGGTTGCTGTTCTCGCTGCTTTTCAGAGATGTAACAAAAAATCATCTATTATTATTCCTTGGAAAAAATCTGCAAGCCAGAAAGATCACACAACAGTATATATAGGTTCAGTTTCTCTGCTTTCTACTTTCTGTTTATGTCTAATAGTTCTAGAGCTGTTTTTAAAACAATTGGCTTTTTTGATGTGCAGACCCGGAGATGTTAAAGGACGTGAGAAGGTATAGCAGACAAGAGCTTGAAGAGGCCTGCGAAGATTTCAGCAACATAATTGGGTCCTCACCAGACAGTGTGGTCTACAAGGGAACCATGAAAGGTGGGCCTGAGATTGCTGTAATCTCCCTCTGTATCAAGAAGGAGCATTGGACAGGATATCTGGAACTTTACTTTCAGAGAGAGGTAAATGGAAATAATCCAATGCCTATGGCACACAAGAATTGGCAGACAAATAGTTGTCCGAGTCTTTTACTATATACTAATGCTACTATTGCCATTTAGGTGTCAGAACTGGCAAGATTAAATCATGAGAATATTGGAAAACTACTGGGCTATTGTAGAGAGGGCACTCCATTTACCAGGATGCTGGTTTTTGATTATGCTTCAAATGGGACACTTCATGAGCACCTACATTTGTGTAAGCAAGTTTCTTAGCTAGTGCATATATTTAATCTGTTTCAGTTCCTTCAACATGCAAGTTTGACTGCAGATGAAGAAAGATGTCAATTCTCCTGGACACGACGTATGAAAATGGTCATAGGCATTGCACGTGGACTCAAGTATTTACACACGGAAGTTGAGCCTCCATTCACCATCTCAGAGCTGAATTCCAGCTCCGTATACCTTACAGAAGAATTTTTCCCTAAGGTGTGCCGGATAATACTTTAAATTTTAAAAGTTGCAATTACAATTTTGCTTGATATCTTACTTTTTTCAGTCAAGAATGAGCAGAAATAGAAAAACGAATATCTATGTTCGTCTCAAAAAAATATATCTATGTTTATATGCGGCATGTTCTATTTTAAACCCAAAAGGTTACTTTAGACTCTCGTTGTCATGAACCTACATTGCAGTTGGTTGATTTTGAAAGTTGGAAGACAATTCTTGAAAGATCAGAAAAGAACTCTGGCTCTATTAACAGCCAAGGTGCTGTTTGTGTTCTTCCAAACTCCCTTGAGGCGCGCCATCTTGATACCAAAGGAAATATATATGCTTTTGGGGTACTTCTACTAGAGATAATCAGCGGGAGGCCTCCATACTGTAAGGAAAAAGGGTACTTGGTGGCCTGGGTAAGAAACTTCCTGAAGTTTGATGTTTAAAAATTTAGTTTATGGTTTCAGGAAACCTGAAAGAGTTTACTTTTTTACTAAGCTGAATTTGTTAAACTTATGCATATGCTGCAGGCCAAGGACTATCTTGAAATGCCAGAAGTAATGTCACATTTGGTGGACCCTGAAATGATAAATTTTAGATATGAGGACCTCAAAGTGATATGTGAGGTAATAACTCTTTGTATCAATCCTGAAACAACTGCACGTCCATCTATGCGAGAATTATGCGGCATGCTGGAGAGCAGAATAGACACATCAGTAAGCGTGGAGCTCAAGTCATCATCTTTGGCTTGGGCTGAACTTGCACTTTTATCATAATAATATAAGTCAAATTCAAAATTAACAAATTTAGATTAAAGCATAGGTATACACAATTGATAGTTTTCTCATTGCTTTCTATCTGATTTTTTTCCTCTTCAATTTTATTTCTATTGTAAATGATTACTGAAAAAGGGGTATGTGTTAGGGCTTAAGTACGGCAAGGTCTCGTTGTATAGCACTAGCCGACAAGTAGAAGTCGAAATTGTTAAATAGGAGAGGATTGTATTGGACAAGTGTTTTCCTTTATGCATGATATTGAGCATTGTGTTTCTTGTCTTGGGCCTTTTCAGACATAACATACATAGGGCATGTTAGGCTAACAACAATATGGGCTTTAGTACTTACGCCCACTGATTTAGCAGCATACACCCCGTCCGGAAATAAATGTCCGGACTCCGGGTGGCATAATTTGGCATGTGTGATACACCCCCTGTCTAGAAATATATTTCTGGACAGAAAATCAATACTCTAGAAATATAATTTTAAAGCCCCAACAATATACGATATATGTAAGAAGGCTTACTTTTCACGAAGCCCGATATGGAGCTTTGAGCTGTTATGATTTCATTCATGTAAATCAGGAAACTTTCTCTTCTGCATATAGATGATGTACCTCGTCTATGCTATACTTTCATGGAAGAGAAATGTAAAAAATGGGTATATAAGAATTGCTTTTACATAAAATCCTCTTCCAAGTGAAAAAAATCAAGTGGTTTGATTGGCAACTTGGCAGAGTAGCAACCTATAAGAGATGCTACTTACTCTTGAACCAGCCAAGATCAATAGAAAACCGAACAATGACATTGAGTTTAAGTAAGAATGATGCATTATAATAATACATGGCATGTTTGGATTAGTTGTTTGTTGAATCCAAGCTAAAATAAGCAATAACAAGATAGCCCCCCAAAGCTGTGAAACAAACACATAAAGAATGAATTTATAACTGTGAAGTAGAGGTGAGATAGGGAAAGGGGCACTCAGAGGGCTCGCCCTTTCACAATGTCCAAGCTCATCTCACTTGGATCAGTTGCTTGCAGTTCAACTTGAATGCCATCCAGTTCCCTCTTGAATCTATCCTTGGAACTTGCATACACCATCTTCATCCTCACCCTTGAAACATCTGGACACCTGCACCCATTTACATATATTTGTCATTATAAGACATTAAAAAGCTTGTTCAGATTTGTCAAGTAGTAGTAGTAATACCATGCAACGAAGAAGATCTTGCTTTTCTGGCAATTCTCATCAGTTGTGAAATCAAAATCATAGACGGCATAACGACACTCATCAGCTGGCAAACTGGCCTGAAAATCGTCATAGCTTTCGGTCGGTCCTCCTATTTTATCGACCACTACCTGTTGTTGCTCAATTTTGAACGTAATGAATCGATAAATCCTCTTTGATTTAAGTTCCTGGAACTTCAGTTTGCACTCATCGTGCACAGCCATTCCGGACGCTGCATTTGCCTGCACCATCAAATTATATATGTACAGATTTGATTTTGTTGTGTTACATTTACCATTATAATTCTTCGTCACAGTCACAATGAGACCAAAGAATATTGATAGACGTAGAAAACAAATTGGATAATCTTTTGATAATCAGTTATTTGGTTATAGGGGATGCACATATTGGAATGGTTTTTCATTTTCCTTAACATAAATATATCATCTTCATACGTATAAAATCATCCAAATTCCTGATCTGTGAATCCTTCAAAAGTTGTATAGTTAGAAAATTATATAAATATGAATTTGTGATAATATTGCCATTCAAAGTTAGATTGATTTTTCCAGAAGGTGGAACAAAATGGCATAGGAAAAAGAAGAGACATAGAGAAAAAAAACAAAATACCATTTTGCCAGCAATGAGGAAGAAGCGCCCTTGGAAGTGTGAATGAAAGAAAGGGAGGGGAGTAATGGAGAATGAAAAATGGGAGGAACAGATGCAATGAAAATTATGAGGTGAGAAATAACAAATAAAGATCCTTGTTTTTTGGAGCCACGAGAGGTGGAACTTTTATTAGGAGACTAAGATAACGGTTAGAGAATAGAAACTGGGGTGAGAAATTAATGGATGGGTTTGGTGCAATGCAATCTATTTATGCTTTCAATTGACATGTTCCAAATTAGGAGAAACCTTTAATTAGATATATCATGTCATTATTATTTTTATTCAAAAACAAGAAAGCGAGTTACCTACTCGCCGAACTGCATCTAGTTTAATTGTAGATGATCTCAAAACCTGACTGTAGATCGAGCCGATGAAATCTTCAAGTTATAGTTTAATTGATTTATTCGATTCAACATGATTGAGCTGAATGATTGATAAATAAATAAATAAAAATTATTATATTTTGGGGAAAAGTAAAGAAAAAAATTTCGAAAAGTCCAATCCAAATTAATTAATTAGCGGGTTGAACAGTTTAATCGGACTACGATTTAACCTTCAGCTGAGATTGAACCAACTACAGCTGCAGATAATCTTATACAAAAATTGTGTCCATCAAGTAATTTATAATTTAATATGTATGCAGTAATTTTTTTGGGTAATAGTGTATGTAGTATTTTAATCAATTGAAACTGTTAATTTTAGTTTTCATTTAGTAAATTTTACAGATTATATTTATACTTTTTTTTACAGTGAGATTATATTTATACTTAAAGACGAGTTCTACTAATTATATGTCAGATGTCAGATCCAAGCATTTGATATGCTTTGAAAATTTAGAATTGAGCACCAAAGATTTTGACACTCCTTTTATCAATCATATCTTGTCCAATAGATCTAGTAATTTTGGGAGGCGCCGAGAAAGGAGGGCTTTGGGGGAGTGGAATAGAGAGAAAGATATAAAAAAAATCACTTTAATTGAGATGGTAATTTTGTAGATGATGGTAAGAGAATGCTTATGATGAATATATTTTTAAACTAGTAGGATATCCGTGCATACGCACGGGTGCTGTCGTGTTCTTTTTATGAATGAACTTAGACAGTATTTAAATAGTCTGAACATTACCCCGTGAAAATAAAAATAAATTTAAAGTAGATAAAAAAAGGAGTTTCAAATAAAAAATAGATAAATATTAAAATTTAAAATGTAAAAGTATCATTTAAAAACAATCTGTGCATTTATCCCGTGTTTTTTATATATCAGTGCAGTGTTTTTTTATATATCAGTGTTGTTATCCCGTGTTTTTTTATATATCAGTGCAGCTATCCTTTGTTTTTATATATATCTTTGCAGTTACCCCCGTATTTTTTTATATATCAGTGCAGTTAACCCGTGTTTTTTTATGTATCAGTGCAGTTATCTCATAGACTCAATTGATTATTTGAGTTGATTAATAGATTATAGTAGATAGTAAAAGATAGATAGTAGATTATCAATAAGAAATATTTATCTCGTGTTTTTTATATATCAGTGGCAATTATTTGTCATTTTTTAGGTATTAGTGACAAATATTTGTCACGTGTGTTTTAAATATTAATTAGTTTAAATAGTGAACCGTACATTGATAGTCTCAGGGTAGGTCGAACTGATGCTTGGTCGCTCTACCTGATGATGAAGTCAGGAGCAGAGCTCAGATCGGGTTGTACCTGCAAAGACACTCTGACACCCAAGTCAGAAAGGGAGAAGTCAAAGCAGAGTATAGAAATGTGTCAGAATGTGTACCTGGCAGTGGGGGTTGACCCCTATTTATAGAGCGAGGCGACGCCCCTGAGCGTAGGATTAGCCGAGTCGATCTTGGCCGTTGATTGCGATTCCTACGCCTTTGCTGCATTCCTGGCGAGCTGGGCTGCAGCAAGGTGGGGCGATTTGGGCCCAATGCAAGGATTAGGCCATCGGCCCAGTCTGGAACAAATAGTCATTAAACCTTTTTGTTTTTTTAGATAGTAGGTTTATAGTAGTCTTCAAAAATTATAATTATCAATGGCAAATATTAATCCCGTGTTTTTTTATATCTCACTGTACTTATCCCGTGTTTTTTATATATTAGTGTAGTTATCTCGTAGTTTCAATTGATTATTTCAGTTGATTAGTAGATTATAGTAGATAGTAGATTATGAATAAGAAATATTTGTTTTAAATATTAATTAGTAGTTTAAATAGTTATTAAGTCTTCTTGTCTTTTAGATAGTAGGTTTGTAGTAGTAGTCTTCAAAACTTTTAATTATCAATGACAAATATTAATCTCGTGTTTTTTTTATATATCAGTGTAGTTATCCCGTATTTTTTTTATATATCAGTGCAGTTATCTCGTAGTTTCAATTGATTATTTAGTTGATTAGTAGATTATAGTAGATAGTAAAAGAGAGATAGTAGATTATCAATCAGAAATATTTGTTTTAAATATTAATCAGTAGTTTAAATAGTCATTAAATCTTCTTGTTTTTTAGATAGCAGGTTTATAGTAGATAGTAAAAGATAGATAGTAAAAGATAGATAGTCGATTATCAATAGATTATAGTAGATTGTAAAAGATAGATAGTCGATTATCAATAAGGGTGAAACCGATTTCAGAGAGAAAAATTAAAATTTTAAGGTGATAACTTTTTCCAAAAAAATGACAGTTTTTTTTTGTTTTTTAGTGTGACACATTTACATTTTTATAGGTAATTTTTTTGGAGTAGTGTTTGTATAAATTTAGAAATTTAGTTAAAAAAAACTAAAGTGATGTGATAAGAGAAAGAGAATAATTGTTTATGAGAAAAGTAAAAGTAAAGTAAAAAGAAAAAAGGAAGAAAGAGAGTGTAAGAGAAAAGTGAAAAGGAGGAAAGAGAGTGTAAGAAGAAAGAGAAAAAAAGGAAGAAAGATAGTGTAAGAAGAAAAAGAAAGAAATGATAATGACATTTTTACCCCCAAATTAGATATGTGTTTTGTTAATAAGATATCCAAATTGGTAATTTCATAGATTAGATATTGAGACTATTAAAAAAGGATGTAATTGATTTGAAGAATTTGTCTGAGCCCTCCTAAACTCCCCAAACTCTCCTCTAATACATTTTTTAAGTTCCTCCAAATTGGGGATATATGGTTTTATGAAGAAAAATAAACCCTCCATTAAAGATGATGGTCTACTTGTCAAAAAAAAAGTTGACTGTCTATCCTTCCTTCCGCTTACCTTTCATTGTTCCTATTTTTGTAAGCCCTCCCATTCCCCTCCCCTCCAAACTCCCAAACAATAGCTAAGGAATTAGGCTTTCATTTTTTTTGTCAATGAATGGATCAGTTAGATAAGTAAATGAAGACTGTTTAAACCCAAATACTATGAGCCCCATGCTTCTCCCACTCCCCCTACTCACCACACACCCCTTAAATCCAAAAATTCCAAAACTACCCTCCACCAAAACCCTTCCTTCCACACTCTCCCTCTCTCACAAAATCACACCTCCCCTTCTTCCTCTCTTCTTTCTCGCCTCTCTCTCCCACTCTCCCTCGCTCACTCCTTCGAGTCCCCCCCTCAAACCCTCACTCCCATTCGCCTTTGTGTCCCTTTCTCACCTGCACTCCAGGTATGTCTCTCTTTCCCTTCCTCTGTTGCATTTGTTATTTCTGGATATCTGCTTCGTTCGGCACTATAGTGTCGTACAGATTCGGTAATATAGTGTCGGACCTTATATGTCAGTTTCGGTAAAAACAAGATTTGGCACTATAGTACCGGACCTGTACGACACTATAGTGTCGAACCAGTGTTAAGTTTGCCTTTTTCCTGTGTTATCTATAATGGCTGATTAGAATACTATTTTGTTCATTTGGCCAGATATGGAATTTGTAACTGTTATCCAGGGTGCTAATGTAAGTTAATTATTTTGTCTATTTACTATATTAGAGAAAATTAGTTAAATATTTATAATGATGTGATTGTTATTTAATTGCAGAATTGCATTAATATTCCACATAATTTTTATCAGCTGATTGACCCCATTGCCTGAAAATGTTGTGCTAGAAGCTGATAATGGCCATGTTTTCTCTGTTGTTGTCAAGAGACGCGGGACCAGTAGATTATAGTAGATAGTAAAAGATAGATAGTCGATTATCAATAAGAGTGTAAACAGATTTCAGAGAGAAAAATTAAAATTTTAAGGTGATAAATTTTTCCAAAAAAGTGACAGTTTTTTGTTTTGTTTTTTAGTGTGACACATTTACATTTTTATAGGTAATTTTTGTAGAGTAGTGTTTGTATAAATTTAGAAATTTAGTTAAAAAAACTAAAGTGAGGTGATAAGAAAAAGAGATGAATTCGTTATGAGAAAATTAAAGGTAAAGTAAAAAGAAAAAAGGAAGAAAGAGAGTGTAAGAGAAAAGTGAAAATGAGGAAAGAGAGTGTAAGAAGAAAGAGAAAAAAAGGAAGAAAGAGAGTGTAAGAAGAAAAAGAAAGAAAGGATAATGACATTTTTCCCCCAAAATTAGATATGTGTTTTGTTAATAAGATATCTAAATTGGTAATTTCATAGGATGTTTGTTTCTATAAATAGATAGATAAATAGATAAGTAGATATTAGATAGATTAGATATTAAGACCGTTAAAAAATGATGTAATTGATTTGAAGAATTTGTCTGAGCCCTCCTAAACTCTCCAAACTCTCCTCTAATACATTTTTTAAGTTCCTCCAAATTGGGGATATTTGGTTTTATGAAGAAAAATAAACTCTCCATTAAAGATGATGGTCTACTTGTCAAAAAAAAAGTTGGCTGTCTATCCTTCCTTCCGCTTACCTTTCATTGTTCCTATTTTTGTAAGCCCTCACATTCCCCTCCCCTCCAAACTCCCAAACAATAGCTAAGGAATTAGGCTTTCATTTTTTTTGTCAATGAATGGATCAGTTAGATAAGTAAAGCAAGACTGTTTAAACCCAAATACTATGAGCCCCATGCTTCTCCCACTCCCCCTACTCACCACACACCCCTTAAATCCTAAAATTCCAAAACTACCCTCCACCAAAACCCTTCCTTCCACACTCTCCCTCTCTCACAAAATCACACCTCCCCTTCTTCCCCTCTTCTTTCTCGCCTCTCTCTCCCACTCTCCCTCTCTCACTCCTTCGAGTCTCCCCCCTCAAACCCTCACTCCCATTCACCTTTGTGTCCCTTTCTCACCTGCACTCCAGGTATGTCTCCCTTTCCCTTCCTCTGTTACATTTTTATTTCTGGATATCTGCTTCGTTCGACACTATAGTGCCGTACAGGTTCGGTAATATAGTGTCGGACCTTATATGTCAGTTTCGGTAAAAACAAGATTTGGCACTATAGTACTGGACCTGTACGACACTATAGTGTCGAACCAGTGTTAAGTTTTCCTTTTTCCTGTGTTATCTATAATGGCCGATTAGAATACTATTTTGTTCATTTGGCCAGATATGGAATTTGTAACTGTTATCCAAGGAGCTAATGTAAGTTCATTATTTAGTCTATTTACTATATTGATTAGAGAAAATTAGTTAAATATTTATAATGATGTGATTGTTATTTAATTGCAGAATTGCATTAATATTCCACATAATTTTTATGAGCTGATTGACCCCATTGCCTGAAAATGTTGTCCTAGAAGCTGATAATGGCCATGTTTTCTCTGTTGTTGTCAAGAGACATACATGTAATACGACATTTCTGGAAACTAATACACATGCTATTTGCAGTGTATACGGGGATGTGGACAGTGTTGAAGTGTTCATAACGTATTTTCTTGATGGCCGTTTCAAATATGTCAGGATATTGCATGTTGAAGCAACACTCACTCACACTCATCAGACTCGACTGATTCGGATTATAGGACATTTCTTGCAACATATATCTCCGGTGATGAAAGTAGTGACAATGAAGAAATAGAGATCTAAGTTAGTGGACCGTCACTTGGTGAAGATGGCAACTGAAATATGGCTGGTTTTTATTGGGATGTACTCTTTTATACTCTTTTAATTGGGATGTACTCTTTTAATTGTTGAAGTGTTGTTTAAACATGGATATCTATAGCATTATTTCTTTATTTCATTTGTTGATTTTGGTAGCAACATAACGAAACGAAACATAACGAAACAAAAAACATAAATAACCGACTGTACATCAAAGAAGAAACATAAGGAAACACAAAAACAACAAACACCTGATTACAATTATTTTAAAGTCCCTGTCGCAAAAGAAAAATAATATCGTCCGGAGTGCGTATTGTTTTTGACAAATAGCTCCAACGGATGGGGACTTGGAAAATGGGAATGTGTTAAATCATGGCGCGTACGTCGTCGTCGGTCTGAATCTCCATAGTTGAATAGCGAATACTGTCGTTGTCTCCATAACTGGGCTTGCGGTAAACAATACTACTTACCTGTTTAGGAAACTCCCCCTTTCGAACCTTCCTCTCTGCTTTTTCCTTCAACTCCATCAATGTGATATCCATTTTCATCCTACAGAAAACAAGATTGCGACATTGAAACCAAACACCATCTTGCTTGGAGGTGATACTTCCGCCGTGATGAAGAACAATCACGAAGGCGTCATTTGAGAACTGAAGTTGATGTCAACTCCATTTCCAGAAGGAGGGGGTGTTTGTGAAGAAGAGAGATGTTGGTGAAGGTTGGTGTGAAAGAGATAGGTAAAACTGAGACCCTATTTATAATGAGTGTCTTCAAATGTAAGCCGTTGATTTTAATTTTTGATTATAAATCTGAACAGTTGAAATTCTATCCGTTGTGACACGTTTTCCAAAGAAAATGTCATCCACTCCTTTTTCTGACACATTTAACTGATTATAGGCCATTGATGAAAATGGTCGATGGAATCTGAGCCGTTGAAAATATCTGTCAACAAATTCTATGGGGTGGAAAAAAAATTAGGTACGCAGCATGGAGCCGGACAGGTTTGACAGCATGAAGCAGGACCTTATAAAATTTTAACGTGTGGGGGGTGTCACAAGACATAAGACACGTCACCATACACCTGTACCAGGGTTCGTTACATTGGTGTCGGGCCCGTAAATTCCCAAAAAAAAAGGGCACGCTTGAAACATTTTTATTCATTAACGGTATTTTAGACATTTCGCAGGGTTTGGAGGTTGTGCGGTGAGTAGGGGAGTGGGAGAAGCATGAGCCATACTATGATTGGGACTATGGACCATGTCAACCGGATATTTTGGTATCTTTACCTAACAAATGGGCTTTCCTTTTAGCCTCAAAAAGCCCAAACTTCGTACAACCCCCCTCTACTCACTGTGCGGTAAGTTTAATTTATTTACGTAGCCTTCTTAGTTTAATTTATTTACATAGCCTTATTTTTTTATAATGCAGACATATGAGCGTAAATTGAAGGTTACCAACCATGTTAACAAGTTGGCTCAGAGACTGCTTGGGTTTTCCCAAAACCACCGGTTGTGGGTGTAGATATCTTGTGTTGCAGGCTAAGTTTTGATGATGAAGTGGTTAAGAGGTTTTGATGATGAAAAAGACAAAAGCCAAAGTTGATGGCCAAAGTTAATGAAAGTGACAAAACATCAAAGTCACAATCCAAGACAATCAAGCTCAAGAATTGAAGATTCAAGTTTAAGGGTAGTCCTTAAATATAAAGGTAGTCCTTAGGGTTTGGGTGTGTCTTAGGAAAAAGTGTAAGCTCTTTCGAAGGTCAGCTCGCCTCTCAAAGTCTCACACACTCACACAACTTTTCAAAATGCATGCATGCACACGTAAACACAAGAAACATTTTTGAAAAGCATAAAATCGATTTTCTCTATTTTATTCTATATATAAAAATCGATTTTCAGGTCAATACAAAAGCTAAAGAATCGATTCATACTAGTTTCACTAAGTATGCAAATCGATTCCTAAGTATTTCTAAAAAGGAAGAATCGATTCATACTATTTTATACTAAGCATAAAAATCGATTCTCAAGTGTCTTTAAAAGGAAAGAATCGATTCATATTATTTTTACCAAAGTGCATAATCGATTCACAAGTATTTTTCAAAAAGGAAAGAATCGATTCACACTATTTTTCACTTAGCAAAAGAATCGATTCCTACATGTCTCAGGAAAGCCAAGAATCGATTCATACAAATTACATTGAGTATAAGAATCGATTCCTAGTCCTCCTGGATCTCAAGAATCGATTGCCACCTCTTTTCAAAGAAAGTCAAAATCGATTCCTCACTTAAATGAATCGATTCCTAGATCAAATGCTTTCAACAAAGAATCGATTCCTACACTATTTTTAACGTAAACTTGATTTTTTCATAGCCTATAAATAGGCACTACTTCACGTTCATTTTACAACAACCCATTTCACGAATCAGAGAACTTTTGAGAAAAACTCTTCACACTTTTACTTTTGCTCGTCACGCACCGTTGGTCCGTCTGAGCTGATCTTTTGCTAAGAGTTAGTTGGGGTTGCATTCTTCAAGTTGTAATATTTGCCTTCATTAGAGGTATTTCTGTCTTTACAATTGTTTATTATTTAAGTGTTTGTGATTTGTACTAGGGAGTGGGGTATCTCTCTAGGGTAGCTGTTTGTACTAGGAAGTGGGGTATCTTTCTGGGGCAGCTGATTGTAACAGGGGTGGGGTATCTCTTGTTATTGTTATATTAGATTTGAGGGCTCTCCATAGGTGGGGTATCCTAGGAGGAGAGTGCCTGAGTCTGTAAAGGTTTTCCAAGGCACCTGTAAGCCTTGTTGTTTTGGTTAGTGGAAAATCTCACAAGGGTGTGAGGACTGGACGTAGGTCACTAGAAGGTGACCGAACCAGGATAAATCTCTGCGTGCTTTACTGCTTTCCTGCTTTACTGTTGTAGCGACCGAAAAATCCGGAGGAGGGATTCCTCGTTGTTTTTGAGCAATGGAGTCGCCATCAACATTTATTTTTAGGAAAAACATTGAGAAAACCTTTGTTTTTGGGTTCGGGGGTCGATTAAGTGCGGGGAAGGTACTAGCACCCCGCAACATCCTAAAAAGGTTACCTTTTAATCAAATGTGTAGAAAAAAATTTAGTTTAAAGAAAACATTTTAATTTACCCTTTTTGTTATTTGCAAAAAAACGGAAAGGAAGACTTAATAAAAATTTTAGTTTTTTGCGCTTGACAGGAGTGGGCCCCTGCTCCTACGTATCTCCGGGTGCGATGGAGAAATCAAAGCTACGTAGTTCTTGGGTAGAAAATATTTGTGTGTTGGTATTTTTTATTTATTGAAAAGTTTTTGCGAAAACTAGAGGCCGTTCATGGTGACCAAACAGATAAATCCAGAGTGGTCACCACTGATGGCTTATTCGAAAAAGAAGGTGTTTACCGCGTTCAAACGAGCGAGGCCCAGAGTGACCGCTATAGACAACCGGTTTGTGATTGAGTGCTTGTTTGTTTGAAAAAAAGTTTACTGGGAAGCGTGATTTTTTAAAAAAAGGGGAGTTGAGATTACGTTTGTTTTTTTTTTTATTAATTGAAAAATTCTAGAAGTTTAGGCGGTTGTTTGCGATGATCAAACGAATGAATTCAGAGTGATCACCGCTACTAAACCGCTTCGAAAAATGGAGGTTAGTCCTATCAGTCAAACAAGCTAGGCTCAGAGTGACCATTAGTAATAACCCCTTTTTTTTTTACGCGAGTTTGATTATTTGAAAGAAAAGAGACGGTTCGGAAACGTTATGGTGTAAATAAAAGCGGAATCAGTGATAAAAAGGGGGTGCGAACAACAGGGGCGTTGTATCAAAAATGGGGGTGTTGACAGCGTTTTGACGCTAAAAACGGTTGCTGGGGGTGCGAATAGCGTTTTGATGCTAAAAATGATTGTTGGGGATGCAAATAGCGTTTTGACGCTAAAAATGATTGTTGGGGATGCAAATAGCGTTTTGACGCTAAAAATGATTGTTGGGGGTGCAAATAGCGTTTTGACGCTAAAAATGATTGTTGGGGATGCAAATAGCGTTTTGACGCTAAAAAATGATTGTTGGGGATGCAAATAGCGTTTTGACGCTAAAAATGATTGTCGGGGGTGCAAATAGCGTTTTGACGCTAAAAATGATTGTCGGGGGTGCAAATAGCGTTTTGACGCTAAAAAACGGTTGCTTGATTTTCTTTACTTTTTAACCCTTTATTAATTTGCTCGGAAACATATAATTCTGAAACGTTTTTTTTTATATCTATACTAATACGCGTTGGATTTGAAACAGTTTGTTCATTCATAAAGAAAAGCCCCTTTTTTTTTAATTAAAAAAAATGGTCATGTTTATTATATTGAAAAGGTGTATCTTTGCTTTTTTTGAAAAATGATTATTATTGTTATTTTTTTTTTGAGAAAGGTAGTGATACTAGTAACCATTTATTTAAAAAAAAAACTTTTTTTAGTATTTAAAAAAAAAACTTTATTTAATCCGAAAATAAACAGCAATTTTTTTTTTAAAATAGGGTAACAAAAAAAAAACAACAATTTACACATAAAAAAAAGGCAACAATTTACATAAAAAAAACAACATTTTTTTTAATAGAAGAAAACAACAACATTTTTTATTAGAAAAAAAACAGCAACATTTTTATTGGAAAAAAAACAGCAACACTTTTTATGTACAAAAAAAACAGCAACACTTTTTTTTTATATACAAAAAACAGCAACACTTTTTTATAAAAAAAAAAACAATAACTATGAAATAAAAAAAGCAACAATAATATAAGAAAAAAAACGAAAAAAGAAGCAACAATATTCACATAAAAACAGCAACAATATAGTAAAGAAGGAATAACAACAATAATTACATGAGTAAAATTACAACAACTAAAATAACAACAATATATGGATTTGAAAATTACAGGAGAGACAATACAGTACCTTAAAATTTCGGAAATGTTGGGACAAGAAGTTTTTTTTCCGGATCTCCTTAATGCAACAGAATTTAAAACTAAAAAAATGGAAGGAGAAGGAAGAAAAGAAAGAAAGAAAGAAAATAACAGAAAACAGTGAACAAACCTCACTGTTTTCTTTTCTAAAGATCCAACTCTTTTTTTTTTTAAGAGGAAAACCTAGACTAAAAAAAAATTATCTTCTTCTTTGTTTCTCTCCTCCAAAAACCCCCTTGCTTCATGGTCTTGGCCCCTTATTTATACTAAAAGATCGAATCCCTCCTTCATTTTTTGGACTGCTTTGTACAGTAGTTTGTTACTGTGGCTTGACATTTCGTGATGACTGAGAAGGATATGATGACCTAGGGTTTTGTGGAGAGTAGTTGGTGAAGGGGTATGGGCATGGTCATGGAGATGGTTTTTTTTTTTTATGTGAGAAATGAGAGTGAATCCGTGAGTGAGAGAGAGATGTGAAGGAAAAAAAAATGATGGAGAGTGTGAGAGAGATGGGTCGTAGGGATGGGGAGAGAATGAGAGGTTGAGTGTGAGTTGTGTGTGATGGAGAAAGAAAGAGAAAATGAAGGTTGAGTGTGAGAGAAGGAGAGTGAGAGTCGTAGAAGGGAAGAGGAAGTGATGTGAGAGATGAAAGAAAGAGAAAGTGAAGTGAGTGGGTGTGAGAAAGAGAGAGTGAGCCGTAGGAAGAGAAGAGAGAGGGGAAAGGCGTGTATAGGGAAGAGAAATGTGGGGAAGTGGGAGTTGAGAAAAAAGAGGAGAGGTGGAGTGTGGAAAAGGAAAAAAATGCAATTTCCAAGGAGGAAAAAGGGGGAGTGGGGCGAATTTTTAGGAGGGGAAAGGTGAGTGAATGTGGTTGATTTTTTAGGGAAAGGGGGGGATTGAATGTGGATGGTTTTTAGGGTAAAGGGGGGGTGGTCGAATTAGGGTTTTAGTGGAGGAGTGAGTTGGGTCATGGGTTATGGATTGGGTGGATGGGTTAGGGTTTTGGTGAAGGAGTGTTAGGGTCATGAGAATTGGGCTAGGGTTTTGGAATTGGATTGGGTTTTAGATGGCCCAATCCCGATTGCACCTCTAATATTTTTTAACAAACCCCCTAATAACGTCTCTGTGTGTCTAGGACGTTGTCACGTTTGCTGCCCGGGTGAAGTTTTAAAAGAAAAAGAAGACTGCTGAAGCAGGCATCCCAGCCAGACAGAGTGGAAGGCTCAGGTCAGGTGTTCTGAACAAGTAGTTTAGCCCTCTTTTTAGCAGTAGAATAGTTGTAGTTTTTAGTTAGTAGTCAGTAGTTTGTTTGCTGGTGTTGTGTTTGAGTGTCCCTCTCCCATTTTTGAAGATCAGTGAGCAGTGAGGACACTGCTCATCTTTGTGTCTGGGGGGGAGGATCATTTTTATGTTTTGTGTTTGCATAAAAAAAAAAACAAATAATAATAATAATAATCAGTTTACTTTCCTACTCTATTAATCATCAAAAATGTTTCTCTTTGGGCTAAATCTAGTAATAACTATGTGTGACTTTGTGTGAGTAGCTGATGCATGCTTAGATGAATAGAATTGATTACTGCTTCCACACAAACTCTGTTTTGAGGAAAACCTAGTTAGCTAGGGACTATTTGATGCTAAAGCTAGTTTTGGTTGACTTTGGTGATTGTAAAACTTGATTAAAAACTTAGAGTAGCAGTAGAAACGAAGTTTGGGGGTATATCAGGTTGTACTAAGGCTGGGTGCAAAGACTGTAGGATGATTAGTGCATGTGTAGTGTGAGTGCAACGTTGTAACGTCTACCCGTAACGTTATAACGTATGCCGTGTGTGTTTGTGTGTTGTATTCTGTGTTATCAAACGTTATAACGTCTACTCCAAAAAGACCAAAAAGTGTGTGTTGTTTCAAATAAGTGGAAAAATCCACATGTCCTCTGTGTTTGCTGCAATTTCCCGAAACAAATACTGGGTACCCCAAATATCTCAATCCAAAATTATCAAATCCAAAGGATCAAAAAGGAGAAAATCACAAAAACTCCAAACCAAAAGTGAAGTGAATCAAATGAAAGTTGCTCAGTAATGAGGGGTTGCAGTCCTCTGTGTGTTTTGTGTTGTGTGAGTCAGAAAAGTAGTTTGCACTAATCTAGTCCTAGCACCCAAATTAAGACCCTTTGTCATGCTTAAAATAACCCTCATGTCTTATGTGGAAATGTTAGCCTACTCTCTGTTTTGAAAGATGTTATACTCTCACCATATGGAAACCACTCTTTCATAGGCTAGGGTAGCTTCTGAACCTAGCTAGGAAAAGAATTGATACAGAGATCACACACTCACTTTGGGCAGTAATGAATCTAGAATGTAATTGTGCATTGGTGCGTGAGTGTGTAGTGTAAGTCTGAAGGAATTAGCCCCTTGAGGATAATTTTTGATCAAATGGGTGAGCAGGGTGTAAACTGCTGGCGTATTTAATTTCTTGCATCTTTTCATATGCAGTGTTTCGATTGCTTGAGGACAAGCAATGGTTTAAGTTTGGGGGTGTGATAACTCATATTTATATGAGTTATTTATACTTATTCAAAGTTAAATCATGCAAGTTCTCTGGCAATAGTAGGTTGTTTCTATTAAGTTTCTGTTAGTTTATTGCTTTTTAGTTAGAAAGGGGCTAGATTACAAATCCTATGCATTTTGGCACCAATTGGCGCCTTTGTGAGCGTTTTGATGCTTCTTGTGTTTGTGCAGTAAACTGAACGTGGCAGCGTCTCTCGTCACGTCTGAAGGAAGGCAGCAAAGCAAGAAAGAAATATCTCATTTTTGGCGCACAAGAAATGATGGTCAAAGATCTAGAAGTGCAGAAGATCTTCTCTCTCCTCATCGCTGACGCGGCTGACGCACTGTAGCAGTGCAGTGTCATTTCAACAATATTTTATTTACAAGCAAGCTGGGAAAGTGGGCAATGACATCAGCAAGCATGTGACCTTCTATTTTTTTTGGCTATTTAAACAAAGCTTATCTCTCTCTACGAAGAAAGGGGGGAATCCATTCATCATCCACCTTCCTCCACTTCCAGAGGAGTTTTCTAAAAGAAGTTCTGGACACAGACTTCTTCATTCGAACTCTCCTCAAGCTCCATTTTTATTTCCATTCGCACCCATTACTGTGAAGCTCAGACGTTGCAACGTCTTTACAGCGTGCATGAAGGAAGGCTACTTAGGCGTATCTTTTGCGTTTAATCTCCTTTTCTCTATGTACGGTATTTGGATTTTAACTCCTTTTCTTTCTGTAAGGATGCTCAGCATGAGCTAAACATTCGTAGTTGGGTTGTTGTTTTGCATGTAATGAACCTTTAGTCTAATGCTATGAAGTATTGATGTTTATGCGTTTTAAATCTTTGCATGTTAATATTTCCAAACTTGTTTTGAACTGGCCACTTAAAATAAGTAGATTCATAGGTACAGACATGGTCTATGAAAAGAACTCAAAGATTTATGTGAATGAAAAGGTGCACTAAAGACATTTAGGCATTTTTATCTAAGTCTAGACATAGAATGGATAATAGTTCATAGGACATTGCTGTGGGTACTTAAAATACAGGAGTAGGCCTACTTAGAACCTAGACATAGGAATTCTAGTACTTGAAGCTCTGACGTTTTGTGACTGAAAAGCACAGCTCTTTTGCAACAGCGTTCAAACGTTATAACGTCTATACAACATAGCATTTGTACGTGTTAGCGTGTAAACGTTATAACGTCTGACTAGAGGAGATTTACTTGCATGCAGCAATCCAACTCATACTCTTCCATATTCACACCCACTTCTTATTTACTTGCTTTATTTATGTCCTTAGTCTTAATATCAACTTTTAGTGCCGATTTATTACTTGTTTCACTTGTGTTTTGAAGACTTGAACTTTGAAAGTAAATCAATCCTCGTGGGAACGATCTCTTACTTTTATCCACTTTATTACTTGTACGACGTGTATACTTGCACTGATATTGCGATTATAAAACACACGAGCGCAACATATAGTTGTGTATTTTTTGTGCATCATGGGAATATTTTTGGCATGAAATTCGGTTTTGAACAAAAGGGTAAAATGGTCATTTCCTTTGGAGTGGGGTCAACAAATCAATTTTGGGATTGGTGAGATCATAAAATTCAGAGCCCAATCATTTAATCATGGGAAATGGCCCAAAATGGCATGAATTTAGAAGAATTATCTTGAAAGGAATAATCCATATTCTTTTGAATTTTGAAAGGTCAAGTGTAGTACAATAGTACAAGTTGCAATTCCACTCGTTCTCTTTCCTTTTGCTCCGAATTTTCCCTCAATTCCAGCCCACTTTTTTGTGCTTTTTCATGCCCATGATCCTTGTGAAATGATCCATAGCCATTGATTAAAATTTTTGATCAAATCCTAGGCTATAACTCAATGTAGAAAGACTTAAGTGCCCTCAACAATTTTTGCTCTCAAAAACCACTCCAAAACCGTGAGGAGCAGCTGGCAATCAGCTCATTTTTGTGCTTCTTGAGTGCCCCTAATCCTTGTGCATTGCAATCCAAACCATCCATTCAAATTCTATCTCAAATCCTAGTGGTTTGCAAAAGCACAATGTCACAAATACCCTTAAAATGACCTCCACATAAAAGCCCAAAATTGGAGAGGCTAACACACTCACTCTCATTTTTACCCTAGCACACAATCAGCTGAAAAAACCCTCTCCTCCTCTCCTTTGCCCAGCCGAAACCTCCCCCTCATTCTCTTCCTCAATTTCTTCAACTTTCATCCACTAAATCACTTAAAACTCATTCCATATTCATATATCCTCTTCCTTTCATCTTTGATTCCACATTTACATCATCAAAGGGGTTGTTCCTTCAAGGTTACGTGGCTGTTGTTGGTGATTTTTGAGGAGTGTTGGTGATTGGTTACTCTTGATTTTCATTTCTACTCTTGTTTAGCTTGGAACTAAGGTATAACCTAAAACCCTTTGCATTTTCATCCACTTTCTTGCATCAAAATCCTTTTTCAACTTATATTTGCATCTCATAACATCATTTAAATGTAGATTAGGGGCTGTTGTGGGTGAGAGTTGGTATCTCACCCACCAAATAAATTGTTCTTGTGACTATGTGTTGATTATGTGTTGTTCTTGTGATTTGCTCTTTGTTCATGTGATTTTCACCAAATAAAAACATGTTTTCCTTTTCCTTTTGCTTCAGCCTTGGGCCTAATTCATGATCTTTGTGTTGATTTGAAGTTGAATAAAGCATGATTAATTGTGCTAATTTTATGGATTTAAGATGAACTATGCATATTGCTTGTCTTTTGGATTAGTAATGCTTGCATGAATTGTAATTAAGCGATTTGTATATTGGCTAGGGATTGGTATGTTGATTGAAATGTCCCACTTGTTTTCCAAAACCCTTTTCCAAATCAAATTCTTTTGCTTAACTAGTTTTCAAATCAAGAATCAAATGTTTTTCCAAACAAAAAACCTAAGGCATTTTTCTTAAATAAATCATTAGCCATCACTCGAAGCCTTTGCTTGTTTGATCGCTAATGAGGAGTTATTAGTGGTAGTCACTCGAAGCCTTTGCTTGTTTGACTATTATGAAAGCTCCCACACCATAATTAAACACAGACAAAATTCAAACTTCAAAAACAACACGAGCTATTAGTGATAATTATCACCGATGCTCACCCCCTTTTCTTAAAAATGATTTCAAAAAGATAATAAAACGTTGTTACTTGTAATCACTCGAAGCCTTTGCTTGTTTGATTACCGGTTTCGACTCTTTTCTTTCGAGTTAGTAACGAACGCCACTCGAAGCCGTTGCTTGTTTGGTATTCGTGAATACTTGAGTCTTATTTCAAAAACTCCAAAAAAATTAAATAAGATAAAACACAAAAACATTTTCAAAACCGAAAGCTTAGAACTACGTCGCTTTGATTCCCATTTGGGATACGTAGGAGCGAGTCTCGTTCTCGTCAAGCGCAACAAATAAAAATCCTTTTCGCAACCCTAAACCAATCATTTTCACAAAACAAACCAAAAAGTCATTTTCAAACCCATTGTTATTAATGACTATCACTCAAAGCCTTGGCTTGTTTGATTGTCATGAACACTATCCAGAGTCATTAGTAATGATCACTCAAAGCTTTTGCTTGCTTGATCATTACGAAAGCTCTTCCCCTTTTCAAACATTTTCAAAACCAAAACACCAAGAACTACGTGTGATTTGATTCTCTACCAGGAGATACGTAGGACCAGAGGGCGGCCGACCTCTGTCAATTGCATTAATAAAAAACCTTTTTTTTTTTCTCTTTTAATTCATTTCTCTCGTTTTTCTCCAAAAGTACAAAAAATAACTAATTGTTTATCGAGTCTTCTTTTATTATTATTATTATTATTATTATTATGAGGGTAAAATCATTATTTTTGAATTAATAAACGTTTACACATTTAGTTAAAAGGTAACCTTCCTTAGGAAGGATGTCGTAGGGTGCTAATACCTTCCCTACGCATAAACGACTCCCGAGCCTAAACCTGGTCCGCAAACCCCTTATCCACTCAATAGGGATTTTCCAATGTTTGCCCTTAAACTAAACTTTGGTGGCGGCTTCATTTTTTTGAACCTTCGAAGAATCCCTCCCCCGGATTTTTCGGTCGCTACAGCTGGCGACTTCACTGGGGACAATTAAGAGAGTCAAGCCAAATTAACTAAATGTGTGAGTATTTGTTAATTTTATTAATATTTTGTTTTTACCCTTATTCTTATATTATTTATTTATTAGTATTTCTTTATATTATTGAACCTTAGGGTAGACGACTTTTTTGTTATTATTGTTGTACATCTTGTCCAGTTTGGTTAGTTTAGGTATTTTGCTCTCATCACACACCTCACTTACACTTTTGCACACACCTTTGAGTGGGGCCCTATACCCGGGTCTGCAAATAACCTAGGACGAGTGGGGATTATTAGTGACAGTCATTCTGGATTTTATCTGTCTGACTTTCATGAAAGTCTCAGCCAGAGTACGCTCTTTCAGGGTATCCCACACCAGGTAGCTCGCTATCGTTGTGGATCATATCAGGAAGGAGATTTTAGCTCTGGAGTCCGTTGTGAGGAAGTGAATAGAGCCACCTGATAGATTGATCACATAAGCGACCCTAGACCATGTTGAAAATCCCAATTTAGACATGACCCACCTAGGACACAGGGGCGTTATATTTACTCTCCTTATTAATCTAGGTCAGCATCTCTCCAAAATAAAATCACTCAAAAAAAAAATATTTGTGTGCACATGAGGCAACATCATCATACAAAAAAAAAACCAAAAATCATCATTTTTTTTAACAAAATAAGATCATTATTTTCATACGCATCTCATTATCATTTCACTAGCATGCATCTCATCATATAGAAACTAATATAGATATCATATCTCTTTTTACATCATCTTGCATATTCAAACACCCAAAGAATATCACCTTGTATTATAAAAAATTATATTCATGCACCCTCTTCATGCACCATAAAAAACAAAAATAAAAGTCATTCATTTCTATCCACCTCAAATGCATTAGTCATCTAGCATGCATCATTTCCAAAATAAAATAAAAATAAAATAATGCCACTTTCTTGCATTATTCATCATCATATTGCATTGCCACCGAAAAAATCATTTTTGGAAAAAAATCATATTGCATTGCCACTTTTGAAGTGATCATCCATTCACATTCCTCTCATCTGCATCATGCAACATTATTCATACATTGCATTGTTTTTTTTTATGAAAATGAAAAGAGTAAAAAAAAACATGATCACCATTAAAAAAAATTTTGTGATAAATAATTGAATATCGCATGTAGCATGTATTTCCATTCATTCATAATCATTTACAAAAATCATCATTAAATAATATAGGCATTTCATCATTTGCAACATCATGAAATGCATGAAAAAACATAGCATTCACACACATTTTCACTCATCCTCAAAAAAAAAAACATTGTTTCTTTAAATCACCCATACGCCATTTCATCCACACATCATCTATACACTGTTTCAACATGCATCATTTCAAAAATCATGTCATCATTTTCGCATCATTCAAGGATAGGTATTTAGCATTTCATTCTGATACATGAAAGAGACTCTGCATCGGTCACGTGCTGCATTGCCTCCTAAAATTATTTAGAATAACTGACATTTCCAAGTGAACATTCCTTCAGCATTTCATGCATTTGCATTTTCATCATGCAATATACATTCGTCAGGTGTTCATTCATGATTTACATTTCAACAAAAAAAACAAGAATCACAACCCTATTCTCTTATTCTTGCATCAATCATCATCAAATGAAAAGAGAGTGTTTGCATCATCACCACGCTGCATTGCCTTTCTATAAAAGGGTCATTTACAATAATTGTTTCTTCGCACACTTGACATAGCATTCCATTAGAAAATCAAACAATCATTTTCCCTGCATGTGTCGTTCATACATCATTGATCATCCAATAAAATAAATGAGAATTTGTAACTTTGCATGTTGCATGACCTCTTAAAAAGAAATAAACTCATTTAAAATAATCATTTCTTTGAACATCTCACATGTCATTGGAATCAAACAATCATGTGCATTTCATGCACTTACATCTTCATCATACCTTCGTAACAAAATAAGACAATTCTTTTCATACACATCTCGTTTCGCCACCATGCATCTCATCATCTCTAAATAACAGAAATATCATTTGCATTATTTGATCATCTTGCATATCCACACTAAAAAATATCAGTGTGGTATTATATATTCATTCATCATTTCATTCCCTCTTCATGCACTATATGAAAAAGGGGGGGGGGGGGCATCTATTTCTTTCACATCCACTTTAAAGGCATTCCTCTCATGCATCATAAAAAAAAAATTATTCTTCTTACATGCATCTCATATTCCTACATGCATCAAAATAAAAATCCGAAACTTCTCCATTATGGCATCATTCATCATCCATACCAGTTTAGGGTACCCTTCTGTCACATTCAAAAATCATCACGCATTTCATCTCCATTGTTGCTCATGTACGACGAACATCCATATGTTCATGCATTATACTTTATTCGAGACACATAAAAAATCACCATGCATTCATACTAAAATGATTTTTCCATAAGCATTTCATTATCATTCCCTTTACCATGCATCTTATCATCTAGAAAATAACAAAAATATCATTCATCTCATCCAAAGTGCATCATCTTGCACATCCATACACCAAAAATAATAAATATCACATGGGTATTATAAAAAAATTGCATTCATTCATTATTTCATTACTCCTCTTCATGCATCATAAAGAAATAAAAACAAAAGTCATTCATTCTCATGCATCACAAAAACAGCTCCTTCATGCGTCATAAAAAAAAAAAACAAAAGTCATTTATCTCAAGGGCATTAATCCCCTCACATGCATTAAAGCAAATTTAAGAATTGCTTCGTTTTCTTCTATTCTTGCATCATTCATCATCCAATAGTTTTTTTGTTGTTGTTTTGTTAGCCTCTCACTCTAGTTGAAATTTTAAAAAAAAAAATAATAAATAAAAAATAAAAAATCACACACTTTCTTAAGATATGGTTACGCATTTCATTCACCTGCATCATTGTCTGTGTACAACAACATCCATATGTTCATGCATTCTGCTTTATTCAAATAATTTTTCCAAAAAATAAAAAAAAAATGAAACTCATAAGATTTTTTTGACACACTGTTTGATGAGAGACGATGCCTTCTTGAAAATATATTTTAATTGATTCCTCTTCCTTGGAAAATGTTGTCATACCCTAACTTGATTCACCAACATCAAGTCCTTTACCCTTCACCCCATATACATCCTACTCATACCTACAACATTTATGGAAACCATCCACCCACCTAACCCTTCAATGGAATTCACCAATAACTCCTCCACCATCATGGTCACTACAATATTGACCATATCATAGGCTTGACCCTTAGCCACTGCGTGCCCCACCAAGGACACCAGCCAACATATATCTCACACCCGTGATAAGAAGCGTAAATGTCTATTTTGTTAACTTGTGTGGTTTTTGACAATTAAAATTGCTCTATCTTAAGCAGTGTTAACTCTCCACGAAGCATTTGCAAAATAAACTAACATGACATGTGTGTTTATCGTTGTTCGAGTCAGTTATACTACCCCCATCTTACTTCATTTTCAAAACCAGATCCAACCATCCATAGAAGGCCCAGTCCCCACAAGAGTATTTCACTTCACGAATAACACTTTGTACGCTCCATACTGGGGCAGAGTAATGATCACTAAGATTTTCTGCTAGCATTCTAAACACTCGTGCAAGTCCTTTGAGTAAAAAAAAACAAAAGAAATCCAAAAAAGAAAAGCCCGTTAGGTTGAAAACTCGCGAGAGCAGCCTAAGCAAAAATTAGGGCATAAAAAAAATAATAAATAAGGAAAAGCAAATATGTTAAAATGAAGTTTTGTCCTATAGTTACAATTTCGAGAAAATAAGCAATCATGTTTTGAAGTGAAGCTTGGCAACTTTCCCACATCCTAAAAAGAGAAATACCCTTTGCCACCCACTTCGAGCCAAGAAAATCAAAAATCTTTTAAACACCTTAGACAATGATCAATCCCATATCTAACAGCTCGCTCAGCTCGAAAGAAAAAAGAAAAATCACAAAAAAGTGAAATTCAAAAAAGAGGATCGAAAAATCCTAAAAAAAAAAAAAAAAAACCAAGGTGGTAGAAATTGTGAGCTGACACTTCACACCATCGAGCATATAAAAGATCCTTGTCTGAAATAAACCCTCAAACACTTCCTTTGGCCTAAGCATCCTACCCTCCATAAACCCTCAAATGCGCTACAACCCTAAAACAGGTTCATTCTACCATGAAGCGCATAAAAGATTCTTTGTCTCAATCAACCCCGAACACTCTTAGGAGCAAAGTAATCATTTCCTTCACGAATCATTAACTACTGGCCATATTACAATCCGAAGGCCTATTCCGATCAGTGATTGGTTGCTTCCATTTTTCTCAAAGCTTTTACTCTAGGACAAAATAATCAGAATAATTTATTTGCTAAAAAAAAAAAAAATAAAGAGAAAAATATTATTACACAAAAAATAAAAAAAAAATAAAAAAAAAAAAAACTTTAAAGGGCTTGCACGCTCGAAGTTCATCAAAAGAAGATAACGGTGATCATCAACAAAGTGAATTTTCATCGAACCAAAAACTCTCGACTGTCTTAGCTTGTGGAATCCTTCCCAAGGAAAACCACAAATCCCTACTAAGGCAGTTACTTGACTTATCATATCAAAATGGGGCAATACCCCACCCTCCATTCCACTCAAACTCAGGGAGATTTTTTTTTAGCATCCCCAAAATACCCTCATCTTTCATCCCGTTCATATAGTACACCCATATAGCCATACCATACTAATTTCCAAACCATTATTCTAACTTTGCACCCTGTCACAATCCCACTCGAGATGGGGCAATTTTCATCTTTCATGAATTGGGGTAACCTTGTCCTCTTATAGACCGGGGCATCATATCCCTTGGGCCGAAAGAGTCCTTTTGCCTCCCATTCCATTCATTTCTAGTCACGCGTCACCCCAATACCAGCATATTTCCCAATCCCTCAATCAGTCTACATCCTTAGTTGTCATTGTCCTCCCTAGACAAAGGCAGACTGTTTCACTCCCCACTATTTGAAGTCAAAATTGGGGCAGTCAAACATTTTTACCATGGGGCAAGCTTATCTCTCATAAGTTTGAGCCAATAAACCTCATCCTCCACTCCACTCATGTGTCACACTTGACTATACCCTGCATTTCTTGAACCCTAAGTCAACTGACACATTCATTTGCATTCACACTTTTTTCATATTTATTAAGCAAATGCTTCAAAGAGAGAAACACATGTTAATGACAATCCCTCTAAGTTAACATCTTAGACTTGAAAGCTTAGCCATCATGGGTCATCATAACCAAATGAGAACTCATTTGAACAAGTCTGCAAATACACATCTCAATCTCTAGAAAGGGCACTAATACATTGCTGCAAGCCACACTTTTCAAGATGACAATCTTGAGCTTACCAGAGTTCAAGTCCAAGCCATCAAAAATCTTTCTTCCAAGTAACGATCAATTCAAAATGTTCAGCTCTCTGTTTCCAGCATCAAAAGTTTCGTTTCACATCAAACATTTTTGTATCCTTACAAAAACAAAAAGGGTGTTGTTACCAACAAATCATGCATTATACATATCCTCATTATTCTAGAATTAAACCATGCATCTGATCATACCCATCACAACTCTCTCATACAAGTAATGTACATGCATTCACATTCCACTTGTTTTGCTTACACAATTTTGCTTCTTGTGCATTACGCATTGCGTATGCGGGCATGCATAGCCACGCATAACATGTATCGCTTCAATAAAAAATGTCAAATGTCGATCGCATCATTACCAAAAGTCTGTCTACATCCCAATCAATCACATCAATGCACCATGTATTTAGGCATTTCCTTTTATTCACCATAGCGTTTGCATCAAAATATTACGTATCCATCACATTCATATTCTCATTTCATGCATTCATCAAATACCAAAAAGACAATAAAACGAAAAGACAGAAAAAACCTCCCACATCCCAACAAACATCCAATCATTGCATCATACAACATCAAGTCATGCAGCTACCACAACCCTTCATCTAAGCATTACGTGTGCACGTTCATTCATTCATTCATTCATTGATTCATTCATTCATTCATTCTTTTATTCATGAAAAGGGGCAAAACAAGAGAAAACCAAAAAGGCAAAAATCATCCACATTGCACCCGTTACTCCCACCAAAGCATAGATCATTCCATCATGCAATCAACAGTACATTTGCATTCGCATGTTATCTGCATCCGCATCCACAGCTTATCAATTTCTGTTTCCGACCAACTTCAACATCCATCATTCACGGGCCTTTTGTAGTCCATTCACTTTCGCATTGCACATTCATCACATTGCATACCTTTAACACTTTTTTGCTTCGATAGACGTGCCAAGTGCCGGTCTCATCGTTGCCAAAAGCTTTCTACTTCACCAATCATATCATTTGCTATGCATTCATGTGTTTCCTTTATTCACCATAGCATTTGCATCAAAGTATTACATTCGCATTATATTCACATTCGCATTGCATGCATCAAGAAAAGAAGCAAAATAAATAAGAAAAAAGCAAAAAGAAAAATCCATCCATTACATTCATCGTCACACCAAAAATTAATCACTACAGTCACATTCACATCTCATACACCGTTGTCAACTTTCTCAACACCCATGGTATACCCATTTCATTCATCATCTCACGTTCATCACATTACATACATGACATTGTTTGCTTCGATAGATGTCCAAGTGCCGGTCTCATCGTTGCCCAAAAAAAAAGAGTTTTTTTTTACATTACTAATCATATCTTTGTACCATGCATGGCATTCGCGTCAAAGCATTACATTTGCATCTCATTCACACTTTACATTTCATACACTCATATACCAAGAAAAAAAAGAGAAAAGCAAAAAAAGACAAAAAGAGAAAAATTGCTCATTCCATCACATTCATCATTCCACCAAAATCAATCAGCACGACCACATTCCTACTTTATCTGCATTCACACACGTTGTTCGTCAACCTCCATGTCCCATCAACTTCGACTCACAGCATCTGCCACATTTCATTCACCCCATCGAACACTTACCATTTCACATACCTATATTGCACGCATATATCATTCATCGCATTTTCAGATATGCCAGATATAGATAGCTTTTCCCTTCTCAGGTAAATGCATTCATTAGGTATGTCCTTGGCAAGTACGCCATGTGTCAATCCCAATAATTTGTTCCCTCAAAGTCAGTGCTCCAAGCACTGGTCTCATACCACAATTCAGAATCTCAATACTCCTTTAGACCCCCTAGTGGTCCCTCAGAGCCCAAGCGCTCCTTCAGACCCCCAGCGGTCCTTCAGAGCCCAAGCGCTCCTTCAGACCATCAATGGTCCTTCAATCCAGATCGCACGTCGCGTTATCGAGCAACCGACGGATCATCCGGCCCCAAGCCCTTCAGACTAGCTGTGTCCGCCTAAAAAAACACAGTGCACGTCCTTCGAGGTGCGCAAGTCAGGTCAACGACCTGACCTTGCCCCCATGGCCGCTCGAAAAAGGCCATCCCCCAAGCAGACCGTCTTACTAGTACCGTTGCTAGTTTGCGCTCCTTCAGACCCGTTGGTCCATCAGGCTTAGGCATGCCCTTCAGACCCCATTGGTCCTTCAGTTTGACTCCAGTCAATGCGCCGAGCATCGACTATAAGTTAGATCATCAGAGCCCCAAGTGCTCCTTCAGATCCCCAGCGATCCTTCTTTACTTTTGTTCTATATCAACCAATTTTTTTTTCAATAATTTCTAAAAAAAATAGCCTTGACAAAATTATCGTCTTTTTATCTTTATTTCTATTTTACTTGAGAAGTTTGGAAGCCTTTCATACTTCCTAGTAAAATATAAATAAAGAGGGGCAGCTGTCATACCCCAATTTTGTCCGGCTTAGGTCAAAACCCTAATTTTCAATCAAAAATAAATCAAGTCTTAGCATTCATCCTAGAGGTTAGGAAGAGCATCATGCTTGCATGTTAGAAGTTTCAGAATGCATTTTAGGGTTAGAAAAGCATTGCATGGCATTTTAGAGCACTTTAGAGCATGTCTAGGGTTTCTAGGGTTTTTCCTAGTTCAAAGGGTATTTTGGTAATTTCACCAAAAAGACTTATTTTCTCATCATGCATGCATTTCTAGAGTTTTAGAGTCATCCAAAGGGTCTCAGGATCATTGTTAGAGTGGAAATGAAGTTTGGAGCAAAATCAGGGTTTTTGGGACCAAAAGGGCATTTTGGTCATTTCACTAAAATAAATAATTTCTCGGTAAAAACCATTATACATATCTTGAGGAATTTATGTGAATCCAAGTGAGTATAGTTGTGTATTTTTTGTGCATCATGGGAATATTTTTGGCATGAAATTCGGTTTTGAACAAAAGGGTAAAATGGTCATTTCCTTTGGAGTGGGGTCAACAAATCAATTTTGGGATTGGTGAGATCATAAAATTCAGAGCCCAATCATTTAATCATGGGACATGGCCCAAAATGGCATGAATTTAGAAGAATTATCTTGAAAGGAATAATCCATATTCTTTTGAATTTTGAAAGGTCAAGTGTAGTACAATAGTACAAGTTGCAATTCCACTCATTCTCTTTCCTTTTGCTCCGAATTTTCCCTCAATTCCAGCCCACTTTTTTGTGCTTTTTAATGCCCATGATCCTTGTGAAATGATCCATAGCCATTGATTAAAATTTTTGATCAAATCCTAGGCTATAACTCAATGTAGAAAGACTTAAGTGCCCTCAACAATTTTTGCTCTCAAAAACCACTCCAAAACCGTGAGGAGCAGCTGGCAATCAGCTCATTTTTGTGCTTCTTGAGTGCCCCTAATCCTTGTGCATTGCAATCCAAACCATCCATTCAAATTCTATCTCAAATCCTAGTGGTTTGCAAAAGCACAATGTCACAAATACCCTTAAAATGACCTCCACATAAAAGCCCAAAATTGGAGAGGCTAACACACTCACTCTCATTTTTACCCTAGCACACAATCAGCTGAAAAAACCCTCTCCTCCTCTCCTTTGCCCAGCCGAAACCTCCCCCTCATTCTCTTCCTCAATTTCTTCAACTTTCATCCACTAAATCACTTAAAACTCATTCCATATTCATATATCCTCTTCCTTTCATCTTTGATTCCACATTTACATCATCAAAGGGGTTGTTCCTTCAAGGTTACGTGGCTGTTGTTGGTGATTTTTGAGGAGTGTTGGTGATTGGTTACTCTTGATTTTCATTTCTACTCTTGTTTAGCTTGGAACTAAGGTATAACCTAAAACCCTTTGCATTTTCATCCACTTTCTTGCATCAAAATCCTTTTTCAACTTATATTTGCATCTCATAACATCATTTAAATGTAGATTAGGGGCTGTTGTGGGTGAGAGTTGGTATCTCACCCACCAAATAAATTGTTCTTGTGACTATGTGTTGATTATGTGTTGTTCTTGTGATTTGCTCTTTGTTCATGTGATTTTCACCAAATAAAAACATGTTTTCCTTTTCCTTTTGCTTCAGCCTTGGGCCTAATTCATGATCTTTGTGTTGATTTGAAGTTGAATAAAGCATGATTAATTGTGCTAATTTTATGGATTTAAGATGAACTATGCATATTGCTTGTCTTTTGGATTAGTAATGCTTGCATGAATTGTAATTAAGCGATTTGTATATTGGCTAGGGATTGGTATGTTGATTGAAATGTCCCACTTGTTTTCCAAAACCCTTTTCCAAATCAAATTCTTTTGCTTAACTAGTTTTCAAATCAAGAATCAAATGTTTTTCCAAACAAAAAACCTAAGGCATTTTTCTTAAATAAATCATTAGCCATCACTCGAAGCCTTTGCTTGTTTGATCGCTAATGAGGAGTTATTAGTGGTAGTCACTCGAAGCCTTTGCTTGTTTGACTATTATGAAAGCTCCCACACCATAATTAAACACAGACAAAATTCAAACTTCAAAAACAACACGAGCTATTAGTGATAATTATCACCGATGCTCACCCCCTTTTCTTAAAAATGATTTCAAAAAGATAATAAAACGTTGTTACTTGTAATCACTCGAAGCCTTTGCTTGTTTGATTACCGGTTTCGACTCTTTTCTTTCGAGTTAGTAACGAACGCCACTCGAAGCCGTTGCTTGTTTGGTATTCGTGAATACTTGAGTCTTATTTCAAAAACTCCAAAAAAATTAAATAAGATAAAACACAAAAACATTTTCAAAACCGAAAGCTTAGAACTACGTCGCTTTGATTCCCATTTGGGATACGTAGGAGCGAGTCTCGTTCTCGTCAAGCGCAACAAATAAAAATCCTTTTCGCAACCCTAAACCAATCATTTTCACAAAACAAACCAAAAAGTCATTTTCAAACCCATTGTTATTAATGACTATCACTCAAAGCCTTGGCTTGTTTGATTGTCATGAACACTATCCAGAGTCATTAGTAATGATCACTCAAAGCTTTTGCTTGCTTGATCATTACGAAAGCTCTTCCCCTTTTCAAACATTTTCAAAACCAAAACACCAAGAACTACGTGTGATTTGATTCTCTACCAGGAGATACGTAGGACCAGAGGGCGGCCGACCTCTGTCAATTGCATTAATAAAAAACCTTTTTTTTTTTCTCTTTTAATTCATTTCTCTCGTTTTTCTCCAAAAGTACAAAAAATAACTAATTGTTTATCGAGTCTTCTTTTATTATTATTATTATTATTATTATTATGAGGGTAAAATCATTATTTTTGAATTAATAAACGTTTACACATTTAGTTAAAAGGTAACCTTCCTTAGGAAGGATGTCGTAGGGTGCTAATACCTTCCCTACGCATAAACGACTCCCGAGCCTAAACCTGGTCCGCAAACCCCTTATCCACTCAATAGGGATTTTCCAATGTTTGCCCTTAAACTAAACTTTGGTGGCGGCTTCATTTTTTTGAACCTTCGAAGAATCCCTCCCCCGGATTTTTCGGTCGCTACAGCTGGCGACTTCACTGGGGACAATTAAGAGAGTCAAGCCAAATTAACTAAATGTGTGAGTATTTGTTAATTTTATTAATATTTTGTTTTTACCCTTATTCTTATATTATTTATTTATTAGTATTTCTTTATATTATTGAACCTTAGGGTAGACGACTTTTTTGTTATTATTGTTGTACATCTTGTCCAGTTTGGTTAGTTTAGGTATTTTGCTCTCATCACACACCTCACTTACACTTTTGCACACACCTTTGAGTGGGGCCCTATACCCGGGTCTGCAAATAACCTAGGACGAGTGGGGATTATTAGTGACAGTCATTCTGGATTTTATCTGTCTGACTTTCATGAAAGTCTCAGCCAGAGTACGCTCTTTCAGGGTATCCCACACCAGGTAGCTCGCTATCGTTGTGGATCATATCAGGAAGGAGATTTTAGCTCTGGAGTCCGTTGTGAGGAAGTGAATAGAGCCACCTGATAGATTGATCACATAAGCGACCCTAGACCATGTTGAAAATCCCAATTTAGACATGACCCACCTAGGACACAGGGGCGTTATATTTACTCTCCTTATTAATCTAGGTCAGCATCTCTCCAAAATAAAATCACTCAAAAAAAAAAATATTTGTGTGCACATGAGGCAACATCATCATACAAAAAAAAAACCAAAAATCATCATTTTTTTTAACAAAATAAGATCATTATTTTCATACGCATCTCATTATCATTTCACTAGCATGCATCTCATCATATAGAAACTAATATAGATATCATATCTCTTTTTACATCATCTTGCATATTCAAACACCCAAAGAATATCACCTTGTATTATAAAAAATTATATTCATGCACCCTCTTCATGCACCATAAAAAACAAAAATAAAAGTCATTCATTTCTATCCACCTCAAATGCATTAGTCATCTAGCATGCATCATTTCCAAAATAAAATAAAAATAAAATAATGCCACTTTCTTGCATTATTCATCATCATATTGCATTGCCACCGAAAAAATCATTTTTGGAAAAAAATCATATTGCATTGCCACTTTTGAAGTGATCATCCATTCACATTCCTCTCATCTGCATCATGCAACATTATTCATACATTGCATTGTTTTTTTTTATGAAAATGAAAAGAGTAAAAAAAAACATGATCACCATTAAAAAAAATTTTGTGATAAATAATTGAATATCGCATGTAGCATGTATTTCCATTCATTCATAATCATTTACAAAAATCATCATTAAATAATATAGGCATTTCATCATTTGCAACATCATGAAATGCATGAAAAAACATAGCATTCACACACATTTTCACTCATCCTCAAAAAAAAAAACATTGTTTCTTTAAATCACCCATACGCCATTTCATCCACACATCATCTATACACTGTTTCAACATGCATCATTTCAAAAATCATGTCATCATTTTCGCATCATTCAAGGATAGGTATTTAGCATTTCATTCTGATACATGAAAGAGACTCTGCATCGGTCACGTGCTGCATTGCCTCCTAAAATTATTTAGAATAACTGACATTTCCAAGTGAACATTCCTTCAGCATTTCATGCATTTGCATTTTCATCATGCAATATACATTCGTCAGGTGTTCATTCATGATTTACATTTCAACAAAAAAAACAAGAATCACAACCCTATTCTCTTATTCTTGCATCAATCATCATCAAATGAAAAGAGAGTGTTTGCATCATCACCACGCTGCATTGCCTTTCTATAAAAGGGTCATTTACAATAATTGTTTCTTCGCACACTTGACATAGCATTCCATTAGAAAATCAAACAATCATTTTCCCTGCATGTGTCGTTCATACATCATTGATCATCCAATAAAATAAATGAGAATTTGTAACTTTGCATGTTGCATGACCTCTTAAAAAGAAATAAACTCATTTAAAATAATCATTTCTTTGAACATCTCACATGTCATTGGAATCAAACAATCATGTGCATTTCATGCACTTACATCTTCATCATACCTTCGTAACAAAATAAGACAATTCTTTTCATACACATCTCGTTTCGCCACCATGCATCTCATCATCTCTAAATAACAGAAATATCATTTGCATTATTTGATCATCTTGCATATCCACACTAAAAAATATCAGTGTGGTATTATATATTCATTCATCATTTCATTCCCTCTTCATGCACTATATGAAAAAGGGGGGGGGGGGCATCTATTTCTTTCACATCCACTTTAAAGGCATTCCTCTCATGCATCATAAAAAAAAAATTATTCTTCTTACATGCATCTCATATTCCTACATGCATCAAAATAAAAATCCGAAACTTCTCCATTATGGCATCATTCATCATCCATACCAGTTTAGGGTACCCTTCTGTCACATTCAAAAATCATCACGCATTTCATCTCCATTGTTGCTCATGTACGACGAACATCCATATGTTCATGCATTATACTTTATTCGAGACACATAAAAAATCACCATGCATTCATACTAAAATGATTTTTCCATAAGCATTTCATTATCATTCCCTTTACCATGCATCTTATCATCTAGAAAATAACAAAAATATCATTCATCTCATCCAAAGTGCATCATCTTGCACATCCATACACCAAAAATAATAAATATCACATGGGTATTATAAAAAAATTGCATTCATTCATTATTTCATTACTCCTCTTCATGCATCATAAAGAAATAAAAACAAAAGTCATTCATTCTCATGCATCACAAAAACAGCTCCTTCATGCGTCATAAAAAAAAAAAAACAAAAGTCATTTATCTCAAGGGCATTAATCCCCTCACATGCATTAAAGCAAATTTAAGAATTGCTTCGTTTTCTTCTATTCTTGCATCATTCATCATCCAATAGTTTTTTTGTTGTTGTTTTGTTAGCCTCTCACTCTAGTTGAAATTTTAAAAAAAAAAATAATAAATAAAAAATAAAAAATCACACACTTTCTTAAGATATGGTTACGCATTTCATTCACCTGCATCATTGTCTGTGTACAACAACATCCATATGTTCATGCATTCTGCTTTATTCAAATAATTTTTCCAAAAAATAAAAAAAAAATGAAACTCATAAGATTTTTTTGACACACTGTTTGATGAGAGACGATGCCTTCTTGAAAATATATTTTAATTGATTCCTCTTCCTTGGAAAATGTTGTCATACCCTAACTTGATTCACCAACATCAAGTCCTTTACCCTTCACCCCATATACATCCTACTCATACCTACAACATTTATGGAAACCATCCACCCACCTAACCCTTCAATGGAATTCACCAATAACTCCTCCACCATCATGGTCACTACAATATTGACCATATCATAGGCTTGACCCTTAGCCACTGCGTGCCCCACCAAGGACACCAGCCAACATATATCTCACACCCGTGATAAGAAGCGTAAATGTCTATTTTGTTAACTTGTGTGGTTTTTGACAATTAAAATTGCTCTATCTTAAGCAGTGTTAACTCTCCACGAAGCATTTGCAAAATAAACTAACATGACATGTGTGTTTATCGTTGTTCGAGTCAGTTATACTACCCCCATCTTACTTCATTTTCAAAACCAGATCCAACCATCCATAGAAGGCCCAGTCCCCACAAGAGTATTTCACTTCACGAATAACACTTTGTACGCTCCATACTGGGGCAGAGTAATGATCACTAAGATTTTCTGCTAGCATTCTAAACACTCGTGCAAGTCCTTTGAGTAAAAAAAAACAAAAGAAATCCAAAAAAGAAAAGCCCGTTAGGTTGAAAACTCGCGAGAGCAGCCTAAGCAAAAATTAGGGCATAAAAAAAATAATAAATAAGGAAAAGCAAATATGTTAAAATGAAGTTTTGTCCTATAGTTACAATTTCGAGAAAATAAGCAATCATGTTTTGAAGTGAAGCTTGGCAACTTTCCCACATCCTAAAAAGAGAAATACCCTTTGCCACCCACTTCGAGCCAAGAAAATCAAAAATCTTTTAAACACCTTAGACAATGATCAATCCCATATCTAACAGCTCGCTCAGCTCGAAAGAAAAAAGAAAAATCACAAAAAAGTGAAATTCAAAAAAGAGGATCGAAAAATCCTAAAAAAAAAAAAAAAAAAACCAAGGTGGTAGAAATTGTGAGCTGACACTTCACACCATCGAGCATATAAAAGATCCTTGTCTGAAATAAACCCTCAAACACTTCCTTTGGCCTAAGCATCCTACCCTCCATAAACCCTCAAATGCGCTACAACCCTAAAACAGGTTCATTCTACCATGAAGCGCATAAAAGATTCTTTGTCTCAATCAACCCCGAACACTCTTAGGAGCAAAGTAATCATTTCCTTCACGAATCATTAACTACTGGCCATATTACAATCCGAAGGCCTATTCCGATCAGTGATTGGTTGCTTCCATTTTTCTCAAAGCTTTTACTCTAGGACAAAATAATCAGAATAATTTATTTGCTAAAAAAAAAAAAAATAAAGAGAAAAATATTATTACACAAAAAATAAAAAAAAAATAAAAAAAAAAAAAACTTTAAAGGGCTTGCACGCTCGAAGTTCATCAAAAGAAGATAACGGTGATCATCAACAAAGTGAATTTTCATCGAACCAAAAACTCTCGACTGTCTTAGCTTGTGGAATCCTTCCCAAGGAAAACCACAAATCCCTACTAAGGCAGTTACTTGACTTATCATATCAAAATGGGGCAATACCCCACCCTCCATTCCACTCAAACTCAGGGAGATTTTTTTTTAGCATCCCCAAAATACCCTCATCTTTCATCCCGTTCATATAGTACACCCATATAGCCATACCATACTAATTTCCAAACCATTATTCTAACTTTGCACCCTGTCACAATCCCACTCGAGATGGGGCAATTTTCATCTTTCATGAATTGGGGTAACCTTGTCCTCTTATAGACCGGGGCATCATATCCCTTGGGCCGAAAGAGTCCTTTTGCCTCCCATTCCATTCATTTCTAGTCACGCGTCACCCCAATACCAGCATATTTCCCAATCCCTCAATCAGTCTACATCCTTAGTTGTCATTGTCCTCCCTAGACAAAGGCAGACTGTTTCACTCCCCACTATTTGAAGTCAAAATTGGGGCAGTCAAACATTTTTACCATGGGGCAAGCTTATCTCTCATAAGTTTGAGCCAATAAACCTCATCCTCCACTCCACTCATGTGTCACACTTGACTATACCCTGCATTTCTTGAACCCTAAGTCAACTGACACATTCATTTGCATTCACACTTTTTTCATATTTATTAAGCAAATGCTTCAAAGAGAGAAACACATGTTAATGACAATCCCTCTAAGTTAACATCTTAGACTTGAAAGCTTAGCCATCATGGGTCATCATAACCAAATGAGAACTCATTTGAACAAGTCTGCAAATACACATCTCAATCTCTAGAAAGGGCACTAATACATTGCTGCAAGCCACACTTTTCAAGATGACAATCTTGAGCTTACCAGAGTTCAAGTCCAAGCCATCAAAAATCTTTCTTCCAAGTAACGATCAATTCAAAATGTTCAGCTCTCTGTTTCCAGCATCAAAAGTTTCGTTTCACATCAAACATTTTTGTATCCTTACAAAAACAAAAAGGGTGTTGTTACCAACAAATCATGCATTATACATATCCTCATTATTCTAGAATTAAACCATGCATCTGATCATACCCATCACAACTCTCTCATACAAGTAATGTACATGCATTCACATTCCACTTGTTTTGCTTACACAATTTTGCTTCTTGTGCATTACGCATTGCGTATGCGGGCATGCATAGCCACGCATAACATGTATCGCTTCAATAAAAAATGTCAAATGTCGATCGCATCATTACCAAAAGTCTGTCTACATCCCAATCAATCACATCAATGCACCATGTATTTAGGCATTTCCTTTTATTCACCATAGCGTTTGCATCAAAATATTACGTATCCATCACATTCATATTCTCATTTCATGCATTCATCAAATACCAAAAAGACAATAAAACGAAAAGACAGAAAAAACCTCCCACATCCCAACAAACATCCAATCATTGCATCATACAACATCAAGTCATGCAGCTACCACAACCCTTCATCTAAGCATTACGTGTGCACGTTCATTCATTCATTCATTCATTGATTCATTCATTCATTCATTCTTTTATTCATGAAAAGGGGCAAAACAAGAGAAAACCAAAAAGGCAAAAATCATCCACATTGCACCCGTTACTCCCACCAAAGCATAGATCATTCCATCATGCAATCAACAGTACATTTGCATTCGCATGTTATCTGCATCCGCATCCACAGCTTATCAATTTCTGTTTCCGACCAACTTCAACATCCATCATTCACGGGCCTTTTGTAGTCCATTCACTTTCGCATTGCACATTCATCACATTGCATACCTTTAACACTTTTTTGCTTCGATAGACGTGCCAAGTGCCGGTCTCATCGTTGCCAAAAGCTTTCTACTTCACCAATCATATCATTTGCTATGCATTCATGTGTTTCCTTTATTCACCATAGCATTTGCATCAAAGTATTACATTCGCATTATATTCACATTCGCATTGCATGCATCAAGAAAAGAAGCAAAATAAATAAGAAAAAAGCAAAAAGAAAAATCCATCCATTACATTCATCGTCACACCAAAAATTAATCACTACAGTCACATTCACATCTCATACACCGTTGTCAACTTTCTCAACACCCATGGTATACCCATTTCATTCATCATCTCACGTTCATCACATTACATACATGACATTGTTTGCTTCGATAGATGTCCAAGTGCCGGTCTCATCGTTGCCCCCAAAAAAAAAGTTTTTTTTTACATTACTAATCATATCTTTGTACCATGCATGGCATTCGCGTCAAAGCATTACATTTGCATCTCATTCACACTTTGCATTTCATACACTCATATACCAAGAAAAAAAAGAGAAAAGCAAAAAAAGACAAAAAGAGAAAAATTGCTCATTCCATCACATTCATCATTCCACCAAAATCAATCAGCACGACCACATTCCTACTTTATCTGCATTCACACACGTTGTTCGTCAACCTCCATGTCCCATCAACTTCGACTCACAGCATCTGCCACATTTCATTCACCCCATCGAACACTTACCATTTCACATACCTATATTGCACGCATATATCATTCATCGCATTTTCAGATATGCCAGATATAGATAGCTTTTCCCTTCTCAGGTAAATGCATTCATTAGGTATGTCCTTGGCAAGTACGCCATGTGTCAATCCCAATAATTTGTTCCCTCAAAGTCAGTGCTCCAAGCACTGGTCTCATACCACAATTCAGAATCTCAATACTCCTTTAGACCCCCTAGTGGTCCCTCAGAGCCCAAGCGCTCCTTCAGACCCCCAGCGGTCCTTCAGAGCCCAAGCGCTCCTTCAGACCATCAATGGTCCTTCAATCCAGATCGCACGTCGCGTTATCGAGCAACCGACGGATCATCCGGCCCCAAGCCCTTCAGACTAGCTGTGTCCGCCTAAAAAAACACAGTGCACGTCCTTCGAGGTGCGCAAGTCAGGTCAACGACCTGACCTTGCCCCCATGGCCGCTCGAAAAAGGCCATCCCCCAAGCAGACCGTCTTACTAGTACCATTGCTAGTTTGCGCTCCTTCAGACCCGTTGGTCCATCAGGCTTAGGCATGCCCTTCAGACCCCATTGGTCCTTCAGTTTGACTCCAGTCAATGCGCCGAGCATCGACTGTAAGTTAGATCATCAGAGCCCCAAGTGCTCCTTCAGATCCCCAGCGATCCTTCTTTACTTTTGTTCTATATCAACCAATTTTTTTTTCAATAATTTCTAAAAAAAATAGCCTTGACAAAATTATCGTCTTTTTATCTTTATTTCTATTTTACTTGAGAAGTTTGGAAGCCTTTCATACTTCCTAGTAAAATATAAATAAAGAGGGGCAGCTGTCATACCCCAATTTTGTCCGGCTTAGGTCAAAACCCTAATTTTCAATCAAAAATAAATCAAGTCTTAGCATTCATCCTAGAGGTTAGGAAGAGCATCATGCTTTCATGTTAGAAGTTTCAGAATGCATTTTAGGGTTAGAAAAGCATTGCATGGCATTTTAGAGCACTTTAGAGCATGTCTAGGGTTTCTAGGGTTTTTCCTAGTTCAAAGGGTATTTTGGTAATTTCGCCAAAAAGACTTATTTTCTCATCATGCATGCATTTCTAGAGTTTTAGAGTCATCCAAAGGGTCTCAGGATCATTGTTAGAGTGGAAATGAAGTTTGGAGCAAAATCAGGGTTTTTGGGACCAAAAGGGCATTTTGGTCATTTCACTAAAATAAATAATTTCTCGGTAAAAACCATTATACATATCTTGAGGAATTTATGTGAATCCAAGTGAGTATAGTTGTGTATTTTTTGTGCATCATGGGAATATTTTTGGCATGAAATTCGGTTTTGAACAAAAGGGTAAAATGGTCATTTCCTTTGGAGTGGGGTCAACAAATCAATTTTGGGATTGGTGAGATCATAAAATTCAGAGCCCAATCATTTAATCATGGGACATGGCCCAAAATGACATTGTAGCGACCGAAAAATCCGGGCGAGGATTCCTCGAAGGTTCAAAAATGAAGCCGCCACCAAAGTTTAGTATAAGGGCAAACATTGGAAAATCCCTCTTGAAATGGATAAGGGTCCTTGAGACCAGATTAGAGTTCGGGAGTCGATTATGCGTGGGGAAGGTATTAGCACCTCACGACATCCTTCCTAAGGAAGGTTACCTGCTAATTAGTTGTAGGAGCGAAAGTTAATTTTGAAAACATTTATTTTTACCCTTTTATTGTGAATTAAAAAGACAAAAGAAAATTGATGTTTTATTTGAATTTAAGAAAGGGATTATTTAGGAAAAGACTAAAAACGGTTTTTTTTATTAGTGCAATTGACAGAGGTCGGCCGCCCTCTGCTCCTACGTATCTCTTGGTAGAGAATCAAATCACACGTAGTTCTTGGGTAGAAAAAGGTTTGTTGGTTGGTATTTTTTAATATAGGGATCTTAGGACTTCTGAGTGATCAGTTCATTTGTCCTAAAACGTTGACTAACCTGACTGTACAGTCGGCTTAGTCCCCTACTTTGTGAAAATGGAGTTTTTGAAGTTTGGAAGATAGTTTGAAATGTGTTGGTTTGATTTTATTGGAATAGGGGTTTTAGGACTCTTGATCCGTACGGTTCATTCGTCCTAGAACGCTGACTAACCCGACTGTACAGTCGACTTAATCCCTTATTTTGAAAATTTGATTTGTGGAAGGAAATGTGTTTGGGTTTATTTTAATTTTAATTTAGGAATTGTTTGTTTTAAATAGGGATTTTAGGTCATGATCCGTAACGGCTCATTAGTGGTCTAAAAAGCAGACTAACCCGACTGTACAGTCGACTTAGTCCCCTATTTACATTTTTTGAAAATGAAGTATTTATCTATTTATTTTTATGGTTTTTTGTAAAAGAAATTATTTTTGAAAAGAGATGAATGAAAACGAAAAGGGGCTGCATTACTAAAACAGGGGTGCAATTAGAGCAGGTGGCTGTATCATTAAAATGGGGTGTGAAAAGCAGCAGCCCAGTTTGTAGACTGGCCTGCGAATTTATGGGCTTGCGTAGGGGAGACATTTACAGGAAAATGAGAGGTGTAAGTAGAAGAATCCGACAGCATTGTTTGATCTCCGGCCCACGAAATTGGGCTTAAGTAGGAGGGTTGTGTTATTAAAAAAATACGGGTGTAAATAGTAATCTGAATTAAAAAAAAAATTATTAATCTAACAGCACTATATAAGCTAACTTTTGAAGGAAAACCTAATTTCCTTTCTCCTGTATCCACGGCGCCGCAGAGAGATTGAGGGAGAAATTTGCGGAGAGAGATTTGCGGAGGGAGAGAGGACCGTGGCCTCATGGCCAAGCCGGACTTGCGACGGAGGGGGTCACGACGAAGGTGATAAGTGGCAGCGAAGACAGAGGGAGGCGTTGACTGAGGGGAAGCCCGCGCCGGCGTTCGTCAACGGTAGAGATGGAAACCAGGCCGCGACGGCGACAGTTGCTCGTGGCGGTATTCGCCGTGACAGCTGCGACGACGGTGCTAGCGGTGGTCGGTTTCAGGGCAACGATGGTGTTGATGGTCACGGTGAGGTTCGCGACGGCAGGGTTACGAGACGGGGTGCTTCGCGAACGCAAAGGGGAGAGGGACGACGATGACCGGAGTTGCAGCGACCACCGTACACGGTGGCGCGAAAGGAGCACGCGGTGTTTGTAGAGAGGGGAAGAAGAAGGCGGTGTATTTGGGGGAAACGACCACCGTCTACGGTGGTCGGAGCTAAAAGGGTAAGTTTCCGATTCGGTATCTTTATATGTTTCTTTTTTTTGACTGATTCGTTTCTGGCCTTCGTTAATTTTTGCTTGATCTGTTCCTAGTTTTTTTCAAACAAACCCTACATCCTAAGTTAATTTCAACAATTAGATTCTACGCGAATTTTTTAGCTAGTTCCATTTGTTATGACATGTTTCAGGTCCTCCCTTTTTTAGTCATGGATAGATATACAAAAAGAAGCGCTAATAATTTGGAACCTAATCAATCAGATACTTGGTGAAAGACGTATGCTAGCATTTTGAATTCTAAGCAACAAAAATATTCACATCCTCTTGACACTTAAAAGGAAAATTAGTAACTGAGATACTAACCTGGCTTCCTTGTTGTTAATCTCTACCCTTTGCTCTACTGCTACTACTATGACTGCTGATTGAATCCTCTTCTCCTCTTCAGAACATCTAATTCAGTGTTTTGGTGGTTAGGGTTTCGATGTGAAGCCCTAATCCTTTTCTTAAGTGATTTCTAAATCTGTGTATTTTCGTCTCTGATTTTCTCTTTGATTCAAGCTTGTTTTTATAGGCAAATTTCAGGTTTAGGAAATTAATTTCGGATTCTAATTTGATTTGTTTTCCTATTTCAGGTATTTGGACTCTTGGGCAACAAGAATTAGCCCATGGATCTGCTGCTGTTGCCATTTTTTGTGTTTTCGTTTTTCTGTATTTTTTGTGTTTTTTTAGAATTTATTTTGTAATTTTGGATTTTTTGGACAATTTGGCATTTTTAGATTTTTGGACTATTGTAAATTAATTTTTATTAATTCTGATTTTATTATATTTTGGGCTGTTGGTAAACTGCTATTTGGACAGATTTATTGTTTTTGATCAAAATAGGGAAAAATGACTAAATTGAGCCAAGCCCAATCGAAAGACTAAACATAGGCCCAATTAGACAATAAGGCCCAATTACGCGAGCATAGGTTCGATTAGACAAAAAGGCTTCTCGGCTCGATTGAAAAAACTACTAAGCGTTGGCCCAAATTAAAATGAGAGACCAAAAACTTTTCTCGTAATAATGTCTATGACACGCGGACTAAATTAAAATAGTTGCGAAAAAAGCGATCGGACAAAATTGGGGTATAACAGACATGAATTTAGAAGAATTATCTTGAAAGGAATAATCCATATTCTTTTGAATTTTGAAAGGTCAAGTGTAGTACAATAGTACAAGTTGCAATTCCACTCATTCTCTTTCCTTTTGCTCCGAATTTTCCCTCAATTCCAGCCCACTTTTTTGTGCTTTTTCATGCCCATGATCCTTGTGAAATGATCCATAGCCATTGATTAAAATTTTTGATCAAATCCTAGGCTATAACTCAATGTAGAAAGACTTAAGTGCCCTCAACAATTTTTGCTCTCAAAAACCACTCCAAAACCGTGAGGAGCAGCTGGCAATCAGCTCATTTTTGTGCTTCTTGAGTGCCCCTAATCCTTGTGCATTGCAATCCAAACCATCCATTCAAATTCTATCTCAAATCCTAGTGGTTTGCAAAAGCACAATGTCACAAATACCCTTAAAATGACCTCCACATAAAAGCCCAAAATTGGAGAGGCTAACACACTCACTCTCATTTTTACCCTAGCACACAATCAGCTGAAAAAACCCTCTCCTCCTCTCCTTTGCCCAGCCGAAACCTCCCCCTCATTCTCTTCCTCAATTTCTTCAACTTTCATCCACTAAATCACTTAAAACTCATTCCATATTCATATATCCTCTTCCTTTCATCTTTGATTCCACATTTACATCATCAAAGGGGTTGTTCCTTCAAGGTTACGTGGCTGTTGTTGGTGATTTTTGAGGAGTGTTGGTGATTGGTTACTCTTGATTTTCATTTCTACTCTTGTTTAGCTTGGAACTAAGGTATAACCTAAAACCCTTTGCATTTTCATCCACTTTCTTGCATCAAAATCCTTTTTCAACTTATATTTGCATCTCATAACATCATTTAAATGTAGATTAGGGGCTGTTGTGGGTGAGAGTTGGTATCTCACCCACCAAATAAATTGTTCTTGTGACTATGTGTTGATTATGTGTTGTTCTTGTGATTTGCTCTTTGTTCATGTGATTTTCACCAAATAAAAACATGTTTTCCTTTTGCTTCAGCCTTGGGCCTAATTCATGATCTTTGTGTTGATTTGAAGTTGAATAAAGCATGATTAATTGTGCTAATTTTATGGATTTAAGATGAACTATGCATATTGCTTGTCTTTTGGATTAGTAATGCTTGCATGAATTGTAATTAAGCGATTTGTATATTGGCTAGGGATTGGTATGTTGATTGAAATGTCCCACTTGTTTTCCAAAACCCTTTTCCAAATCAAATTCTTTTGCCTAACTAGTTTTCAAATCAAGAATCAAATGTTTTTCCAAACAAAAAACCTAAGGCATTTTTCTTAAATAAATCATTAGCCATCACTCGAAGCCTTTGCTTGTTTGATCGCTAATGAGGAGTTATTACTGGTAGTCACTCGAAGCCTTTGCTTGTTTGACTATTATGAAAGCTCCCACACCATAATTAAACACAGACAAAATTCAAACTTCAAAAACAACACGAGCTATTAGTGATAATTATCACCGATGCTCACCCCCTTTTCTTAAAAATGATTTCAAAAAGATAATAAAACGTTGTTACTTGTAATCACTCGAAGCCTTTGCTTGTTTGATTACCGGTTTCGACTCTTTTCTTTCGAGTTAGTAACGAACGCCACTCGAAGCCGTTGCTTGTTTGGTATTCGTGAATACTTGAGTCTTATTTCAAAAACTCCAAAAAAATTAAATAAGATAAAACACAAAAACATTTTCAAAACCGAAAGCTTAGAACTACGTCGCTTTGATTCCCATTTGGGATACGTAGGAGCGAGTCTCGTTCTCGTCAAGCGCAACAAATAAAAATCCTTTTCGCAACCCTAAACCAATCATTTTCACAAAACAAACCAAAAAGTCATTTTCAAACCCATTGTTATTAATGACTATCACTCAAAGCCTTGGCTTGTTTGATTGTCATGAACACTATCCAGAGTCATTAGTAATGATCACTCAAAGCTTTTGCTTGCTTGATCATTACGAAAGCTCTTCCCCTTTTCAAACATTTTCAAAACCAAAACACCAAGAACTACGTGTGATTTGATTCTCTACCAGGAGATACGTAGGACCAGAGGGCGGCCGACCTCTGTCAATTGCATTAATAAAAAACCTTTTTTTTTTCTCTTTTAATTCATTTCTCTCGTTTTTCTCCAAAAGTACAAAAAATAACTAATTGTTTATCGAGTCTTCTTTTTTTATTATTATTATTATTATTATTATTATGAGGGTAAAATCATTATTTTTGAATTAATAAACGTTTACACATTTAGTTAAAAGGTAACCTTCCTTAGGAAGGATGTCGTAGGGTGCTAATACCTTCCCTACGCATAAACGACTCCCGAGCCTAAACCTGGTCCGCAAACCCCTTATCCACTCAATAGGGATTTTCCAATGTTTGCCCTTAAACTAAACTTTGGTGGCGGCTTCATTTTTTTGAACCTTCGAAGAATCCCTCCCCCGGATTTTTCGGTCGCTACAAAGGGCAAGAACAAATACTCTTACCATAGAGTACGAATTGTTTAGAATGAATACAGGTGAAACAATATCAGAGATGCAGAAAAGGTTCACCCACATAGTGAACAAATTGGGTTCATTAGGAAAATCATTTCCTCCCGAAGACTTGATCAACAAAGTGCTGAGATGCCTAAACAGAGAATGGCAATCAAAGGTGACTGCAATAACTGAGTCAAGAAACTTGACTACCATGACTCTCGCCACCCTGTTTGGGAAACTACTAGAGCACGAGTTAGAGCTCACTCGCCTAGCAGAGCATGAAGGAAAAGACAAGAAGAACAAAAACTTAGCTCTCAAAGCTTCCAGTTCAAGCTCATCCGACGATAGTGATGATTCGGAAGATGAAGATGAAGACGAGGAGAAAATGGAACTAATGGTTAGTAAATTCAAAAAGTTCATGAGAAGGGAAAGATCTCTCAAAAAGAATTCTCCAACCAAAAGAGGCTCAAGCAAGGAAAACCTCTCAAATCCACCAACTTGCCACGAATGTGGAAAATCCGGACACATAAAGATAGAATGCCCAAAATTACAAAGAAAACGATCAAAGTTTGAGAAAAAGGGATCCAAGAGAAACAGGAGTAGAAAAGCCTACACAGCATGGGAAAACAACAACATGAACTCATCAGATGAATCAGAAAGTGAAAAAGATCAAATTGCTCTCATGGCCGACCACGACAGCAAAAGTGAAACTGAGGTATCTTCTAACTCAGAAACTTTGCAAGATGCTTATGATGAACTGTATGAAGCATTTACTGAATTGCATGATAAATCCTTAAAACTAGCTAAAGCATTAGATAAATCTAAGAAAGTTATCACTCATCTTGAAAATGATATTACTGCTTTAACTAAAGAAAAGTCCGAGCTTAGAAAAGAAAATGATAGCCTTGCATGCTTTAAAGAAAATTATACTTGTGATAAATGTGTTGATTTTGAAAAGAAAATTCATGAATTGGAATGGACTGTTGGGAAATTGTCTAGTTTACAAAACGTACATCATAGATTTCCTAGAAACAAACCCATAGAAAAGCATGTTCATTACAAACCAAAATGTTCCACTAGACCTTATATTAAATGTTATTATTGTGGTAAACCTGGACATACAGCTTCCGTTTGCAGGGCAAGAGGTAAACAAAATATGAAAAAGGTGTGGATTCCTAAAGGAACCATACCAAACACTAACCCGCAAGGACCCAAAGAGATTTGGGTACCGAGAACCTTGTTTTAGATCTTTGCAGGTATGCTTCAAGGTATGGGGGCAGATTGATACCTTGACAGCAAAGACTCAAAGCGCATGACCGGAGACGCAATAAAGTTCTTAACACTCACCCCCGGAAAAAGCCGTCATGTGACTTGTGATAAATAGAGGAAGAATCACCGGTAAAGGTCAGATTGGTTAAAATTTTATTCACCTCTATTTTGAAAATGTGCTTAAGAATAGTTATTAAGTCAATTATGTGACTAAAAGTAATCCCTGAATCTTATGGTAAGAAGAAAGAACATTCATGAAGGTTAGTCCTTATAATCGATCCATTCATTATGATTGGCATGTATGCGAGAAAATAAATGATTCATTTTTAATTTCATGCATCATTAAGAACAATATTTATAAGGCATGATTAGAATAACATGAATCAGCAAAGTATTCTGGTCAACCCTCTAGGACTGATCATATAGAAATTATACATCACCTTCTTAGAGGTTATGGTTAGAAAGGCGATAGTGTGATTGAGCTAGTTGAGTCGTCACAAACAGCTACTTGATATTTTCACGATCCATTGCAAAAGAAAATTTGGTTCTTCAAACGAGTTTTTGTTTCTCAAGTGATTTTGTAAAGAAACGTGGATTCAAGTGAAATTGTGACTTATGAATTTCTGCGTGCTCAAAAAGCATTTTCTAAAAGCAGTTGAAGCGCTATTTTTTTTTTGAAATCTATTTTCTCCTGTCACAATCAATTGCTAGTAATTTTCAGAATACATACTCACAATCGTTGTTTACCTAGAATAATTTTTCTCCCATATTCTGGCTGCCATCACCAACTTTCAAACTAAGCAGCATGAAATGTATAAAGCTTAAAACAACTACTTCACAGTGTTTGAGACTCATGATTTTACCGGTTTTGATGAAATACTCTCTTCATGGTTTCAAAATATATTTTTCTGTTGGTTTTGATGATCACTTATAAATCTGCAATGGTTCTTCAAATAGATGTGTCATTCGATTCGCAAACTCTATCTTACGTCGACCCTTTTGATCATGACAAAAAGGGGGAGAGAAATATAGGGTTGCATAAAGCATATATAATGAGCATATTGTCACTATGCATATAGTCAATAAAACAGGGGGAGCATCATGATAGGGGGAGTATCATATATATATGCATTATCATATATATGCACTATCTGTTTGAACTAACCTCCCACCTTGAGATGAGTAAATGTTTTGTCATCATCAAAAAGGGGGAGAATGTAGATATCTTGTGTTGCAGGCTAAGTTTTGATGATGAAGTGGTTAAGAGGTTTTGATGATGAAAAAGACAAAAGCCAAAGTTGATGGCCAAAGTTAATGAAAGTGACAAAACATCAAAGTCACAATCCAAGACAATCAAGCTCAAGAATTGAAGATTCAAGTTTAAGGGTAGTCCTTAAATATAAAGGTAGTCCTTAGGGTTTGGGTGTGTCTTAGGAAAAAGTGTAAGCTCTTTCGAAGGTCAGCTCGCCTCTCAAAGTCTCACACACTCACACAACTTTTCAAAATGCATGCATGCACACGTAAACACAAGAAACATTTTTGAAAAGCATAAAATCGATTTTCTCTATTTTATTCTATATATAAAAATCGATTTTCAGGTCAATACAAAAGCTAAAGAATCGATTCATACTAGTTTCACTAAGTATGCAAATCGATTCCTAAGTATTTCTAAAAAGGAAGAATCGATTCATACTATTTTATACTAAGCATAAAAATCGATTCTCAAGTGTCTTTAAAAGGAAAGAATCGATTCATATTATTTTTACCAAAGTGCATAATCGATTCGCAAGTATTTTTCAAAAAGGAAAGAATCGATTCACACTATTTTTCACTTAGCAAAAGAATCGATTCCTACATGTCTCAGGAAAGCCAAGAATCTATTCATACAAATTACATTGAGTATAAGAATCGATTCCTAGTCCTCCTGGATCTCAAGAATCGATTGCCACCTCTTTCCAAAGAAAGTCAAAATCGATTCCTCACTTAAATGAATCGATTCCTAGATCAAATGCTTTCAACAAAGCATCGATTCCTACACTATTTTTAACGTAAACTTGAATTTTTCATAGCCTATAAATAGGCACTACTTCACGTTCATTTTACAACAACCCATTTCACGAATCAGAGAAATTTTGAGAAAAACTCTTCACGCTTTTACTTTTGCTCGTCACGCACCGTTGGTCCGTCTGAGCTGATCTTTTGCTAAGAGTTAGTTGGGGTTGCATTCTTCAAGTTGTAATATCTGCCTTCATTAGAGGTATTTCTGTCTTTACAAATTTTTATTATTTAAGTGTTTGTGATTTGTACTAGGGAGTGGGGTATCTCTCTAGGGTAGCTGTTTATACTAGGAAGTGGGGTATCTTTCTGGGGCAGCTGATTGTAACAGGGGTGGGGTATCTCTTGTTATTGTTATATTAGATTTGAGGGCTCTCCATAGGTGGGGTATCCTAGGAGGAGAGTGCCTGAGTCTGTAAAGGTTTTCCAAGGCACCTGTAAGCCTTGTTGTTTTGGTTAGTGGAAAATCTCACAAGGGTGTGAGGACTGGACGTAGGTCACTAGGAGGTGACCGAACCAGGATAAATCTCTGCGTGCTTTACTGCTTTCCTGCTTTACTGTTATACCTCTTTACTGCTTTATATTCTAATTCCTTCGCTTCCACTTAACGTGCGCGAAAATTGATCTAAGTCATTGAAAAGGGGAAAAACGTTTTCGAAAGATCTGAAAAGTTTTTAAATCTCAATTCACCCCCCCTCTTGAGACTGAAGCCACTTGGTAACAGTGGGCCTTTATCACAGGTTCCAGATTAGCCCCCCTCGTCTCGACCGGACATACAAAGGTGGACCATGAGCTGATGTCTGCTTTTCTTGAGAGGTGGCACTCAGAGACATCGTCATTTCACTTACCATTTGGTGAAATGACGATTACTTTGGACGATGTCTCTTGTTTGCTGCATCTACCCATTACGGGAAACTATTACATAGCTCCACCTACTTCTGTCACCACTGATCAGGCCATCCACCCAACACATGTTTATCTAGGTGTGACTATGGAGGAGGCGGGGCTGGAGTGTCGATCTTCATCTGGCCCATATTACCGTTTTGAGTGGCTGCAGGAGATTGTTAGTAGAGGGTCCATAGAGAATGACATGCGTCCTGCTGTCAGGGCCTTTATCCTTCTGATCCTGAGTTGGTCCATCTTCACAGTCAAGACCGGCGACATGTATGAGGGGGCAGCAACACTTGCTTTCATGTATGACCAGCTGAACTACTCCTACTTGGACCAGGCGCATCAGTTAGGAGGGTATGTGTAACACCCATTTCTACCCGGTAATTTATTAGCGTAAAATCAGAGTTTTTAACGATAAAACAGATGTCACATTTCTCAAAGACAACTCGAATACATAGCACTTTTAAAACGTCAACACAAAAATTAATTCAATCACGCAGCGGAAAATTTAATAAGTTCAATCATCGAAGTCGTTGCAAATATGCAAGGCTCACAGTACTAAAATCCAAATAAATGCAAAGTCATAACTAAAATAAATCAGCGTTCATCCCCCCGAGTGCTACGTATCAGAGCGACGACACCAAACTAACAAAGAACTATGGTCTTCATTCAAGATCACCTGCACGTTACCAACATAGGGGTAACATTCAAACAGAATGGGTGAGATATCAAACAATATAAAGAACCGTATGAAAGACCGTATATACAGGTCAGAAAGTCAGATAATCACAACCGACAATTATAGTCACAATAGTCAACAAGTCAACAACAACATGGACATAACAGTCATTATCATCATAATAGTCAACATCAGCACGACAACCATATATCATCACAACAGTCAATATTCAGTAAACAACATGTCACAGCAGTCAGTGACTTCAATCATGCGGTATGAATGCAGGATGCTCATCAGAGGGCCGTCTGCCCTATAATGCATGATGGTACCGAAATCCAGCCCGTAAATAGAGGCTTCCAACAAATCCACGCCAAAAGAGGCGATCCCAACAATTCAGAGACATGTTCCAGGGCCATCTGCCCTATATGCACATGATATGCATGCGACTCAATGATACAACACAGACAAACAATAGCCATACACATCGACAACGACCATAGGCCCACAACCACGAATCAATAAGGACCACCGGCCTACAACAACAATCTATGCCTAAAGAGGCAATCCAACAATGGCCACCGGCCGACAACAACAAGTCAACAAGATAACAGGGTGCTAAGGGCGCCAACAACCACCCACAAAATAGGGACAGCCAACAACCACCCCAAAAGTAGGAATAGCCCATAAATTAGGAACACAACATAACAATAGGAACAGCACATAAGAATAGGAACAGCACATAAAAATAGGAACAACACATAAAAATAGAGACAACACATAAAAATAGTAACAACACATAAAAATAGGGACATCACATAAAAGTAGGGACGGCACATAAAATAGGGTCAGTACATGATTTTCAGCAATAGCAACAATAGTTTTCAGAAAAACAGCAACAATAATTTTCCGAAAACAGCAACAATGATTTTCAACAACAGCAACAGTGATCTTTCAAGAAACAGCAACAGTGATTTTTCAAAAACAACACCCAATTATTTTCAGCAACAGCAACAATGATTTTTCTTGAAAACAGCAACAGTGACTTTTCAGAAAGCAGCACACAATTATTTTCAGAAAACAGCAACATTTATTTTCAGCAAACAGCAACATTTATTTCCAGGAAACAGCAACATTTATTTTCAGGAAAACAGCAACATTTATTTTCAGCAACAACAACAATAACAGAAACAACACACAAATCAGGGCCTGGCGCCCGGGAGCAGGGCGCCTACCGCAACAACAGCAAAGACAGGCACAGCGCCCAGGAGCAGGGCGCCTAAATCAGCAAGCTCTGGGAGCTTGCTTTAGACCATATAGAGCCTTTTTGAGTTTAAAAACATGGTCTGGTTTTTCGAAATTTTCAAAACCAGGAGGTTGTTCAACATACACTTCTTCTTGGATAAAACCATTTAAGAAAGCGCTCTTAACATCCATTTGATATAATTTAAAATCCATGATTGATGCAAAAGCAAGTAACATGCGAATAGCTTCTAATCTAGCTACAGGAGCATACGTTTCATCATAGTCTATTCCTTCTTCTTGATTATAACCTTTAGCAACTAGTCTAGCTTTGTTTCTAATTATTATACCTGATTCGTCTAGCTTGTTTTTAAACACCCATTTTGTGCCTATTATCTGGTGTTTATCAGGTCTAGGAACTAGATCCCACACTTCGTTTCTTTCAAACTGATTTAACTCTTCTTGCATAGCAATAGTCCAATGTTCATCAGCTACGGCTTCATCTATATTTCTAGGTTCAATTTGAGATACGAAAGCCATATGATTACATGCATTTCGAAGAGAGTTACGAGTAGTTACCCCTTTTGTTACATCACCTATGATATTTTCAAGCGAGTGATCCCTTGGGATTCTCCATTCCTTGGGAAGTTCATTGCTTGATCCTTCTTCTGACTTCTCTTGAGGGGTGGTTTTTGTTTCTTCTTCTCTCTTCTTCTCACCTGTCTCTAACTCTTCAGGTTCATCTGCAATATCAATAACCTTTCCCAGCCTTTTGGGGTTAGTTTCATCAAATGTAACATGTACAGATTCCTCAATTACCTTATTTCTTTTATTAAAGATTCTAAAGGCCTTGCTAGATAAAGAGTAACCAAGAAAAATTCCTTCATCAGCTTTAGCATCGAATTTTCCTAGGTTGTCTTTTCCATTATTCAATACAAAGCATTTGCAACCAAAAGTGTGAAGGTGTGAAATATTTGGTTTTCTCCCCTTGTAAAGTTCATAGGGGGTTTTCTTTAAAATAGGCCTAATTAGAACTCTATTCATAACATAACAAGCAGTACTTACAGCATCCGCCCAAAAATATTTTGGGATGTCATGATCATTTAACATTGTTCTGGCAAGTTCCTCCAATGATCGATTTTTCCTTTCAACAACTCCATTTTGTTGAGGAGTTCTAGGTGCTGAGAAGTTGTGATTTATACCAAGTTCTTCACATAGGAATTCGAATTTTTCATTTTCAAATTCTCCACCGTGATCAGATCGAATTGAGACAATCTTCAGTTCTTTCTCATTTTGAATGCTACGAGCAAGCTTTTTGAATGCTCCAAAAGCTTCGCTCTTGTTTGCCAGAAAGAGAGTCCAGGTATACCTTGAATAATCATCTACTATAACTAGAGCATAGTAATTTCCACCATAACTTTTTGTCCTTGAGGGACCAAATAGATCCATGTGTAACAGCTGCAAAGGTTTGTTAGTAGACACAATATTCTTTGATTTAAATGACACTTTTACCTGTTTACCCTTTTGGCATGCATCACACAATTTATCTTTTTCAAACTTGATATTAGGCAAACCACTAACTAGATCTTTAGACACTAGCTTGTTAAGATGATCCATATGAATATGAGCTGTCCTACGATGCCATAGCCAAGAGTTTTCTTCCTTACTAATGAGGCAACATGCATTATGTGATGAAACACTATCTAGACTCATCATGTATATGTTTTCTACTCTGTTTCCTATCATTCTAACTTGTTTACTTTGTTTATCCTCAATGATGCATGAACCTGAGTCAAATATTACTCTATTTCCTCTATCACAAAGTTGGCTAATGCTTAAAAGATTATGTTTAAGACCTTCAACATAGAGCACATTATCAATAGCAGTAGATAAGTCTTTACCAACTTTACCTTCACCAAGGATTCTTCCTCTGTTATTGTCACCATAAGTCACATGACCGCTTGATCTGGGGGTAAGAGTTAGGAACTTTGTAATATCTCCAGTCATGTGCTTTGAGCATCCGCTGTCAAGGTACCAATCTGACCCCCGTACCTTGAAGCATACCTGCATTGGTTCAAAACAAGGTTTTAGGTACCCAAATCTCTTTGGGTCCTTGTGGGTTAGTGCTTGGTATGGTCCTTTTGGGAACCCATACCTTTTTCATAGTTTGCTTACCTCTTGCCCTGCAAACAGAAGCTGTATGTCCAGGTTTATCACAATAGTAACATCTAATATGAGGTTTAGTGGAAAACTTAGGTCTATGATGCATATTGCTTTTCACAAAATTATTTCTCTGAATCCTAAGATGCAATTTGGGCATTTTGTCTATTGTACATTCAAGTTCATTGATCTTCTTTTCATGTTCTATACATTTGTCACATGCATAATTTTCTTTAACATACACAAGTTTATCATTTTCTTTCCTAAGTTCTAATTTTTCTTTAGTTAAAACATTAATTTCATCTTGAAGATTAGCAATGGTTTTCCTTGATTTATCTAATGCCTTAGCTAATTTCATAGAATCATCATGCAACTCAGTGAAAGCTTCATATAAATCATCATATGCATTTTGTAAAGAGTCAGGGTTAGAAATTACCTCGTTTTCATTCTCGCTTTCATGATCAGCCATTAATGCAACTTGAGCTTCTTCATCCTCTGATTCATCTGATGAATCCATGCAGTTGTCTTCCCATGCGATGTAGGCTTTTCTTCCTTTGTTATTTTTGAATGCCTTCTTTTCAGATTTGGAGTCCTTTTTCTGTAGATTAGGACATTCCATTTTCATGTGCCCGGGTTTCCCGCATTCATAACAAGTAGGAGGACCGGATGTACTTTCTTTGCTAGAGAACCTTTTTGATTTGAAGTTCTTCTTTGGATAGTTGTTGCCTTTCATGAACCTTTTGAACTTCCGAACCATAAGAGCCATATTCTCTTCATTTTCATCAATTTCATCATCTGAGTTGTCACTATCATCAAATTGACTAGAACAAGATGCTTTTAGAGCCAAGCTTTTCTTTTTCTTATCTGTATTTTCATACTCAGCTAGGCGAGTGAGTTCTAGTTCGTGCTCTTGAAGTTTACCGAACAGAGTAGCCAGAGTCATAGTAGCTAAATTTCTTGATTCAGCTATAGCAGTAACCTTGGGCTGCCATTCTCTATTCAGACATCTCAGAACTTTGTTGATTAGATCCTCTACAGGAAATGACTTACCCAACAAGCTTAACTGATTCACAATGTGAGTGAACCTTTTCTGCATTTCTGGTATTGTTTCACCTGTATTCATTCTAAATAATTCGTACTCTCTGATAAGAGTATTTGTTCTTGCCCTTTTCACTTCATTTGTACCCTCATGAGTAACTTGGAGATTATCCCACATTTCTTGGGCAGATTTACAGTTTGAAACTCGAAAAAATTCATCAGGACTTAAAGCAGAAGTAATAATATTTTTGGCACGTAAATTATGTTGCACTTTTCTTTTCTCATCATCAGACCATTCATTTCTACTCTTAATAGTAAGAATACCATCTACTAAGTGTGTGGGGACATAGGGTCCTTTTTCCACAGCATCCCAAACATCTAAGTCTACCCCTTCAATAAAGATTCTCATTCTTTCTTTCCAATATGCGTAGTCTTTCCCGTTGAATCCCGGAGGACGGGTAAGAGAAGCACCCTCTTGCGTAGACCAACCTGAAGCCATTTCTCTTGAAGCTGCTAGGCCCTTTATACAAGAGTCTAGCTCTGATACCACTTGTTACCAAGTGGCTTCAGTCTCAAGAGGGGGGGTGAATTGAGATTTAAAAACTTTTCAGATCTTTTGAAAATGTTTTTCCCCTTCTCAATGACTTAGATCAATTTTCGCGCAGGTTAAGTGGAAGCGAAGGAATTAGAGTATAAAGCAGTAAAGCGGTAAAACAGTAAAGCAGGAAAGCAGTAAAGCACGCAGAGATTTATCCTGGTTCGGTCACCTCCTAGTGACCTACGTCCAGTCCTCACACCCTTGTGAGATTTTCCACTAAAACAACAACAAGGCTTACAGGTGCCTTGGAAAACCTTACAGACTTAGGCACTCTCCTCCTAGGATACCCCACCTATAGAGAGCCCTCAGATCTATTATAACAATAACAAGAGATACCCCACCCCTGTTACAATCAACTGCCCTAGAAAGATACCCCACTTCCTAGTACATGCAGCTACCCTAGAGAGATACCCCACTCCCTAGAACAAAACACAACAATTAAATAATAAACAATTGTAAATGCAGAAATACCTCTAGTGTAGGCAGATATTACAACTTGAAGAATACAACCCCAACTAACTCTTAGCAACAGATCAGCTCAGACAGACCAACGGTGTGTGACGAGCAAAAATATAAGCGTGAAGAGTTTTCTCAAGAGTTTTTCTGATTCGTACAAATGGGTTGATGTGAGTTGTGTGTAAAATGAATCGTGAAGCACTGCCTATTTATAGGCTATGAGAAATTCATTTTTACGTTGAAAATAGTGAAGGAATCGATTCTTTGTTAAAAAGTATTTGATCTAGGAATCGATTTATTTAGGTAAGGAATCGATTTTATCTTGTTTGTAAAATATGGGAAATCGATTCTTGAGTGCCATGGAAAGCTAGGAATCGATTCTATACTTAGTGTAAATATGTAGGAATCGATTTTCAGCTTGCCTGAGACAAGTGGGAATCGATTCTCAGTTATGTGCAACAGGTTGGGAATCGATTCTTCCCTTAACAAATATTTGGCTCAGAAATCGATTTATATACTGAAAGTACATGACCTGAAAATCGATTTATAGCTTTTTATTTTACCTGAAAATCGATTTTGATATTTGTTTATGCATGAGGAAATCGATTTTGTTATTTTAAAGGTGATAGAAATGTTTACGTAAATATGCATGCAACTTTAAAAAACTTTGTGAGTGTGTGAGACTTTGATATACGAGCTGACCTTTGAAAGAGCTTACACTTTTTCCTAAGACACACCCAAACCCTAATGACTACCCTTATATTTAAGGACTACCCTTAAACTTGAATCTTCAGTTCTTGGCTTGCTTGTCTTGGATTGTGACTTTGACGTTTAGTCACTTTTATTGACTTTGACCGTCAATCTTACCTTTGTCTTTTTCATCATCAAAACACATCCTGCAATAATAGGTTACCTGCAACACAAGGTATCCACACGATTTGTTTCTAATTATGAGCGAAACCCTAAAACTAGCCCTATAAGTAGCCATCACTCAATCATGGGCTTTTTCCCTTAGCCTTATGCGAATACCATAGTGGGCTAATCCACTTCACTAAGTTATTTCTAACCCCAATATGGACCAACACACTAATATAATTAACATATATATTCTATTATTATATCTATCACATGAATCTAATATAATTAATTAAATAAATAAATAAACAAATATTTAATTAAATTTGGGGTGTTACAGTATGGGACCCTCTTACAGGTAATAATTTTAAGTTAATTTTTTCCGAGTTTGGTTAAATTTCTGTTAAATAGTTTTTAATTCACCATGTTGTTTATGTTTGCATTTCAGAGCTAGATTTTATGGTATTTTCCTTAGCTAGTGGAGAGGAGGAGTGGATTGCGGGCTGGAGCACTGTGTGGGCGTTGGAGGAAGAAGAAGACAGATGGAGTGAAGCTGGGGGTATACAGGCAGAGGATTGATGCACTGACCTCGGATGATGTCTGTTGGCGACTATTTGAGGAGCACCGGGGGGATAGAGACTTTGAGCAGGTGTCATTATACAGGGGACACATCAGCTGAGGAGACATCACTGTTCCCTACATGCTAGATAGGTGCCTCAGATAGTTTGGGTACGTGCAGGTCATCCCACGTCACCCTCTTACTGGTCGTCCGAGCCATGCAGACTGCATTTTTCGTATTGCACGTTATATGCCTGTGGTGGAGGAGGTTTTGCGTACTACTTATCCTGCTGAGGATTTGGGTCAGGTTGCTCCGGACTACTTACATTGGTATGTGAGAGCATCTATTCCTAGACTCTTACGGGTTGCATCACCACCACCACCACCACCACCAGTACAGCCAGCTGCACCACCAGTACAGCCAGATTTGCTCGAGATTGTGGATGAGGAGATTCGGATGGGGCTTCGGAGCGGAGACATTAGGATGGGTAGTCAGACATATGCTTGCCTCACGCGGTTACTGGATATGCTATCGAGGCGTGACTAGGGGGTTTTGTGGGATTGTATGTTTGAACTATTTTTATATGACTTGATTATTATTATTTCTTGTTTATTATATTTGTGGGGTTTCATTAAAATTCAATTTCATTCATGTGATAAAAGATAAAACATAACCAACTACAATAACAATAGACAGATACATTTTCCTAAAATTCTGGTCCTCGAACACGACGTAAAATCTCATTCACACTCCGTTGAGTTTCCACGTACAGCTCCTACGGCTTATACCCCTGAAGCGTGTCATGGATGTTTAACATGTTCGCCACGTCTTCGTCAATCTTGATTGTCATGGACGAGAAGGAAACGCGACCATCGTCTCCAAGATAGGGTTTGCGATAAGTGATACTAGTGACGTCACGGTCGTCACCAGTCACTTGAACTTTGGACCACACTTTATCCTTCAAACCCTCAAACCCCATGCCGCGGTGGATTCGGCATAACATCGGCTGAGGACTCCAGAAGTGGACACCGTCTTCTCTCATCGTGATTTGGCCCCGTTGATGTATACCGCAAAGCCTATTGTCATCTGAGCGTTGAGTGAGGCATATCTCCATTTTGGATGAGTGAAATAAGCAAGTGAGAGTGAAATTGTTGAGTGAAAAGAATGAGGTTGGCAATGGGTATTTATAGAATTCGTCAATGATTATCAACCGTTGATATTGTCGGTGCAATCTACACCGTTGATCAATATTGGCAGTCAAATCCTACCCGTCGAATTTAGTACAAATCGGATTTACCTATTAGGGAGGTACATCCGATTTGCATTTTAACAAAGCGGACATACCCCCACTGATAGGTATATCCGCTTTGTTAATTGCAAATCGGATTTACCTATCAGTGAGGTAAATCCAATTTGCATTTTAACAAAGCGGACATACCCCCACTGATAGAAATATCCGCTTTTATATTTTAACAAATCGGATCTACCTCACTAAAGGTAGATCCGATTTCCCCCCACTAATTCTAATCGAATATACGTAAATCCACTTTTTATTTTTGTGAATCGGATTTACCTACCTTATATGTAGATCCGATTTAAGTCAATTTAACCAGGGGTATTTTCGTCTTAAAATTTCTTGTGGGGGTATATGGTGATATGATGGGGGTAAAAAAAATCCTTATTTTTTGTTTCCGTATAGGAGGAGGCTTGTTCTCTCAGTGGATCGGTTAGATAAGCTCGGCAAGATGATAAGGCCCAAAAACTATGAATGAAACTGTTGGGGGGGTTTTTTTTTGTACCCCCATCAACTCCCATCTACCCCCATCATCCCTTTGAAAATACCAAAATACCCTTAAAATTTTGACAAAATTACAAAACATTTACCATTTCTCACTTGCATCCGTTTGACCAGAAATTTACCAGAGATAATCGGATTTACCATTCAGAGCTATATCTGATTTCCAGTTCAGATTTACGCATCGGATCTAGGTACTTTCGATTCCCCAAGAGACAGCGCAAACAGTAAGTCAGATTTAGCTAAATCTGATTCCCATCGTATTTACCTATATCCGATTTCTCATCGGATATAGGTAGATCCGCTTTGTTTTTTTTTTTTTAAAAATTGTTTTTTCAGTGTCTAACAGGTATCGAGGAGAGTCCTCGTCTCGGGCATCGCCATCAGCTCTGAGTACACGCACTCGCCACAGGATTGCGGGACATGCGTCTCCGCGCCATAGGCGACAGCGGCAGGTGGAGGAGACCCCTGACTATCAGTATGAGGAGGGCCAGCAGGGGCATCCTCTTGATGAGGATTCTATGTCTGAGGGCCATTCTATGGCTGAGCAGAAGTATTATCAGCACCAGTATATATCAGCAACAGCAGCAGTATCAGCAGTACAATGAGGAGCCCTACCATCAGCCTCAGCAGCATGACGAGCAGCATGAGGAGCAGCATGAGCTATTCACTGGGCTAGGATCTCATGTCTGTTCCATTATATTGAGAGACCCGGTAAGTTTAATTTATTTACGTAGCCTTCTTAGTTTAATTTATTTACATAGCCTTATTTTTTTATAATGCAGACATATGAGCGTAAATTGAAGGTTACCAATTTATTTACATAGCCTTCTTGGTGAAATGGCGATTACTTTGGATGATGTCTCCTGTTTGCTGCATCTACCCATTACGGGGAACTACTACAGAGCCCTACCTACCTCGGTCACCACTGATCAGGCCATCCACCTAGCACATGTTTATCTAGGTGTGACTATAGAGGAGGCGGGGCTGGAGTGTCGAGCTTCAGGAGATTGTTACTAGAGGGTCCATAGAGAATGACATGCGTCCTGCTGTCAGGGCCTTTATCCTTCTGATCCTGAGTTGGTCCATCTTCACGGTCAAGACCGGCGACAGGGCTGAGGCTAAGTGGCTGCTGCTACTTGAGGATGTCAGTGCAGCTGGAGTGGGATCATATGCATGGGGGCAGCAGGGCTTGCTTTCATGTATGACCAGCTGAACTACTCCTGCTTGAACTAGGCGCATCAGTTATGAGGGTATGCGACCCTCTTACAGGTAATAATTTTAAGTTAATTTTTTCCGAGTTTGGTTAAATTTCTGTTAAACAGTTTTTAATTCACCATGTTGTTTATCTTCTTTTTTTCAGAGCTGGATTTTATGGTATTTCCCTCAGCTGGTGGAGAGGAGGAGTGGATTGCGGACTGGAGCACTATGTGGGCGTTGGAGGAAGAAGAAGACAGATGGAGTGAAGCTGGGGGTATACAGGCAGAGGATTGATGCACTGACCTCAGATGATGTCTGCTGGCGACCGTTTGAGGAGCACCGGGAGGAGGATAGAGACTTTGAGCAGGTCTCATTATACTGGGGCCACATCAGCTGGGGAGACATCACTATTCCCTACATGCCCGATAGGTGCCTCAGACAGTTTGGGTACGTGCAGGTCATCCCACGTCACCCTCTTACCGGTCGTTCGAGCCATGCAGACTGCATTTTTCGGATTGCGCATTATATGCCTGTGGTGCAGGACGTTTTGCGTGCTACTTATGCTGCTGAGGAGTTGGGTCAGGTTGCTCCGGACTACATACATTGGTATGTGAGTGCATCTATTCCTAGACTCTTACCGGTTGCATCACCACCACCAGTACAGCCAGCTGCACCACCAGTACAGCCCGATTTGCTAGAGATTGTGGGGGACGATATTCGGAGGGGGCTTCGGAGCGGAGACATTAGAATGGGTAGTTAGACATACGCTCGCCTCACACGATTACTGGATATGCTACCCAGGGGTAGTGACTAGGGGGTTTTGTGTGATTGTATGCTTGAACTATTTTCACATTACTTGATTATTAGTATTTCTTGTTTATTATATTTGTGGATAAAAGAAATAATTTTGATTTGATGTGATACAAGATAAAACATAACCAACTACAATAACAATAACATATAAAAGATACATTTTCCTGAAATAAGTGAGCGACAGTGAAAACGATAAAATGACAGAAACTACTGAGCTGGTGGAGTTAAACGATGAAGGATCTCAGCGACGGTCCGTGTCGTTTCCACGTACAAATGCAGATAACCGTGCCACTTAAACATAACATGAATGGACATCATTGCTTGGACGTCATCGTCGTTCTTGATATCCATTGTAGAGCAGTGCACACGTCCATCAGACCAATCCTTTTTCCGATAAACTATACGAGTTATCTCTCGCTCGTCGCCCTCCACTTGGTGATTATGCCCTGATGATGAATGATAGTGAGGGATGAATCCTGTGAGTATTGTGTTAGGGGCATTTTTTTGTGGAGAAGAAGAAGCTGATAATGAGTTAGGGAGTGAGGGAGAGTCAAATTTGGGAGTGACAAGAATGAGGTTTGGCAATAGGTATATCCATCTGTATTGGACAGGCCCGCCAAGTTTAGCTTCATATGCGAGATGAACAGGAAGATGCTCCATAGAATCAAAGAAACCAGGCGGAAATATTCTCTCCAACTTGCATAAGATAAATGGGATGTCTTGTTCCATTTTTGAAATATCATCCACTTTTAGTATTGCAGAACACAAATTCTTAAAATATTGACTTATTTCAATGAGTGGATTCAAAACGTGTGTTGGCAACGAACTAAAGGCAATAGGAAGTAAGCACTCCATGAATACATGACAATCATGGCTCTTCATCCCATGTAACCTCCCATGATCCACATCGGAACATCTTGCTAAATTGGAAGAATAACCGTCTGGCATTTTCAACTCAGAAATCCACCGATAAACTGCTTTCGCTTGCTCCGTAGATAAAGTATAATTGCCTTTGGGTTTCAGCGTCCTGCCGTTAGCTTGCTGAACCAATACCAAATCCTTTCGCCTGCAGTAATGATCCACATCCTTCCTAGCCTTCTCATTGTCTTTCGTTTTACCTTTCACGTTCATAACAGTGTTAAATATGTTATCAAAGAAATTCTTTTCAATATGCATTACATCGAGATTGTGTCTCAATAGATTATCTTTCCAATATGGAAGTTCCCAGAAAATACTTTTTTTTGTCCAATTATGCCATTGTCCATAACCATCTGGACGAGAAACAACACCAGCAACCACTTCCACGGGAGGGATATCCTTGACACTGTTCCAAACTTCTTCTGGTGTCAGCCTACGAGGAGGTTCACCTGTTTCAACATTCCCCTTGATGAATGCATATTTTGACTTTCTAAAGGGATGCTCGGTAGGTAAAAACCTACGGTGTGAGTCAAACCAAGAAGATTTTCCTCCATATTTAAGAGTAAAAGCCTTTGTGTCAACCATGCAAATTGGACACGCCATCTTACCATGTGTCCCCCATCCAGACAACATTCCATACGCAGGAAAGTCATTAATTGTCCACATCAAAGCCGCCCTCATCATGAAATTTTGTCTTCGTGCTGCATCATAAGTTAAAACACCATCCCACAACCTTTTTAGGTCATCAATCAAAGGTTGCAAATATATGTCAATACCAACTGTTGGATTAGTTGGCCCTGGTATTATAGCATTTAAAAACATGTACGGTTTAGACATACACATTTCAGGAGGTAGGTTGTATGGGGTAACAATAACTGGCCAACAAGAATACGGTGTTGCTGACGCTTGAATATATGGTGTGAAACCATCAGAGCATAAACCAAGCCGAACATTGCGTGGATCATTGGCAAAATCTGGATGAACACGATCAAAATCCTTCCAAGCTTCACCATCAGATGGATGGCGTAATTCACCAGAATTATTTCTATTTTCATAGTGCCACGTCATTTTACCCGCAGTTTCCATTGAAGTGAACATCCTCTTCAGTCTTGGTATAATTGTTAAGACTTTTGGCAAGGGTACCAATTGTCGTTGCAAGTAATAAAATACGGTAAGTAACCGGTCGATTCCACAGGGATTGCGCGTTGACAACAATAGCAAAATTGTAAATTCTTAGATTGTAAAGATTTGGTGATTTGAGTAATCAGTAACAGTACACAAACGTGAATTAATAATGCGAGAAAAACGACTAGGGATCGAATCCTCTCACCTCGCCTATCACATGAACCTTAGCCAATTCAAGTTAATTATTCAATTTCTAGATTCAATTCACTAATTAAGGTCAAGGGCAATTCCTTGCCTCAAGACCCCTATTACCCTAAGAGTTACCCTAATTCCTTAGGTGAGTCATGCCAGAGGGTAACGCATTAAGATTAAGAATTTTAATGAATTCACATAAGCTACCACATATTCCTATGATGATTACTAGCATGTGACCTAACTACCCAATTTCCAGCTACTAATTCATATTCCTATGCAATCACTAGCCTGGATCATCACAATTATCATATGTAATTGAAAAGCATTAAGAACATAGGTAATCAGACAAGCAAATCGAATAACAACTGAATTGACTAGAGCAATGGTTCACATGATAGGGTTGGGAGATTCATCTCTCCCTAATCTAAGCAAATTAGTTACAATTCATCCTAAGAGTAGAAACCAACATAAAATAGAAAACAAACATAAAGGAAGACATTAGAACCTTCAATCCCTTGTTCCCAAGTGGTGAGAAGGCCCCAAAATCGCACCCTCCAGCTGCTCCAAAGTGTGGCTCCAATTCCCAAAACGAAGTACCTTGAAAAATTGCTGAAACTGCTTTAAAAACCCTAATTTTCACGCACCATCGCGACGCGGCCCGTGTCTGTCGCGTCGCGACAAAAGACAGAAGCATCAGGCCTCGCAAAACTGCTCCAGGTCGCGTCGCGAACCCTCCTAGTCGCGACGCGAAAAAAAACAGAAAGTTCTGGCTTGCAAAATTCCTTCAGATCGCGTCGCGAACCCTCCTGGTCGCGACGCGATATTGAACAGAAATCAAATCCCTCCATTTTGCTGCATTTCCGGGCAAGTGTCTGGTTCGCCGAAAGATTCCACAACCAATTAAGAGGTCTTCAAGTCCCATTTAGCTCCAAAAGTGAAGGAATTACTTACAAATGAACTTCCTACTACAATTATCTAAAACTGAACTAAATCCCAGATAATGACTGTGATACAATGAAAAACCTGCACAATTGGTCCTAAAAATGCCTAACTTACATCATATGATTGAGAGTCAACAATAATCGACAAATAGAACATTGCTTTCCTTGGAACTGGTTTGCCTTTGCTTGTCCCTTTCCTGCTGACACGATACCGTGGCTCTTGACAAAACTTGCATTGCAGCAACTCTCCATCATTTATGCCAAACTCATTGTTATAATAGATCATGCAACCAGACACACAACAGTCAATTCTTATAGATTTTAAACCAAGCTTCGATACCAATCTTTTAGCATCATAATAACTCTGCGGCAAAAGTCCTCTAACAGGGGTTGCATCCAACATCATTTTTGTCATGTATTCCATGCACAATTCCGCAACGTTAAATTGAGACTTAAGACCCAACAACCGAACACACATTGATAACTTAGAGTCTGTAGATCCTTCAAATAATGGTTTATTTGTCTCACTCAAAAAACTATAAAACCTCCGAGCTTCCTCGTTTGGAACTTCTTCAGCATCATATTGTGGTTCTTCGAAATCCAAATTTACACCGACAGCATCAGATATCATCCCCTGATATACATCAAACGGCGGTTGATATCCAGTAGTCGTTGGAATACTACTTGATGTGGAAGCTACAACTGGACTTGACGCGAGACGACCTTGATCTACAGCTTGGACAGGAACATTATCAACCGCAGGAACTCCAGCTGCTACCTCACCATGACGGGTCCATATCCAATAATCTGGCTTAAACCCATTATTGTACAAATGAAGTCGAAAATCAGCTTCCTTTTTTATAGATCGAAACACACATATGGAGCAAGGACATCTAATTCCACCTTGTCGCTCAAATTCTTTTTGACGCTTAGCAAAAAGAACAAATTCTTCGACTCCTTGTACAAAACGTCGTTTCAACCCAGTTCTTCCAGGATATATTCTATCATAAATCCAACTACGATCCATTTTTTTGGGTACGTTCCTTAAATATAACATACACAACACAACATATATCACGTGTATTAGAATAATACACATTAGTATGGATATTTTAGATTTGACCAAATATATATAAATGATAATATATTTTTAGTAACATTTTATTTTACTAAAAAATTTATTTTTTTACAAAAAATGCAAATAACAAACAATTATTATAATTTATTTTATTTTATTTTCGAATAATTTCTATAACACCAATAATTTCCATGTATAAAATTTATCTTATTTTCATGAAAAATTTCGGCTAATAACATCAAATAACATTAAAATAATTTGTTTTTAATTTTACTACAAAATAACTAATAATTTTTCGATTTTTAACTAATAAATAAAATAATTCGTATTTTAAAAATCTCAAAATTTTGAGATAATTATTATTATACAAATAGTGTAAACGTAATTTAATTATTACAGAATAAATAAAATTTATTTTATTTTTGTAAAAAACTTATAATTTATAATAACACCAACAAATACATTTAATAACGAATAAATTTGTTAACTAACCGGTAATGCAGTGACTAAACTCAAAACTAACAACTCCAAAGTGGCAACTCCAAAGTGGCAACTTCAATCAACTGCAAAACAAATAATAACAAAAAATACTAAACAACACATATTTAAAAATTAAATATTAACTAAAACAATCCAAATTTAGTTAAAAAACATACCTTAAACAAAACTGACTTTGAAAAGAGTGAATCGAGAGAAAATGAGAAGAAAATAGTGAGAGATTTGGGAGAAAAGAGTGAGATTTAGGAGAAAAGAGAGAGATTTCGAAGTAGAGAGTGAAGAGTGAGTGAAGAGGAAGTGAGGAGGGGTGGGAATATATAAGGGAAGAGGCGCCAACGGCTATATTCGAAAATCCGCCGGAAATTACGCTTACCGGCGGATATTATGTTTACCGGTGGATAAAATAGCATTACCGGCGGATTTTAAAAATACCGGCGGATTATTAATTTTTAAAATTTAAATAATATCCGCCGGTAATAGGCGTTACCGGCGGATTGTGAAAATTTAAATAATAATAATTTTTTAAAGCAGCGACTGTATCGGCCGGTAAATGCAATTACCGGCGGATTTGTTTTTTAAAATTCTGCGCAACATATATCCGCCGGTAAGGGAACAAAATCCGCCGGTAATTTAACAGTCGGAATATATTCCGCCGGTAACTTTGTCAAATCCGCCGGTAAGATACTGGGGGATCTAAGCCGCCGGTAACGTGCCAAAATCCGCCGGTAATTTACCGGCGGACTAAATCCGCCGGAAATTGCCCGCCGGAAATGACTGAAATTCTGGTAGTGTTTATAGAATTCGTCAATGATTATCAACCGTTGATATTGTCGGTGCAATCTGCACCGTTGATCAAAGCGGATCTACCCTCAATTGCAAAGCGGATCTAACCCCTTTTAGGTAAGTCCGATTTCAGCAGATCAAAAGAGGATTTACCTAGATCCGATTCAATTTGTACAATTCGCATCGGATTTACTTTTAAGAGGGTAAATCCGCTTCGTAATTTATCAAAGCGGATGTATCTACAATACAGGTAGATCCGCTTTGTCAAAGAGACAAAGCGGATCTACCTGTTGTGGGGGTACATCCACTTTGTTAAATTCAAAAGCGGATTTACCCTTTACCAGGGTAAATCCGACTTGTAAAAAAACTGCTCCAACATTTAATATTTTTATTTGGTATGTATGGATAGATAATTACAAAAATGTGGGTACAATGGTAAATACAATAAATGTCAATGTAAATCGTCGGAATCATGGGTTAAGTCTACAATAGTGGGAGGGAGACGGGGCATCTTCAAAGCGGTAGACTGCCAAAGGGCAAAACGACCGGTATAAGGATCCAACCATGAAGTAGATTCATCTGATCGATTATGAGACCACATCAAAGCAACTGGAGGCAACAGACAGACAGGGGAGATCGAAATATGCATCCAATGGATATCCCTGACGTTCAGAATAGATATGATTTTATACTTGGAAGAAGAATAACTACCTCTCAGAGGAAGATAAGTAAAATTCATATCCAAAGACGATTGAACTAGGGCCACATTATACTTAGTAGCTATAAAATACCCCATCTCAGGCAAACTCAACCACTTATCCTCCTTCTGAAAATTGGGGTATTCAATGGATAACGCTTTTCTAAGCACTGCAAGTCTGTCCTTTCCAAACATGTAAGTATATAGTTGCTCCTTCTCCTTTGTTTCTTTGATTAAATCTTGCCTAATTATAGGCCAACTATCCTCACCAAGATCGAGACCAACCGCTACTGCTCGGAACCCACAATTACCATCCCTTTCAACATCAATAATTTTTTCCACATACGATTGCACGTGATGAGGAACCGACGGTAAATTGAATTTAGTCTCACCCTGATGTGTTAATTTTTAGAAACACTCTGAGATAGCGTTGAACACCGCTGTGATGATTTTATACAAGAAGACCGCTGTGATGAATTTTTAGAAGAAGTTCCAGATTCTTGAGTCAGTTTCATCTTCTCATCCACATGCTCCCACCCAGAAGGATCACGCTTGACATCATATAATTTCTGCTTTTTCTTCTTTGGTGCACCTTTTGTTTTAACTTTAAATGGTGGTGCAACCATTGAAGAAGTGGTAGGGAATGCAAGCTCATTAAGTTGTTTCTTGAAGACGAATCTCTCCTCAGGAGTCATACGATTATATCTCGCCCAAATCATCTCCATTTGGTAAGAAATATCACAGTCAGCCGATTTTTGCTGCGAGAATTTATCATCTATAGAATCCAAACTCAATTTTTTCCAATGGTCGTCTACAACATCCAACGGAATAGGAGTACCGGAGACATGGTACACACCTAGCTCACAAGCAGAAGGAAGAAGACGTGTCTTTCTAATAATGCACCCACAACGGGCTTTGTCATATCCAACCCCAGATGTCGATTTTGAAAACTCTTTAACAATATGATCCAAAGCATTTAAAGAGACAAGACCGCGAAGCTTTTTAAACAAAGGAGTATTGGAAGCCACTTCAATACGGTTTATGGTTCTTTGAAAAGACCCGATGACTTTATCAAATTGAAGAGTAAGCATCTCATGCATAGATTTAAAAGACTTAGACAAGTCACCTCCAGAAGTCCTCACATGTCTCTTCAAAGTCCAATGAGCTGACTCGACTCTTAAATAATAACAATAAACATGTGTCAAAAAAATTTAAACTACGATAAAAATACTAAACATGTGTCAAAAAAACTTAAACTACGATAAAAATACTAAACACGTGTCAAAAAAATTTAAACTACGATAAAAATACTAAACACGTGTCAAAAAAATTTAAACTATGATAAAAATACTAAACACGTGTCAAAAAAATTTAAACTACGATAAAAATACTAAACACGTGTCAAAAAAATTTAAACTATGATAAAAATACGAAACACGTATCAAAAAAATTTAAACTAGGACCCCTCTTAGAAGACCTATAGGCGTAACGCTGCCTATATATTTGAGGAAGAGAAGTGACGTTGTCCGGATAATGGTTCTTCAAAGCAGTAAGACAATCTTTCGGGGCAACATTCAGATCAGTGTGCTCATTAACAATTTCTGCGGCTTAGTTAAACGACCAAAAGCTGTCGACCCGATCGGGGTAGTAAGCAACTCATGTGTGTGAAGACCACACCTAACATTCACACGCCAACCCCCATGACGTATTGTACAAGTAGCTCTCAATGTAAACAGACAGCTTCTTCTCTTAGACCCGAAAACTCTAGAATCATTAGACCACTTCCCTTGCTTCTCGCAACCAAATATAATCTTATCTCTACTAGGGGTGTTCAAAACCGAACCAAACCAATAGGCGAACCGCAAACCGAACCAAACCAAACCAAAAACCGCAGAAAACCGATTTCTAGCGGTTTTGTTCGGTTTTTTTTTTCACTGAACCGAGCGGTTCGGTTCGGTTCTCGGTTCTCATTTCAGAAACCGAACCGAACCGAACCAAACCAAACCGCTAAAATATGTACAGTTTTTTTTTTGTTATAGTTATACCTACTAAGTATTGACCCAACCCCAACGCAGCCCAACCCAACGTAGAGCACAGCCCAAATCCGAAAATAGAAACATTCTCATCTCACGCTCAACCCTATCATCTCAGTTCTCACAGTCGCAGTCACGCTCAACCCCAAAAGGGATCGTGATGCAGAGCATGATGATGAATGGGAGAGGGGACGATCATCAAGGACTCACAGCAAATCACGATTATTGATTTGTGTTACCTATCTAATGATTAAATATTCCTCCAGCATATTTCTCCTCTTGTGCATTGAGACGTTGGCTACGAACGTGTCGATGACGTCTTCGGCGACGTGGGCGATCTGATTCAGGACTGTTTGTTGGATCTCTTTGATGTTGCCGTTAGAGGAGGTTTTTAGGTAAACGTTGATGAGTTGGAGCTGATGGAATTTGGAAAAGGAGCTGATTTTTCTTTGCTTCCTTCATCAACAATAAAGTTGAATTGCACCTTCCACGTATTTGCCAGGTGATTGATCAATATTTGCCTTTTTCTAATGTTTTCTACTTTTCTTGTTTTCCTACAACTTTATGATTTTGTTTTGCTAATTTCATCTAAGCTACTGACCGACTAGATTTATACCCAATACATGACCTGACCTGCGTATTGAAAAGAAATAGTTTTATGTACATACATGCCTTGTGAGTAGATTTATACCCAATACATTGTTTGTGAGTCAAAAGTTTAGTATATACATGCTTTGTGAGTGGAGTCTTGTGAGTCAAAAGTTAAGGCCTGAGTTTCTGTTTTAGGACAACAGTGGGTGATATAAGAATACGACTAAAGAGCCATAAGATTTAGGAGTATCAGGCCAGTTTGAATCAACATCTAACATATTAAGTTAATTGTTGGCAGACTTATGTTAATTGTTGGCAGAATTTGGTCTTTTATAAATCGTGTTTTGTCTCGTCAAAAACCGAACCAACCGAACCAATCCAAACCGCTTTGGTTTGGTTTGGTTTGGTTTGGTTCTTTTTTTTTAAGCCAACCGAACCAAACCAAACCGCATCTATTTTTACCTCGCGGTTCGGTGCACTTTTTTGCTCAAAACCGAACCAAACCGCACCGCGAACACCCCTAATCTCTACAACCCCTTTTACCTCCAGCTTTGTCAGATCTTACGATGATAACCACAACTCCAATACGCCTCCCAACCGCGTTAGCCCACTCTTCAACATCCTGGTGTGTAGAAAAAATCTACAAAATAGAAAAAATAGATAAATGTTGCGTACTTAATTAATTAAATATCTACCAAAACTTTGATTAAGAAAATTGGTTTGAAAAATATACCTCTGTAGTGTCTACCACGAAAGGAACAACCTGCGACTCTGTATGCACAATATCTGTTTCAAAATAGAACAACAGTTATAAAGAAAATAATTAAAAAAAAAACAAAGCGGATTTACGTGCCTCAAACGTAAATCCGCTTTGTATTTTTTACAAATCGGATATACCCTCATCCAGGTAAATCCGATTTATTAAAAGATAAAAGCGGATTTAGGTAAATTCGATTGCGCATCGGATTTAGCTACATCCGATTTATTAATATTTAGCTTTTTGTTCTAAATTAAATGGTCAAATCGGATTTATCTGTCAGTTTGATAGATCCGATTTGACTTATGCATGTGAATTTAAGTATTTAAAGCTAATCGGATTTACCTTCCATTTAGGGAAATCCGATTTCCAGATTAAGTGGTCCCCCACCAGAGAATCTTCCAAAAGTCAATTTTTGTAATTTATGTCAGGGGTATTTTCGGGATTACGATTTTGGGTATTTGTTTTCTCTTTTGTTTTTATAGGTCAACAATTTTTTTTGAAGTAAGGACAGCAATTTAATAAGAGGTTAATTGTTTTTTTGATTCGGACCATCGCTGGCTACCCACAGAGTGTCCCAATGCTTTCAACGAAAGACTAATCTCCGCTCGTGCTTAGGATCAAATTTCGCACTAGTCAACACCGAGTTTGTCCACTGCGGGAATCGAACCTGGGAGCACCGGGTCGACCTCCCATATCCTAGGGCAGATTAAGCCACCGTTGGTGTAAAATTTGTTACTCTATCAAGTATCAACTAATCATAAATCCTATACATGACTTTTCACGTAGTTAAAAGAAGATTCAACTATTTTTTAGTAACACGTCAACTTGTAATGATTGAAAGTATAATTACTACTAACTCCGTTCCTGATCTTTGGTACTTTTGACCTTTTATTGTTATTCCAAAATAATAGTAATTTTAGAAACCCAATGTACAATTCACTCATTTTTTCCTAATATACCATTTATATTTATTTAGCCTTTTAGAGTAGGGGTGTTCGCGGTGCGGTTTGGTTCGGTTTTGAGCAAAAAAGTGCACCGAACCGCGAGGTAAAAATAGATGCGGTTTGGTTTGGTTCGGTTGGCTTAAAAAAAAAGAACCAAACCAAACCAAACCAAACCAAAGCGGTTTGGATTGGTTCGGTTGGTTCGGTTTTTGACGAGACAAAACACGATTTATAAAAGACCAAATTCTGCCAACAATTAACATAAGTCTGCCAACAATTAACTTAATATGTTAGATGTTGATTCAAACTGGCCTGATACTCCTAAATCTTATGGCTCTTTAGTCGTATTCTTATATCACCCACTGTTGTCCTAAAACAGAAACTCAGGCCTTAACTTTTGACTCACAAGACTCCACTCACAAAGCATGTATATACTAAACTTTTGACTCACAAACAATGTATTGGGTATAAATCTACTCACAAGGCATGTATGTACATAAAACTATTTCTTTTCAATACGCAGGTCAGGTCATGTATTGGGTATAAATCTAGTCGGTCAGTAGCTTAGATGAAATTAGCAAAACAAAATCATAAAGTTGTAGGAAAACAAGAAAAGTAGAAAACATTAGAAAAAGGCAAATATTGATCAATCACCTGGCAAATACGTGGAAGGTGCAATTCAACTTTATTGTTGATGAAGGAAGCAAAGAAAAATCAGCTCCTTTTCCAAATTCCATCAGCTCCAACTCATCAACGTTTACCTAAAAACCTCCTCTAACGGCAACATCAAAGAGATCCAACAAACAGTCCTGAATCAGATCGCCCACGTCGCCGAAGACGTCATCGACACGTTCGTAGCCAACGTCTCAATGCACAAGAGGAGAAATATGCTGGAGGAATATTTAATCATTAGATAGGTAACACAAATCAATAATCGTGATTTGCTGTGAGTCCTTGATGATCGTCCCCTCTCCCATTCATCATCATGCTCTGCATCACGATCCCTTTTGGGGTTGAGCGTGACTGCGACTGTGAGAACTGAGATGATAGGGTTGAGCGTGAGATGAGAATGTTTCTATTTTCGGATTTGGGCTGTGCTCTACGTTGGGTTGGGCTGCGTTGGGGTTGGGTCAATACTTAGTAGGTATAACTATAACAAAAAAAAAACTGTACATATTTTAGCGGTTTGGTTTGGTTCGGTTCGGTTCGGTTTCTGAAATGAGAACCGAGAACCGAACCGAACCGCTCGGTTCAGTGAAAAAAAAAACCGAACAAAACCGCTAGAAATCGGTTTTCTGCGGTTTTTGGTTTGGTTTGGTTCGGTTTGCGGTTCGCCTATTGGTTTGGTTCGGTTTTGAACACCCCTATTTTAGAGTTCCAAAGTATGAATTAATTGTTCAAGGACTATTTGATTTTGACATCAATTATCCAAGACAACAACAAATGGGGCATTTTAGTATTTAACCAACACAAATTAATAATACTTTAATATGTGTGTAACAAACCAAAAGTATCAAAGATTAGCGACGAGGGAGTAGTAAATTAAATCATTTGATAAAAACTATGATTGTTTGTTGATTGGTCATCGTATGCTCCGTAGATGTCAAACACACAGACAAGCAAGTTTCATGCTTGCCATTTATATAGCTTGTTATTCCCCTAGGTTTCCCATTTTCAGGTACTTTACTTTCATCATCATTATATTAGGTTTAAGCAAAACCCTAAAATACCCTCTAACAGTCACTTTCAAAATCTGACCGTTAGTTCAGTAGATTGTCCAAAATGTCCTTTACAGTTCAGTTAGGAAATCTGTTTCTAACTTTGTTACTTTCTAACAAACTGAGTTTGTGTCTAAACAAACTCTCTAACAGCTATATTTTTCCCAGTGAAAGCATATAAATATAGCTATGTACGTACTACCGTTGATCAAATTGGCGCCGTTGCCGGGGAATTTTAGGGTTTCTAAAAAAATCGGTTTTCAAGGGACCTTCTCTGATTGCACCGGTTATTGGTTCTTCAAATCCGAAAAAAATCAACCTATAAAACTCCCTAGAAGGGAGATAGGGCCGAAATATTCTAAATTCCTTCGTTTCCTATTTTAAATTAATTTTTTGAATTTCGTATAATCCCCTAAAAATCCAAAAAAATTTGCATATCTTTCTTTTGATTTATCTAGATTTTTCGTGGTGTTTTTATCATTTTTAGATTAGGATAGATTTGTTTTTTTTTAATTTTCTTCCTTAATTTTCGCATTAGGACATAGTTGGTATTTTTTAAAATTCTTGCATTTTCTTATTTCTTGCTGCATATGGTGCATGATCTGGTCTAAATACTGTTAGCTTGCACCCCGAAACCGGTGGATTGATTGTCTCTGCATATGGGGCATGAGGTATTGTCAAAATAAAGTGACAATGACAGAGTAATAGACATTGACAAAAAATTAAAAAAGATAAAGATAACTGGAATTTTTTTGAGTTTTTTTTTGTGGTAATGGAATATTTCTGAGTTTAACTGATACGCGTATCAATAAAAAAATGGCTAGCGACTTACAATATGACTAAAATAAAAGTCAAACATTTTTATAAGATATCAATTTATGATTAGTTTACTATGTAAACAATCTTTACATCATCGATACATTCTAATCAAATCTATATTTTTTATATGAATAATAATTGGAGAAAATATTCTGCAATTGTGATGTGTCAAGAAAATTTCTAATTACGACATTTTTTGTGATTCCGCAAACCATGCGAAAGGCCTACATATTTCATATCATGTAGGAGTATTTGTTTTCTCTTTTGTTTTTATAGGTCAACAATTTTTTTTGAAGTAAGGACAGCAATTTAATAAGAGGTTAATTGTTTTTTTAGATAGGCAAAGTAGTTAGTAATTAGTGTGTTAATTGTTTTTTTGATTCAGACCATCGCCGGCTACCATCGAAGGTTAATTTTTTCCCATTTTCAGGTACTTTACTTTCATCATCATTATTCATTCATATCACGTCATGCGACCCAGGATCTCCTTCTTCCACTCCTTTGGTACACTCCTTCGGAGTTGATGAGTCATATTTAAATGTGTTATTTATGCTCTTATCACTTAAATCAACACAAGTTCTCAAGTAATATTCGTGCTTTATTAGGTAAATATTAGTTATTTAGAGGAAAGAAGAGTTAGGAGCTTGTTTGTTATCATTTGACACATTTGGTGCCTTTGTGAATATTATAATGTCTCTGTTAAGTGCTGCAGCGGTAAGTGCTATGCAGCGATAAGCGCTACAGCGCTATATGACGGTGGGACAGCTAGCTGGACACTTTTGGAGCCTACTACTATTTGATGAGTCATCACCCTTATCCCTTGCTGTTCAGAATGTGCTGTAGCTTTTTATGACAAGTTTGGACACTTGGCACATTATTATTGAAAGATGTCATTGTCACCTTTTTGTAAATATCTACTTTATGAGATGTGGATAAGATCTATCTCACTTCATCTTCTTCCCTAAGCAATTTTAGAACTTAGAATTCAGAATAAGGAGAGTTTTTGGAGAGGAAAACGTGATACCCTTCTCCTCCATTAATCCTCCACTTTAAGCTTTTGTTTTTCAAGAGAAGATTATCATTTCCAGTGCTGTGAAGCGATGCTGTAGCGTCAGCAACCCGTCACATGAGAAGGAGGCCACTACGTGCATCTTTTGCAACTTTGCTTCTTCTTTTCATTCTCGGTAATATGAGCTTTTTGGTTTGTATTATGTTGATGATGCTCATCATGAGCTAAACACTTAGTAGTTGGATTGTTTTAAGCTTTGTAATGACTCCTTAGTATTAGCAATATAACGTTATGATGTTTTGTGTTTCAACCCTTGTTCTTTAATGCTTTCAAACTTGTTTTGGGAATGACCAATTGAAATAAGTAGATTCGTAGGTACAGACATGGTCTACGAATAGAACTCAAGGGTTGATATGAATGAAAAACCCTTTAAAGACATTTAATGGAAGTACTACTTAACTCTAGACATAAGGGAGTAATAGTTCATAAGGTAAAAGCTGTAAGCTCTTTATTATACATGGGTAAAACTTATTTAGAGCCTAGACATAGGAGTCTTGTAACATAACCCTGGTGACAGTGACTGAAAGGCACGCTGCCATACCGCTACAGCGCTTAACGCTACAGCGTCTAACGCTATAGCGCTTCACTACTGAGAAATTACTTAGCTAAGAACAGTCCAACTCACTTTATCTTACTCCTAAACTTTCTTTACTTGTTTATTTATATTTATGTTAATCAAAATGACAATGCTTGTTGACAACTTGTATTTGTTACTTGTTTTTCTCACCAGCTAAATTACTAATTTAAATATAGAAGTAAACTCAACAATCTCCGTGGGAACGATCTTTACTTATCATTATATTACTTGTTGCGATTGTGTATACTTGCACATCTACTTTTCGCACAACAGGAGTCCCTTAGCTCGCTAACTGAGCTACCTACTTGGGATTTTTTTATGGTAATAAGCCTTATCATTATCATCAGTAGATTATCTTTATCTAGGAACAACTAAATAAGTTGCCTAAGTTATTTTTTTGGTGTAAGTTGTCGCATAGGATTTGAATAATTTGAGTACTCCCTCCAAAATCGTTTTTAAGTAAAAAACCACTTTTTAAATTCATTGAATAATAGATGTATTTGGACTATATTATAGGCCATATTTATCAGTTATTCAATGAATCTAAAAAGTGGTTTTTTTACTTAAAAATGAGTCCGTAGGTAATTCATAAAAAATTCAAATAGTTTTTACTCTAACGGTGGATAAATATAAACAACTCCTACTCTTCACCCAAAAAAAAAACCCGTACTTGACTGCACATCTTTATATTCTTTACTAGCCACTGTGCCCGTGGTACCCACGGGTATCAATTTTGTTTTCCCTACAAATTACCTGCGGGTATTTACAATTTTTTTTGAAATGATTTCGAGAGAAAATAAGTTATAATTGACATTTATTACTATTCAATGAAATTGAGGCAATGAAATTGAGGCCAAGAGAGTACCTTTGTATAGTTTCTATCGGTGAAACCCACAAATATTTTAAATTGTTTTTAGGTTTTATTGAAAGAAAAAAAATTGTGTTGGAGGTACCCGTGGCACCCATGGGTATATAATTTATTTTTTTTGAAATGATTTCGGTACGGAATAGGCTATAATTAATATCTATTACTATTTGTTGAAGTTGATGCATCCTAAAGTTTTTTCTTAAACCAAATTAACATCTTAATCCTAAATTTACTGTTATAAAGTCAATGTTAGATAGACTTGGAGAAATAATAATTGAAAAGAGGGTACAACAAAAATAAACTAAAGTGTTGATCATCCAATAAATAAAGCATTCTTAAATACTAAGAGAAGAATAATCAAGAAATCATATTTTTATTAATTTTAATATTTTATAAATATACTTGTACTTGTATTTATATTTTAGAAAGATAAAAATTCAAAATATTATAGTACATATATTTTATTAGAATAAATTTTCTTTTTTGCAATTTTACATGTACACCCCTAATATTCCTTCCTACACACCCCTCCTGTAGTTGGTTTACTTAAACTCTTTATTATAATTGGGCCAGCACATAGGCTGAGCCCACCGTTCTTGTTAACCCTTGAAGCATATGCCTATTCACTCACTCAAACCTAGAGCTGGCAAAACAGGCTACCCGGCCCATATCGGGCCGGCCCGCTACGGGCTCGGGCTTTTAAGGGTCGGGCTAAAAATCCCGGGTCGAAATTCGGGCTCACCTTTTATGGCCCAAGCCCGACCCTATGCGGGCTGCGGGCTTTTCGGGCTACCGCGCATTATGCGCGATTGCGACACTTTATCAAAAAGAAGATATAATGCGCTGCAAGAGGGTTAAAGCAGAAGTGGATGTGTAACGATCTTAGAACACTAAGCAGAACACAGAGAAATCCTTTGCTTCGCGAGTAACTCGTTTAGTTTCTTTGTAAGCTGGGGTTCGGAGCCCAAATAGTCCTGGAACGACTTCTTCAAATCTTGCAGCAACTTTATATCATCATGGCAGGGGTATTTATTTAGCATCTTGGTGAAGAAATTCTTCCAGAGCTCGACGTTCCAGTAACTATTTGATTCAACAAGCAAAATATCAGAATTTAAAAAACAAATGAAGTGGAAAACAAAAGGAATGGTTCACGTGGCACCTTAGTTTCCATATTGATTTTAGCATATAGCAACAGGGAAACTAAAAAGTGACTAACTTTTTATGCATTGATCCCTTTACAGCACATATAATAGAGAGCACATATAATAGGGCACGGGCTTGCGGGCTACCCATGGCCTGGCCGGGCTAGCCGGACGCGGGCTCGGGCTTTTGCGGACCGGGCTAAAAAGCCCGGATGTAAAAACGGGCTCAATTCCTTCGGCCCAAGCCCTTCCATTTTTCGGACTAACCCGGCCCGACCCGGCGGGCCCGACCCATTTTACCAGCTCTACTCAAACCCTAGTTTTGAGAGTCTCTTCTCTCCCACTTCCTTGAAGTCAGCCACCACCCCACCCCTGAAACCCCACCCCACCGCGACCACCACCACCAAGAATCGTGGAATCCGATCCTCTTCCTTCTCCATGCACACACCACCTCCCTCTCTTCCCCTATCCTTTCGTATCCCTCTCTATTACAGCGAGGTGGATCGCGATCCGGTGCGATCCTACCGCGCCGGTGATGATTCGACGCCCTCTGATCCTTAACGTCATGCAAGTTGTGATTAATTGCAAGTCTGGTGACGATGGCGTACATGCATTAGCAAATACATCAGTTTGATATTTCATATAACAGGTTTCTTATTATCCCTGTCTCACTATATTTTTCACCACTTTTTTGATGTGAGCCCACATGCATGTCTAGCCTAATTATGGAGCTTGGATGACGGTCACAAAGATAAAGATTCAAAATACCAAAAAGATATTCAACACTTAAAGGGAACATACTTTAGTGTGTCCACCTTGATAATTGACAATGACACACTAAAGGTGACCAAGAATACCTTAGAGAATTTCTAGAATTATCAAACTCTAGTGTTCCCTATTTCTTTGTATTTGTTTTTCAATAAATTTAGGATTTCATTTTTAATTGTAATGAACATTTATTTTTGTGCCTTGTTGGCCTTTTAGGAGGCTATGACCTTTAGTTACTTTGATGTTGCCATGGGCCTTGTTTTTCTTTTAGTGGACTGTATGTTGGGCCTAGGATCCAATAGTCCAACATATAAATAGTTTTCTCTTCCTTGTAATTCCTTAGAACTTTGATGAATGAAATTCACTTTTACATTTTGAGCATGAAAGTGCCCTAATAAGTGAGTGGCTAGTTGCTAATGTTAGTGAAGGTTCATCATGGATTCTCCAAGGTTTCTTGAGATGAGAACCTTGAGCACACAACCTTGAGGCTAGGAGAGCTCAATGATAGTGTTGTCCTTATCATCTTCCCAAGGAAGAAGTGGTGGACTTCCTTCTCCACTTCCATTTCTATCTCTTCCATATTTGCATTTTCTTCCTTTCAAGTAAGTGTTATGTCATTTGTATTGTGTTTTTGTTAATCTTGTTCTTGTGTTTTTGTGAGAAATAGCTTGTTTTGTCATTTTTCTAGATCCAAATCTTAGGAGATAATGTTAGATCTCATCAAATTGTTGTCCGATTTTCGTTTTGATTCTTCAGTGTGTTTCTTGCGAAACTGATTCTTGCTGATAGTTTCTAATTCAATTTCTGATATGATGCACATTTGTTTCGTGTGATTTGGTTAGAAATTGCTCCATTTCGAGTTCAAACCGTGAGTCATTTTCGTTTTTGTAAACTCAAATTTTATTCTGATTTTGCTTCATTTCTTCTCAAATTTCTTGGGTGCGTTTGTCTACTGCACTGATTTCGAATCTATAGCACTTGATTTCAGGCCTTTTGATTGAGTTTTGAGCAATATACCATAGTCACAACCTAGAGCACGTTTTGCCTTTAAAAATCACGTTTTCGAGTAAGCTCTTTCACTCTTTTGTGAAAATTGATGATATATTCAGCTTCCTTGTGAAATTTCGCTTGAAAAGCACTATTCGTTTGCTTGATTTGGTGAAGATTTGAGAATTCTGAAAATTTGAGTGTGATGTGTTCATCAACTTCATCTTCAACCTTAGTTTCCAGAAGTGCTTTTCTGCATAAGTGCTTTTTTGGTTCTGAAAGTTCCATAGTTAAATTCCTTGTGAAATTTTGAGTGAAATGGACACCAGTTTTGTCTGATTTGGTTGAGTATTCAATGAGATAAACCTGTTATAAGAAATCAATCATTCACTTCTGTTCTTGGTGTTCTTCATTTCCAGAAATTCTTTGATCCAGAATTGTTTGGTTAAAACTTCAAATGGTGTTTCTGGATTCAATAAAGCTCCGCTTACCGTGATTCAAAAGCCAAGTTGTTTGTCTCAAAATCTAGTATTATTTGAGACATTGAAAAAAATATTAAAAAAAAAAGAAAATACTGAAACAAATAGAAAAAACAGCAAAACAAGTATTATTTTCAAGAAAAAAGGCATCAACCTTATCACGGGAGCATAAAAAAAATTCCAAAAACTCCATAAAAAATTCCCACTGTTAGTAAACATTATTTGGTTCATTGAGAAATTTTCTCAAAACTTTTTGGGAACATTTGGACCATTTTGCCCTTGGAGACTTATTTGCCCACTTTGTTGCGTTTTCTTTGGTGCATTGCTACCAAATCTTTTTGAGTCTCTTTTTTGTAGTTTAAATTTGTCTTTAAATACTCTATATTGGTTTAGCCTTTTGAATTTTTTTGCTTTTGATTTTGGTCTTCAAAATTCCTAAGTTTGTCATAGTAGTTTCTTTCCCTTTTTGACATTCTTGGTGATTGACAATACTCTCCTTGAGAATCTATAGTAATATCAACATCAAGGTTGGAAAGAGGATTTTGAGGTTCACTCTTAAGAGATCATTGGAGAATAGAGTGACTTGAGTGACCCTACTTTACACTTGTGTGCCCAAAAAAATCCCTTGAGTGGAGAGTATTTTTCCTAAAAAGCCTAAACACGAGTGGAGTGAAATTTGGTGTGCTAAATACACTTGTGAGGACTTATTGGTGGCTGGAATTTTTTTTTGTTATTCTCTAACTCTTCTTGTAGGTACCACATTGCACTTGAAGGATGGATGAAGGGTACAAAGGAAGCCCAAGGAAACATGTTTCACCTAGACGGTATCTTTCTCCTAAGAGACATGATTCCCCTCATGAGTACTATGTAAGGAGGTATAGAAAATATAGATATGATTAGGATCAAAGGAGGTATAGAAGAGATAAGTATGTTGAGGAGGAAGAACATGAAAGGAGACATAGAATGAGGGATACCAATGCAAACATGGAAGAAGCTTTTCAATCTAACTTTGAAGATGATAAAGCTTCGGCTGTGGTGCCACATGGTAAAGAGAAAATCTCCACTTCTATTCCTATTGCTATTACTTCTTCTTTGTTCCATGCAAGATGTCGTGTTCAAAATAGTCTATGTTGTTTGCAAGTGGTTGGTGAGAGTTGTGTTAATATGGCTAGCACTCGTTTAGTTACAAAACTCAACCTTCACACCTTTGACCATCCAACACCATATATGCTCAAGTTTCATAAAGATAAAGAAGAAATTCTTGTGAATAAAAAAGTGTTTGTTAGTTTTTCTACTCATAGTTACAAAGACATAGTCTTATGTGATGTTGTACCTATAGAGACCGCCCACCTAATCCTAGGCAGGCCATGGAAACATGATAAAAAAGTACTCTATGATGGATATGCTAACAAATACTTTTTTATGCATGACAATTTGAAAATTCATCTTACTTCTCTTAGCCTTCATGAAATGCTTAAGGACCAAATTGCTCTGAGGAAGAAAATAGAATAAGAAGCAAAGGAAATATATGTTAAAATCAATGAGGATGATGTAGCAATTAGGGTTGGCCAAGCACTACTAAGGGAGGAAACTTTTAAAGAGGTTCCAAAAATTGGAAGTAGGGAGGAGGTTGGACCAATGTTGGAAGAGCTACTAAAACTTCCATCTTCTAATGATTTTGTTTGCTTGACCACTAATGCTAATTTTTCTTCTAGTTTTGTTGACTCCTCTTATAAGGTGAGTGAAGATGATGTTTCACTTGAGGCACTTGCAAAGAATGAAGAGCACCATATTGCATCTATACATGAGAATTGTGAGGTACATAAGGAAAAGAGCATTCCAAGTGTAGTTGTGGTAGGTAACTCTAATATTGATGGTACTTCCAAAAGTGCACAATTGCATGGTAAGGCCAAGGTAATGGAGAATGTGCTTAATGTTTTTAAGTTGCAAAGGTATAATATTTTCCCTCTTTTCTCCATTCCTTACTCTATGTCTTTTTCTTTTGCTTGAAAGTTTACCATCACTAGTGCAAAAAGGGGATTTAAAGTCAGGCGAAAAGGGGATTTAAAGTCAGGCGGACGCTTGACTTTTATTAAGTCGACTTTGTATGTCTGGAGTTTTAAAGTCAAGCGATAGCCTGACTTCGTAAGTATGTTTTAAAGTCAAACATTTATTGCGCCTGACTTCGTAAGTATGTTTTAAAGTCAAACATTTATTCTTGCCTGACTTCGTATGTATGATTTAAAGTCAAGCATTTATTCTTGCCTGACTTCGTATGTATGATTTAAAGTCAAACATTTATTCTTGCCTGACTTCGTATGTATGATTTAAGGTCAAGCTTTTATTATTGCTTGACTTTAAATCATACTTACAAAGTCAAGCAAGAATAAATGCTTGACTTTAAATCATACTTACGAAGTCAAGCATTTATTCTTGCCTGACTTCGTAAGTATGATTTAAAGTCAAGCTTAAACTTGCTTGACTTCGTATGTTTGATTTAAGGTCAAGCTTTTATTATTGCTTGACTTCGTATGTATGATTTAAGGTCAAGCATTATTGCGCCTGACCTTAAAAGTTTTTTTTTTTTTTTAAATTTTGGTTTAATCTATACACCCTGGTTATACAAATTTTTCATTAAAAAGAAGCGACTCCACTGGGGATCGAACCCAGATCTCTGGTCCCGTAGACCAGCGCCTTATCCATTGGGCCATGGAGTCATATATCAGTAAAGTAACGCTTAATGAATGTAACCAATCAAGTGCTAGTCAACTTGCATTCTCAAAATAGAGTAAAACATATATATTTCTCAAAACAAGCATAATTTCCCAAAACAACTCTGATTTCAACATTAACCTTGAAAATTCTCAAGGAAAACTAGCAGTATACACTATACAGAGGCTGTTAGCAACAGGAAAATAACTAGAACAAAACAATTGGGATCTTAATAAAATTCATGATTTAAATTACATCAAGACTTTGAGAACATAAGTCTGTAGATGAAAATGAGAAGAAACAAAGCAAACAACAAAAAGAAAACAGAAAGAAAGAATCATTAGAAAAGACCAATACACAAGCTAGCACTTATTAAAAGACAGAAAGTAAGCATGTGATGGAGAAAGACCTGGATTTTAAGGAGCTTAAAGTCATCTTCTTTAATCCTTCTAATTAATCCTTCTAATTTGACGGGGGAGCTAGTATCGACGAAATTAATCCTTCTAATTTGAATGAAGATTAATATTAAGAAAAAGTTTAAAAGTCAAGTAATAAAAGCATTAAAAAAGCTCAAAAGATACCAAAAGAAACAACACCTTAGAAATTCCAATTATAATAGCATTAGTATTTAGGTATCCAAATTAAAAACTTAAAATTACAAACTAAACATAATCCATTACAAACCAAACTTACTTAGCAATCCATATTGCATTCAGTAAACATATTGCATTCATCTCAATATTTTGCAGCAAATATATAAAAAGCAGTAGCTAATAGCTGCTGTGAGTGAGGTGATCAAGAAGCCAATAATTAATTACCATTGCAATGGTTTGACATTGATGGGAAGGCCATGTTGTGGCTGCAAAGTGAGGTGGTTTACAGGTGCAAGTTCATAGTCAGGGGAAAGGGAGCAAGAAAACCTTTGAAGAATTAAAGCAATCACTGTCTTAGCTTCATCACTATCATTGCCAAGAAACTAATAATCTATATGAAAATTAAGCTTACTATTGGTATCAATACTTCTTCAAAAGATACTCCAGAATAAACAATATCATCTCCCTTGAGCCAAAATTCATAGAGATGCAACATCAAACAAATTATAATCAATTTTCCATTAAGATTTAGTCCACAAAACAAAAGTAAATCATAAAAGCTACTTGGAATAAACATGGTCTGCATTTCAGCTACACACGCATTGGACCTCTTCCATTCAAACAAACTAACAAAGGCATGGCTACGGGGAAGAGAAAAAATCTCATGAAAAAACCATGAGAGCAAAAAATCATAGCAAAAGAAAGAAAATGGTAACTATATAACATGTCCAAATACTATATAGCATACCTTCAATATCAAGTCTTGCTACACTTGAAGTCCACTACTACACTTTCAATTTCCATAAAGTCAAATAGAAATGCTTAGTGCTCTATTCATTTTGCAAACACTAACACCAATAGAAAACTTTAACATCTGCAATTTAAAAAAGCTTAATTAGTGACTCGCATACTACTATAATAGATTTGATGTAGTTATGAATAGGGAAAGACAAATAGAAATTGAGACCTGGGCTGTTCTCAAAGTGGGGCATTCTCTTCAAGATTTTCCATAAAGTGGTGCTTGCTTTAACCTCCATTGCATAGCGTCTGAAATCAAAGAGATGAAATCAAAAGAATCATAAAAAATAAAATAGTGTGGTACGATTGGAGAAATTAGATGAATGAGTGATAATAGTAACTTATTAAAAACCTCAAATACACAAAGTAAACAATAGCAACTTTTATGTTATAAGTTTCACATCTTCAACAATAAGAAACATATGATTCAAAGACCTCAAATAAAATTGACCCTCTAATTCGGCCCTTCAGATTCTAAGCACAGTGTATACAATAGACATTTGTAATAAACTTCGATCTTCGGATATGCAGTTAGAAATGATGAATGCTTGAACTCATAAATGGGAATGAATTGCATGTGGCAGGGGTAATAAAATTGACGGGGCGGGGCCAATTTGAAGAACTCATAAATGGAAAACACATCTAAAAACCACCATATTTTTATAAATGAAACCAAATAATTCATTGGTTTGTATAAATAAAAAGAAAACAAAAATATATCATTTTAACTGAACTTCTATAAGTAAATCAACAACAATCATAAGCCTAGCTAAAACAGTAAGAAGAGAAGCAGAAGAAAAAGGAAAAGAAGGTTGAAACATGGGTTGCAAACGTCTAAAATAGAACCTCAAAGTTTATCCTTTTCATTCTCCCAATTGTCAATCTCAGCTTAAAATAGAACCTCAAAGTCTAAAATAGAATCTCAGTCTAAAATAGAACCTTAAAAGTTTATCTAGATTTTCCTCAATGCTTTTGTGTGATCTCACACAGGAAGAAAAGTTATATCTAATTCATTCTCACATTAGTAAACAAAGCACACAAATACAATAAAGAGTAAATTAGAAGTTACATCGATGAAAACTGTGACCAAGGCTAACTGTTTCGAAAATACATGGAATTTTTCTCTTTTTTTTGGAATTTTTAGAGGCTATTACAAAAGACAATGCAATAACTTTAGTTGCAAGTTGCTATACCATATTTTTACAAGCAATGCTAACTTTCTGCTGTTTTACTACTTGTTTTCCTCAATGGGGGCATGGGAAATCACAGTGGTTAATGCAGGGAATGTTCAAGGCAAATGGAGGATGTGGTTATGTAAAAAAGCCTCAAATTCTAATGCAGAAACTTCAATGTGACAATCAGTTTGATCCTAGAATGATGATGCCAGTGAAGAAGACATTAAAGGTAAGCATAACATACTAAACTTAATACTACAAGGTAAATTCATTTGTTTTGGTGACATCTTAAATGTTAAGTTGTCATGTCCAATAACAGGTAAAAGTATACATGGGACATGGTTGAGCTTAGATTTCAGTCCTACTCACTTTGATTAGTGGAAAAAAGGGCTTTAAAGTCGGATATTTCGGCCTTTTAAAGTCGGATGCTAATCCGACTTCGATCGAGTCGACTTTGAAAGTCTGAAATTTTAAAGTCGAATGGGAATCCGACTTTAAAAGCGAGTTTTTAAGTCGGATATTTGCTTATATCCGACTTTAAAAGTACTTTTTTTTGTTTTAATTATTTTTTTGCTTCACCCTTCATAGTTTTTAAGTCGGATATTTGCTTATATCCGACTTTAAAAGTAGTTTTTAAGTCGGATATTTGCTTATATCCGACTTTAAAAGTACTTTTTTTTTTGTTTTAATTATTTTTTTGCTTCACCCTTCATATCAATACATAAAAATAAATACCAAGAATTGTAAGAAGTTAAAAGAAAAACTAAAATCAACATGAAATTAACTTATACAATAAATATCATCATATACACCATTTATTTCACTAACAAGAATCCTGTCATACTTGAAAATGAACAAAAAACTTGAAACATATTGTAATATCACGGACATGTGGGAAAAAAAAGTTGAACAAAATATCCTTTTTCAATTCCATTATCCATGAAGACAAAAACTACTATAAGTTTGAGCTTTTCTAAACTTGGTTTCATTGAAGTGCTGATTTTAAGGAGCGGGTGAAATTTTCCAGTTCTTTCAATCCTTCTTGAGGAGATTTGGCCTCACCAAGCAACCTCACCATAGCACTTCCAACAATCACACCATCAGCTCCCCATCCCGCTACCTGTAACAAGATATATGTTAATTATTAACCATTGATCATTAACCACATTGAACTCTATGCATATACTAAAAAATAGGACAATGTACTAACCTGCTTCACATGCTCGGGCTTCGATATCCCAAAACCAACTGCCACAGGCTTAGTTGTTGCCTTGATTTAAAAAAAAAAACACAACAAAGAGAAACACAACAAAGAGCGTAAGTACTAAAAGATTTATTAAGTTCTATGGTATACTATTGTATCAATCTTAGTTCAGAAGCTATCAGCTCTTGCAACCAGAAAGAATGGGGAGGGGAGAAGCTAAGAAAAGGTGGTAGTGTTTGAAATTCCATAAATAATCAGAAGGCTTAGAAAAACTATACTACTGAAGTGCATAGTAAATTAAATAAATAGTTAATTGACAAACCTCTTTAATATCCCGCAAAAGAGCCTGGACTTTATCACTAACTGATGCCCGGGCTCCGGTGACGCCCACAGTGCTCACCTACGATTTAAATCAATAAATAGTTAATCGACATTTGTCAGCACGCATTGATCAGAGAAAGTTGTGTAAGGTATTTTTGGTTTTGATTATTATTGTAAACTATTTCCCAATATTTGGGACTTAAGTGAGTTGTTTTTAGTTCTACTATCAACTTCCTAGCCCAACTTGATAACTTGATAACACCAATGTATGGCCATCTCACAAAACAAGGTTAAAAGTTGTGTAAATTTATATGACTGGCTAGCCCATTGAATGTTGACCTAATCAAACCTATAAAATATTCCAAATCAGATAAACATATTAGATTCTATTCCTTTATGAACATAGTGAGAAGGAATAATATAGAAAATCATAGATATATACTCTAAAAGGTAAAAACAAGGCTTTAGCAGGTTTGAAGTTTAAATGGGAACTAAGAAGAGGAAACCAAAAAAAGAAGTAATCGTGACTGAAAGAAGCTCTTACAAGATATATAAATCCTTCTGAAGCATCAACAATGGCTTTCATTCGGTCTGTTGGAGTGGTGGGTGTTGTGAGGAGTACCTTAATGACATCAAAGGTTCAAACAATATATACCACCAACAGATTTATACAACAACAGTATAAGGATATCAATTTGAAATCTAGAAATAAAATTAAAGAAACTTTCAAAGGAGGCAAACCAGTTCAATTCCTTTCTTCTTAGCTTCTGCCCTTAAAACTTCTGTTTCTTCCAGAGGAACATCAGGGACTACAAGCCTTAACAGTTAACAAGCACATGGCAGGAGAGTGTTGCACACCTAATTTGTCAAATAAAGAAGATTAGTAGGAAAGATTAACAAATGATTTGTGAATGATAATTAATTATTGCAGCAGAGCTTCCTCTCAGTAGATTCTGACAAGTAACAATATTGATTTGTGCCTTAATATTTTATTTGTAACCTTGATTTAGTGTGAAGGCTCAAAAAGAATATTTCTTGCAGCATTCTACTTATCATATCAGCAATATAAAATTCCACTCACTCGAAGAGGTTCGATGGTACTTCTGCAAAATCAAAGAATATTTCTTGCAGCATTCTACTTATCAAGAACCGTTTTTGTGCCTGCACAAAACTGAAATTTTATAATATAAAGCCAATGAAGATGAATAGAGTGACCTCAAAAGTAAGCATACAATGCGAATTAGCCAGTACATTACATACTAGATAAGCCAGTACATTACATACCTAGTGCTCCACCATCTTTACCAAGCACAACACCAATGCGAATTAGAGACACTCTAACATCTCCATTAACCCTTAGGGCCGTTGATTCCCATTCTCTACAAACCTGAAAAGATAGGCCATTTTAGTCAATGAAACCAAGAAGCTACAATTGTGTATATATTGTGAAACGTTAGATTGATTGGAAGGCGCTGAATTATGAATAAGCTAATAAAAATTGTGAACTCTAGAGTCTAGAGGTTATGCCTTTTGATTGAAAATCTCGGTTAATGATTATGTAATCACAAAAATTATTTCATCTGTGTGAACATGCCGTTCCTAAATCCTAGAGAATTGTACGGCTTTTTTTAAGATAATAAGAAAAACACGACAAGATGAAGCTATTGAGGTTGAACAAAATTTCCTTTTACCTCGGCCAAGTAATCCTTCCCTGATGGACTTTGTTCGTCGAATACTTGTGTCTCACTAGTTCCTGGACATAGTAAAGTGGAAAGAAAATGAAAAACTTTGTATGCATAGTCATTAAACAATTTAGCGATTGTAAAACATGTTCCAAATGCATTCAACAGCCATGACATATTAACTAACAATCAAAGATCAGCCATAAGAGAAACAGTTTTGGCATATAAACATACCATAATAACCAACAGCTGTTGCACTAACCAAAACTTTAGGTCGAATATCATCTGGTGCACTGTTTATCAATTCCACAACCTTTGGTATGAAATGAATAGGTCAGAGGAAGAATAGACAATGGTTCATGCGCATAACTGTATCCTATGTCAATACATATACATATATATATTATCAAAATATTTTTAAAAAAAAATTCATGTCTCCTCAATGAGATTTGTATGCTTACTTTTGAGGTCACTCTAATCCTGCTCTGCTTGATTTCTTTCTTTATCTGCAGCGTTACAATCCATAAATGTGAAAGCAACATTCAAAAAATGAAGCAATGATATAAATCACCTTTACTTTCAGAAATTTTATAATATAAAGCCAATGAAGATGAATAGTACAAATCATATTCAAAACATGGAATACATCTAAACCACTCATTTTATCAAACACCTGGTGTGCAAAAGCCAATTAACATGAATTGTGGAACCAAAATAGAAAACAGATTCCACTATGAGATGCATCTTGAATCACAGCAACGAGAGAGAAGATGGAGAGATTATACCTCACCACACCTATTTTTCTTCACTCTGCTCTTGGTGTAACCTCTAATCACTGAAAACGAAAACGAAACGCATCAAAAGAAAAAACAAAACTGAGAATCAATTAAAATCAAAGAAAACCTAAATCAATTCGTTAAAATCAGCAAAAGAGGAAAAAAACACAATAAAACCCTAAAGCAGGAGATTCAGATAGAGAGAGAGAGAGAGAGAGAGAGAGAGAGAGAGCCTTGACGAGATCCGACGCGGAGAGGGAGGCTTGCGAAAGCTTAGTGACCACGATTCCACGAACGGGGAAAGAGAACGGCGGAGGAAGATGGAAACGACGACGAACGGGGAAAGAGAACGGCGGAGGAAGATGGAGAAGAGAGATCGAGACGAGAGAGATGGAGACGAGAGAGATGGAAACGCAGAGAGATGGGTTTCAAACGTGAGTGTGAAACGAGAGAGCGAAGTGAAAGTGAAAGGGCTCGGTCCCTTTTTTTTTTGTCAGCTGTTTCACTATTTTTTTATTCAAAAAAATTAACTATTTAAAGTCGGATGTAATTTTTCATCCGACTTCGAAGATAAGCGCCATCAATTTTTTTCCAAGTTTATTACAAAATTGCCACCGCGTCCGTATTTTAAGTCGGATATTTTGGCATCCGACTTCAAATCTCCCATTCTTTTCCTGTTTTTTCACTAGTATGCTCTCCACCAGACTTTTACACAAAGGTCAGTTAAGTGAACCTTCTTTGCATAAGTGGTAATTTACCATTGAGTATAGTGGAAAATAAATGTTGAATTCATTATAGAAATATTCTGATTTGTGGAAAATAATTTATTTGTTTCTATTGCAATTTTCTTTATCATTTTAGTATCCATCATTCTATTCATTTATTCACCAACAAAAGGACTTATTATCAGACTTGGTGAAAAAAATAGACACGAGAATTTAGAACCATTAACATGGATACTCTTGAAGAAGCATATATATAGAGAAGAGTATTTCCTATTTGAAGAAAATCAAATATAGAATAATTCAAAGCAAAAAGACCACAAATCAGAAATAATGTACCTAAGAGATTGTGAGAGAGATGGAAATAATGTACCTCTTCCTCCTCCTCGTCAGGGTCACAAAATCAGTAACACTATAGTGGAAAATCAGCAACAAAATCAGTAACAAAATCAGTAACATCTGAAACTTACACTGAGTAAAAAAACAACAAAATCGTAGTCTATGGTGGAAAGAAATCTTACACTGAGTAACAACGGTGAGATTTCCGGCACGGCGGAGATCCGGTGGTGCGATTTCCGGCACGGCGGAGCTCCGGTGAAGAGTTCTCCAAACTTAAAATTTCTTGAGGGGTTTTCATGCGGACGCTTATGTGGATACCTGTGTTGCAGGTTATCTAATATTGCAGGATTAGTTTTGATGATGAAAAAGACAAAGACAAGTTGATGGCCAAAGAAATGAGAGTGTCAAAGAAAAGCTGATAAAAAGTATCATATATTCAAAAGTCAATTCAAGACAATCAAGCCCAAGAATTGAAGATTCAAGTTTAAAGGTAGTCCTTAAATATAAGGGTAGTCCTTAGGGTTTGGGTGTGTCTTAGGAAAAAGTGTAAGCTCTTCCAAAGGTCAGCTCGCCTCTCAAAGTCTCACACACTCGCACAAGTTCTCAAAATGCATGCATGCATACGTAAACATAAAAAGGTTTTTGAGAAACTATAAAATCGATTCACACTATTTTTTATTAAATATCAAAATCGATTTTTAACTCAATATGAAAGCATACAATCGATTCATATTATTTTTACTAAGTATATAAATCGATTCATAAACTATTTTTTCAAAGCAAAGAAACAATTCATATTGTTTTTATTAAAAGCAAAGAAATCGATTTCCAACTATTTTCCTAAAGATAAGAATCGATTCCTATAATGTTTCAAAGGTAAAGAATCGATTCCTAGTATTTCTCTAAAGCTCAAAATCGATTTCCTAAATCAATGGTTAAGCACATAATCGATTCCTTGCTTCCTTATTTAAATAAGAATCGATTTCAACCTTCTTCTTTAAATTACATAATCGATTCCTAGCTTGCTTGTAAGCCAATAATCGATTGCCATCCATTTTACAAACAAATCAGAATCGATTCCTAGATCAGATCAAGCAAATGAATCGATTCCTAGATCCTTTCCAATTAACAAAGAATCGATTCCTTTAAACATTTTCAACGTGAGATCTGGATTTTCAAAATCTATAAATAGAGGCTTCACCACCTCCATTCCACAACCAACCCATTCTCACGATCTATCATTTCTGAAAAACTCTTATATTTTATTTGTGTTCTTCTCGCACCACTGGTCCGTCAAGAGCTGATCCTACGTTAAGAGTTAGTTGGGGTTGTGTCCTTCAAGTTGTAATATCTGCCTACACTAAGAGGTATTTCTGTATTTACATTACTGTTATATTGTTGTTATAATTTGTACTAGAGAGTGGGGTATCTCTCTAGGGGTAGCTGCATGTACTAGGAAGTGGGGTATCTTTCTAGGGCAGTTGTTGTAACAAGGGTGGGGTATCTCTTGTTATTGTTATATTAGATTTGAGGGCTCTCCATAGGTGGGGTATCCTAGGAGGAGAGTGCCTGAGTCTGTAAAGGTTTTCCAAGGCACCTGTAAGCCTTGTTGGTTTGGTTAGTGGAAAATCTCACAAGGGTGTGAGGACTGGACGTAGGTCACTAGGAGGTGGCCGAACCAGGATAAATCTCTGTGTGCTTTACTGCTTTCCTACTTTACTGTTATTCTACTTTACTGCTTTATATTCTAATTCCTTCGCTTCCACTTAACCTGCGCGAAAATTGATCTAAGTCATTGAAAAGGGGAAAAACGTTTTCGAAAGATCTGAAAAGTTTTAAATCTCAATTCACCCCCCCTCTTGAGACTGAAGCCACTTGGTAACAAGTGGTATCAGAGCTAGACTCTTGTATAAAGAGCTTAGCCGCTTCAAGAGAAATGGCTTCAGGTTGGTATACGCAAGAGGGTGCATCTCTTTTCCGTCCTCCGGGATTCAACGGAGAAGACTATGCATATTGGAAAGAAAGAATGAGAATTTTTATTGAAGGGGTAGACTTAGATGTTTGGGATGCTGTGGAAAAAGGACCTTTCGTCCCCACACACATAGTAGATGGTATTCTTACAATAAAAAGTAGAAATGAATGGTCTGATGATGAGAAAAGAAAAGTGCAACTTAATTTACGTGCTAAAAATATTATTACTTCTGCTTTGAGTGCTGATGAATTTTTTCGAGTTTCAAACTGTAAAACTGCCCGAGAAATGTGGGATAATCTTCAAGTTACTCATGAGGGTACAAGTGAAGTGAAAAGGGCAAGAATAAATACTCTTACCAGAGAGTACGAATTGTTTAGAATGAATACAGGTGAAACAATATCAGAGATGCAGAAAAGGTTCACTCACATAGTGAACAAACTGGGTTCATTAGGAAAATCATTTCCTCCCGAAGACTTGATCAACAAAGTGCTAAGATGCCTAAACCGAGAATGGCAACCAAAGGTAACTGCTATAACTGAATCAAGAAACCTAACTACCATGTCTCTTGCCACTCTGTTTGGGAAACTACTAGAGCACGAGTTAGAGCTCACTCGTCTAGCAGAGAATGAAGGAAAAGTCAAGAAAAAGAAAAACCTAGCTTTCAAAGTTTCAAGTTCAAGTTCATCCGACGACAGTGATGACTCGCAAAGTGAAAGTGATGAAGAGGATGAGAATATAGACCTAATGGTAAGAGAATTCAAAAGGTTCATAAGGAGGTCTCTAGAAAAGAATTCTCCAACCAAAGAAGTCTCATGCAAACAAAACTACTTAAGTCCTTTAACATGCTACGAATGTGGGAAACCCGGACACATAAAATTGGAATGCCCAAAATTACAAAGAAAACGACCAAGAGATGAGAGAAAGGGATCCAAAGGAAAAAGGAGTAGAAAAGCCTACACAGCATGGGAAAACAGGAACTCATCAGATAGCTCAGAAAGTGAAAAAGATCAAGTTGCTCTCATGGCCGACCACGACAGCGAAAGTGAAACTGAGGTATATTCTAACTCTGAATCTTTACAAGATGCCTATGATGAATTATATGAAGCATTTACTGAATTACATGATAAATCATTAAAATTAGCTAAAGCGTTAGACAGATCCAAGAAAGCTATCACTCATCTGGAAAAAGACATCACTTCTTTAAACAAAGAAATAGTAGAACTTAGAAAAGAAAATGATAGTCTTGCATGCTTTAAAGAAAACCATACATGTGATAAATGTGTTGAAAGCAAAAAGAAAGTTCATGAACTAGAGTTGACTATTGAAAAACTATCTAGAATCAAAACCATAGAAAAGCATGTTCATTACAAATCTAATTTTTCCACTAGACCATACATTAAATGTTATTATTGTGGTAAACCTGGACATACAGCTTCTGTTTGCAGGGCAAGAGGTAAACAAAATATGAAAAAGGTGTGGGTTCCCAAAGGAACCATACCAAACACGAACCCACAAGGACCCAAAGAGATTTGGGTACCTAGAACTTTGTTTTAGATCATTGCAGGTACGCTGCAAGGTATGAGGACATGTGGATACCTTGACAGCAAAGACTCAAAGCACATGACCGGAAACGCAATAAAGTTATCAACTCTCAACTCGGAGAAAAATCTGTCATGTGACTTGTGATGAATAGAGGGAGAATCACTGGTAAAGGTTAGAAAAGTTTTATTCACCTCTAAACTGAAAATGTGCTTAAATCATAGTTTACTTAGTCAAACATGTGACTTGTGAAACAAATTGATCTCTAAACCGCATTTCATGCATCTCTAAGGGAACATTTTTTTTAAGGCATGAAAACAAATAAAGTATTCTAATCATCCCTCTAAAACTAAGCATGTAGAATTATCATATCACCTTCTTAGAGGTTATGGTTAGAAAGGCGATAGTGTGATTGAGTTAGTTGAATCGTCAAAATCAGCTAGTTGATATTTTTCACAAATCCATTGCAAAAGAAAACCTGGTTCTTCACTTATTCAAATGAGTTTTCAATTAAATGTTTTTTTTAAAGTGATTTTTTAAAGAAATGTGAATTTAAGTGAAATTGTGACTTGTGAATTTCTGCAGTTAAAGTGCTATGTTTTTCCTGAAATCTATTTTACAATCAACTGCTAGCACTGGTATTTTTCGAAAAATACATACTCACAATCGTTGTTTAACTAAAAAAAAAAAAAAAAATTTCTCCCATATTCTGGCTGCCATCACCAACTTTCAAACTAAGCAGCATGAAATACATAAAGCCTTAAACAACTGTTTCACAGATTTTTGAGACTCATGATTATCTTTTACCTGTCTTGATGAAATACTCTCTTCATGGTTTCAAATATGTTTTTTCTTCAAGTTTTGATGATCACTTACAAATCAGAAATGGCTCTTTTACCTTGTCAAATAGCTGTGACATTCGATTCGCAAACTTTATCATATATTGACCCTCTTTGATCATGACAAAAAGGGGGAGAGAAATAGAGGGTTGCATATGAGCATATAGAAGAAATATAGGGTTGCATATGAGCATATAGAACTTGCATATTATGCATCTAGTCAATAAGTCAGGGGGAGCATCATGATAGGGGGAGCATCATATATACATTATCTGTTTGAAACTAACCTCCCACCTTGAGATGAGTTAATGTTTTGTCATCATCAAAAAGGGGGAGAATGTGGATACCTGTGTTGCAGGTTATCTAATATTGCAGGATTAGTTTTGATGATGAAAAAGACAAAGCCAAGTTGATGGCCAAAGAAATGAGAGTGTCAAAGAAAAGCTGATAAAAAGTATCATATATTCAAAAGTCAATTCAAGACAATCAAGCCCAAGAATTGAAGATTCAAGTTTAAAGGTAGTCCTTAAATATAAGGGTAGTCCTTAGGGTTTGGGTGTGTCTTAGGAAAAAGTGTAAGCTCTTCCAAAGGTCAGCTCGCCTCTCAAAGTCTCACACACTCGCACAAGTTCTCAAAATGCATGCATGCATACGTAAACATAAAAAGGTTTTTGAGAAACTATAAAATCGATTCACACTATTTTTTATTAAATATCAAAATCGATTTTTAACTCAATATGAAAGCATACAATCGATTCATATTATTTTTACTAAGTATATAAATCGATTCATAAACTATTTTTTCAAAGCAAAGAAACAATTCATATTGTTTTTATTAAAAGCAAAGAAATCGATTTCCAACTATTTTCCTAAAGATAAGAATCGATTCCTATAATGTTTCAAAGGTAAAGAATCGATTCCTAGTATTTCTCTAAAGCTCAAAATCGATTTCCTAAATCAATGGTTAAGCACATAATCGATTCCTTGCTTCCTTATTTAAATAAGAATCGATTTCAACCTTCTTCTTTAAATTACATAATCGATTCCTAGCTTGCTTGTAAGCCAATAATCGATTGCCATCCATTTTACAAACAAATCAGAATCGATTCCTAGATCAGATCAAGCAAATGAATCGATTCCTAGATCCTTTCCAATTAACAAAGAATCGATTCCTTTAAACATTTTCAACGTGAGATCTGGATTTTCAAAATCTATAAATAGAGGCTTCACCACCTCCATTCCACAACCAACCCATTCTCACGATCTATCATTTCTGAAAAACTCTTATATTTTATTTGTGTTCTTCTCGCACCACTGGTCCGTCAAGAGCTGATCCTACGTTAAGAGTTAGTTGGGGTTGTGTCCTTCAAGTTGTAATATCTGCCTACACTAAGAGGTATTTCTGTATTTACATTACTGTTATATTGTTGTTATAATTTGTACTAGAGAGTGGGGTATCTCTCTAGGGGTAGCTGCATGTACTAGGAAGTGGGGTATCTTTCTAGGGCAGTTGTTGTAACAAGGGTGGGGTATCTCTTGTTATTGTTATATTAGATTTGAGGGCTCTCCATAGGTGGGGTATCCTAGGAGGAGAGTGCCTGAGTCTGTAAAGGTTTTCCAAGGCACCTGTAAGCCTTGTTGGTTTGGTTAGTGGAAAATCTCACAAGGGTGTGAGGACTGGACGTAGGTCACTAGGAGGTGGCCGAACCAGGATAAATCTCTGTGTGCTTTACTGCTTTCCTACTTTACTGTTATTCTACTTTACTGCTTTATATTCTAATTCCTTCGCTTCCACTTAACCTGCGCGAAAATTGATCTAAGTCATTGAAAAGGGGAAAAACGTTTTCGAAAGATCTGAAAAGTTTTAAATCTCAATTCACCCCCCCTCTTGAGACTGAAGCCACTTGGTAACAGCTTAGGGGATACCAAATATCAAACTCGTTTTTTGATTGGACGTCTATGGTGGTCGGAAAATGAGGGGGAAGGTGGCGGTCAAGGGAGAGGAAACGGTGAGAACGGCGTGGAGATCTGAGAGTGAAGAGGGTTCGGTTCGTGTTCTGAGAGTGAAGGCTTTGTGTGAGTGAAGGCTTTCTGAGAAGGTGACGAAGGTGACGAAGGTGAGGGTGACGAAGGTGAGGGTGACGAAGGTGACGAAGGTGAGGGAGTGAGGGAGTGAGGGAGTGAGGGTGACGGTGAGGGAGTGACGGAGTGACGGTGAGTGAGTGAGGGAGTGACGGAGAGAAGATGAAGGATCAGAGAGATGAAGCATTAGGGTTCGTGAGAGTGAGAATGGAGAGGAGAGGAGAGGAGAGGAGTCTTCGTGAAATTGTGAGAGTGAATCTTTGAGAATGAGAGTGAGAGGCTGAGAGTGACTTTTTTTTTTCTTTTCTATTTTTGGACTTTAGAGGTCGCGCGCGAATAGAAGCATGACTTCTAAAGTATTAGAACAGAAGAAAAAAAATTCACCCCTAATTACAAGTTTGCCACCGTGTCACTTATGTAGTCAGGCGCTTACACGCCTGACTTCTAAAGTCTTATTTTTTCCCTATTTCTTCACTTTAGACGTCAGGCGTGTATCTGCTTGACCTTAATACTCGAGAGTTTTGCCACTTATTTACAAGTTTGCCACCGTGTCTACCTATGTAGTCAGGCATCTGGCCGCCTGACTTTAAATGTCTAATTCTAATGTCATTTTTGCACTAGTGCATGCTTTGGATTGTATTGAAACTAGTACTAGGAATTTGCATGATTAGGCTTTTATTTGAAGTCACCCACTTCCCTTTTGATCCCGGTGGAGCCTAAGCAATTCTTGCATTAGTTTAGTTGTCTTTTATTTTCAAAATAAGTGATTTTTGTCCATCTTTGATGTAGGTTTCCAAGAGGGGGGAGTTCACTTGAGGACAAGTGAAGTTTAAGAGGGGGAGTATGATGTGAGCCCACATGCATGTCTAACCTAATTATGGAGCTTGGATGACGGTCACAAAGATAAAGATTCAAAAGACCAAAAAAATATTCAACACTTAAAGGGAATATATTTTAGTGTGTCCACCTTGATAATTGACAAGGACACACTAAAGGTGACCAAGAATACCTTAGGGAATTTCTAGAATTATCAAACTCTAGTGTTTCCTATTTCTTTGTATTTGCTTTTCAATAAATTTAGGATTTCATTTTTAATTGTAATGAACATTTATTTTTGAGCCTTGTTGGCCGTTTAGGAGGCTATGACCTTTAGTTACTTTGATGTGGCCATGGGTCTTGTTTTTCTTTTAGTGGACTGTATGTTGGGCCTAGGATCCAATAGTCCAACATATAAATAGTTTTCTCTTCCTTGTAATTCCTTAGAACTTTGATGAATGAAATTCACTTTTACATTTTGAGCATGAGAGTGCCCTAATAAGTGAGTGGCTAGTTGCTAATGTTAGTGAATGTTCATCATGGATTCTCCAAGGTTTCTTGAGATGAGAACCTTGAGCACACAACCTTGAGGCTAGGAGAGCTCAATGATAGTGTTGTCCTTATCATCTTCCCAAGGAAGAAGTGGTGGACTTCATGGCCTTCTCCACTTCCATTTCTATCTCTTCCATATTTGCATTTTCTTCCTTTCAAGTAAGTGTTGTGTCATTTGTGTTGTGTTTTTGTGAGAAATAATTTGTTTTGTCATTTTTCTAGATCCAAATCTTAGGAGATAATGTTAGATCTCATCAAACTCTAGTATTCCCTATTTCTTTGTATTTGCTTTGATACCATTTTGATGAGATCTAACATTATCTCCTAAGATTTGAAGAGAAAATAACATTGAACAAAAACAACAGCAAAATAAATGGCCACATATACGTGTGCAATAGTTTACACGTGAGAGCTGTTGAATATTTATATATAAAGATTTGTAATTAGTTTTGGTTCAAATTTAATAGATTATTTGGAGGATGAACCATGAAAGTTGACGTTACTTATATAGTTGTCGACAACGAAAACGATGCTTATATATATGCAACAGCGAAAACGATGCTCTTAGTAAAAGTTAAAAGTAAAACCCCCAATGCCAATGGTACTGGTTGTCTATATTTGGTCAAATAAGTTACAAAATTCAAAATATTTACAATGTAAGTATAATTTTGTTGTACAAATTTGACCATGAAACATACAAAAACTAATTAGAAAAATTTGGGCTCATGGTTGTGCGCGCGAGCCCACACTTTTCTCCTATTGTGTTACAAGCCCAACTCACATGTTAATATAGAAACCATAAAATGTTTCATAGTCACCTCGATTATTGCAGTAGTTCTCTCTAGAAAGTTAGTGAGATAAGGTCCGCTGGGATAGCAAAATATCTTAGGGGTTGGGTGGTTTTTAACTGTTGAATAATAATTAAGTTATGTCTATTATCTACTGAGCATAGATTGCTGTCAAGTTTCTACTTGAATTTACCATGGGTAGTGAGTATTACATATTGGTTTGTAACATTTCCAGACTTTATGTTACCGTATCTTCTTGAAGATAAGCTAAAGTTATTGAAGCTTTGATTACTTGTATCTTCCTCATTGAATATTCTAGGTTGGTAATAGTTTCACTGGGATCATTATCTTTTATCTACCTGTTTTCATCAATCATTTCTACAAATATCCAAACAAAATATCCAAACAGAAATTATAGAGTTTTTAGACTCAAAACATGTCAAAGTACAAGAAAGAGTGATAGAACAAAATCTCATTTTGTTTCTAGAGTCCTTTTAAGTTACAGTTTCTCAGATTGAAGTTCTATAATACAGTCTATAAGCATTCACAAATTCCTTATTGATTTCCACTTTCTCAGTTATTGGTGGAAATCTTTGTTACAATAACAGAAAATAGAAAGAGCAAAAGTGCCAAAAGAGCAAAAGAGCAAAAAAGAGCAAAAGAGCAGTTTTAAATGAGCAAAAGTTGCAATAGAAAGAGCTAAAGAGCAATATATATATTATATTTTCTGTCTTCTTTTCATAGGATATCACCAAGTTTGTGATTTCTATGGCTGAAGAATATCAATATGCTGTCCCTGAAGATGAAAGGGAACCTATTCTTGGGAAATTGGCTCCAGCCTCTAAGAGCAATGTTGAATATGCTCTTAGGGCCCTTGTAGCTCAGATCATCTCCCAAAAAGTCCTAAACAAGAAGATTGTGAGATCTATTATGTTCAAAACTTGGGATCAGTATAATGATCTTAAAATCACAGATATGGGGGACAATAAATATCTGTTTACCTTTCCTTCTATGGTGGCTGCAGCTGAAGTGCTTGAAAGAGGTCCCTGGTTTGTAATGAACCAGCTCATCAGCTTACAAAGGTGGGGTGAAGGTATAGCTTTTAAAGATATTAATTTTGACCTGGTTCCTTTTTGGATCCAAGTTCATGGCCTGTCAAAACATGAAATTAACCCATCAAATGTTTATATCTTGTTAGAAAAAGTAGGAAGTATTATTGAGGTTGATGATAACTTTAATTCTGGATCTGCTTCTACTCATTTTCTAAGGGCTAGAGTGTTAATTAATGTTAAGAAAGCATTATGGTCTGGATGTTGGTTACAAAGAGATGTTAATGAAAGGATTTGGATTGCTTTTAAGTATGAAAGGCTGCAAGGTGTGTGTTTTGGATGTGGGTGGTTTGGACATGAGTTGAAACATTGCAAAGTCCCTAGATTAATGGCTGCCTTTGATAAAAGAATACCCAAGTATGGTGATTTCATGATAGCTACTAAGCCTAGAGCCTTTCATAGAGTTCCTACTGGAAGTAGTTATCAGCAGGGTAGTCAATCTCACTCAAATGAACCCTACCAAACTAATCCTGAGAATGTTCCTAGTCATGATTCAAGTGAGAGAAATGAAAGTGAATCAAATTTCATACCTGAGAATATAGGTCAGAGCTTTGATATTAACTATCCTCAGCCAGATATTAACCCTCCTTCTGCTTCTTCACTTCCTCAAAACAGAGTCATTCATAGGTTTGTTGGAACTGACTTTAAGTTGCCACCTCAGTACTCTCCTCCTTATTATGTTGAATTTCCTCCCAATGAAGAGGGTTGGTCTGAACCAGCTGAGAATATTATTCCTGCACAAGTTGAAGAAGCTCTTAGTTTTAAATTATCTCAAGGACTTAACATCAAAAGAAGTAGGGAAAATAAAAATTTACTTATATCTAGTGGTGAAAGTTCTGGTACAGTGCAAGAGGGAGCAAAAAAAGCTAGAATTATTGCTATTATTGATGGTCAAATGATTATGGATGCTACTGAATTGACTGAGGAGGCGGGTCTTTCCATGCCCCCAAAGGTTCAATGACTGCAATCACTTGGAATTGTCGTGGTTTGGCAGCTTCCACGACAAATAGAGAGCTTGTAGACCTTGTCAAGGTTTATAAGCCTGCCATTCTCTTTCTTATGGAAACTAGAGCCCATAAGAAGAGAGTTGAAAGAGTTAGGAGGAAATTCAGATTCCAAAACTCTTTTTTGTGTTGATTCTATAGGCACTTCTGGTGGAATTTGCTTATTTTGGAATGATTATTATGAGGTTCAGATTCTTGAATCTTGTTCTAATTATATTCATACAGCTGCTAAAGAGAGAAGAAGTGGTTTTTTGTTTCAATTTACCTTTTTATATGGTAACCCTACATTTGCTGCTAGGAGGAACTTGTGGTCTAAACTATCTAACCTAAAGCCTTATAATGATGGTCCTTGGTGTTGTGCTGGGGATTTCAATGAGATGACTTCTGATCTTGATAAGGATGGAGCTCATGATGTTGAACCTATAAGGATGAGGTTGTTTAAGGACTTCCTTAGTGACTCTGACCTTATGGATTTGAATTTACAAGGTAATAGATTTACTTGGATGAGTAATCCTAGAGATGGGTTAGTTACTAGACAGAAGATTGATAGAGTCCTAGCTAACTCTACCTATTATTAATTCTGATCACTCTCCCATAATTATCATTCCTAAGCCTCCTATGTCTAGTGGTTATTCTTTTAGATATGAGTCTTTTTGGGAGGAACATGGTGGATGTAGGGAAGTCATTCGATCAGCTTGGAAGGATTCTAATGATCTCAATGCTTGGGATACTTGGAATAAGAAGGTGAAGCACTGTAAGAGAGAGCTTCATAGCTGGCATAATAACACTTTCAAGAGTGCTGCTAAGGAGATTCATGAATTGAAGCAGCGGCTCCAACATGCTCTTAACTCTCCTCCAGGATTGGTTAACTGGGCTAATGTAGCTCAGTTTAGGAGTAGGATTGATAAACTTTGGCAGCAGGAAGAGCACTATTTGGGTCAAAGATCTAGAATCAAGTGGCTTAACTATGGTGATAAAAATACTCAATTCTTCCATGCCTCTACAGTTCAAAGGAGGGATAGAAACAAGTTATTGAGGATCAAGGATGATGGTGGTGTCTGGCTTGAGGGTCAATCTGAGGTAATGAATGGCATTTACAATTTTTATAATGATCTATATACTGAGGAATCTCCTTCTTGTATAGATGCTTGCCTTGAGTTTGTTCCTAACTGTGTTGGTGTCTCCATCAATGCTAAATTGGAGTGTGCTGTTAGTTTTGAGGAAGTGAAAGTGGCTGTCTTTGCTCTTGGAGCTTATAAGGCTCCAGGACCTGATGGTTTAAATGGATTATTCTTCCAAAAAAATTGGGAGATAATCAAAGAAGATGTATTTACTAATGTAGCTCTAATCCCTAAAGTCCCTCATCCTGAATCTATTTCCCAGTTAAGGCCTATAAGTTGTTGTACTTTTTTATACAAAGTCATTGCCAAAATCTATGTAGCCAGACTAAAGCCTTTCCTCTCTACCATTATTTCTCCCCAACAAAGTGCCTTTGTGGGGGGGAAGAATGATTCAAGACAACATTATTATAGCTCAAGAAGCTTTTCATTCTCTCAAACAGAAAAGTGGTAATAGGGGTAAAGGTTTAGCTCTTAAACTTGACATGAATAAAGCCTATGATAGGATTAATTGGGAGTTTCTTAAGAGAGTTCTATTGGCTTATGGTTTCTCTTCTTCTTGGGTCAATTCTGTCCTCAGTTTGGTCTCCTCAGTGTCTTACTCTTATCAAGTTAATGGGTTTTCCACAAAGAGAGTCTTTCCAAAAAGAGGGTTAAGGCAGGGAGACCCACTGTCTCCTTATCTTTTTATCTTAGTGTTTGATGTTTTGTCTAGGATGATCTCTAAGGCTTGCAATTTAGGTTCTCTTCATGGTATTAGGCTAGCAAAGTCTGCTTCCTATTCTATCTCACCTATTTTTTGCAGATGATGCTATCTTATTCATAAGGTACTCCCAGGAGGATGTGTATCAAGTTATTAATATTCTAAATACCTTTACAAGTGCCTCTGGTCAGAAACTTAACCTTAGTAAATCTGGTATTATTTGTGGGTCTAAGGTGGACTATGATACAAAGATTGCCATAGCTAGAATTTCTAATATTCCTATTTGGGATCATCCTGGCATGTATCTTGGTATTCCAGCTGAATGGGGAGGATCCAAGGTACAAGGTTTGGCATGGATTAAAGATAGAGTTACTATTAAGTTGGAAGGGTGGAAAGGGAATCTTCTTAACCAAGCGGGAAAGGAAGTTCTGATCAAAGCTGTTGTTCAAGCAATTCCTACATATGTTATGTCTATTTTACAACTTCCTAAAACTTTCTGTGCTTCTCTCACTTCTTCAGTGGCTAGGTTTTGGTGGCAGTCTTCCTCTAATAACAGAGGCATTCATTGGAGGAAATTTGAGGAATTGTGTTCTCCAAAGTTAATTGGTGGTCTTGGATTTAAGGATTTCCAAAGAATGAATTCTGCTTTGCTGTCCAAACAAGTGTGGAGATTGATCAAGGAGCCCAATTCTTACTGGGCCTCCACTTTAAAGGCTATTTACTTTCCTAATTGTGAGTTTTGGCATGCTAATGTTGGAAGGAATGTGTCTTGGGTGTGGAGAAGCTTAATTCATGGTAGAATTCTTATTGCTAAGGAAGCTAAGTGGGATTTTGGTCCTGGGAGCAGGTTAAGTATTTCTAATGACAACTGGATGGCTTCTGGTGAGAAAGCTTGTCTTCTGCCTTCTGCTTCTATATCTAGAGTAGGAGAGCTAATTGATAGCTCTCTTAATTGGGATACTGCAAAGCTTAGAGGTAACCTTCTGCCTAAATCTGCTATTGAAGTTATTAAAACTCCTATATCTTGGTCTACTACAGTTGATCAGCTAGTTTGGCCTCACTCCAATGATGGTATCTTCTCTGTAAAGTCTGGCTATAGGTGTCTGATATCTCCATCTCAGAATAATCTTGGTGCTTCTACATCTGGAGGTATTCCTTTTGAGGTTTGGAAAATTGTTTGGAGTGCTAAAGTCCCTGCTAAGATGAAACATTTCTTATGGAAAGCTATCCACAATTACCTCCCCACTAAAGATGCTCTCTTTAAAAAGAAGATTTCAATCACTCCTAAATTCCCTTTTTGTATAATTGAGCATGAAACTGTTGAGCATTTGCTTCTGCTTTGTCCATGGACTCAACCTTTATGGTTTGCTTTACAAGTGGTTCACCCTCCTATGCCTATCGGTTTGACTACTTTTCATAGTTGGTTTATGAACATTTGTCTAAATGTTTCCCAGGATGCTGATCTTATTTTGTCTAAAGTTATTTTCACTTTATGGAATATTTGGAAATCTAGGAATGAATCTATGTTCAATAATAAGTGTCCTAACCCGATGGAGGCCCTTTTTAGGATCAAGGCTCTTTGGCTTGAGTTTACTATCTCTACTAACCCTTCTCCAGTGATTAACCCCCAGCCCACTAATGATCAATCTAGGAAAGTTCCAATTGCTTGGAAACCTCCCTTTGGTCAATCTACTAAGATTAATTGTGATGCTGCTTTTGACAAAGCAACATGCACAGGTGCTATAGCAGTAGTGTGTAGAGATTTTCAAGGTAGAATTCTTACTGCTAATCACAAAGTGATTTTTGCTAGATCTTCTCTTGTGGCGGAGGCGTTGGGGTTGCGTGAAGCTGTTTCAACTGCTGTCTCTCTTCATCTTCATCTTCCGGTGATTGAGACCGATAATCTCCAGCTTGTCAACATGTGCAAATTGAAAAATCACAAAGCAGAAATTAGTTCGATTCTCAAGGATATTGAAGTTTTCAGATCAGAATTAGATGGGTGTGTGATTACCTGGTTGAATCGAGAAGGGAATAAGCTTGCTCATGAAATTGCTTCGCTTGCTTCGAAAGGTCGTCTTCAAAGCAACTGGACTTCGAGACCTCCAGATTCAATTCGTAGGTTAATTGTGGAAGATTGTAAAGCATGCTTTGATCAGGGTGAGTTATAGTTTGGTAATTTTGCTGAGATTCCTTGAAGTGGAGGTTTTGATTGTTGATCTATAGCTCGGTTGAAGTTGGTGGTGGCGTAAAGTCTTCTGCTAGGGTTTGTGTTGGGGCTCTGGTGGTTCGATGGTGTTCGAAGTAATCTTTTGTTTTTATTTTATTTAGTTCGTGTTTAGACATTCTTGTGTGGGCCTTGGGCCGGTTATTTTGTGGGTCTGCTCTTGTTGGGCCTCTTCTTATTTTGTTTTCTTTTTGAACCTCTAGTATTTGCTTCTGTGTTCTCTTTTGAGCCTTTGTCTTGTATAGGCCAATTTGGATCATTTGGGCACAGCTTTGTTGTTGTATTTGGTTGTGGCCTTTGCCCATATCTATGTTAATCAGTACAACTTGACAAAAAAAAATGTTTCATAGTCTAGACGTACAATATGACAAATATGCTTAAAAATTACAACATTCAAAGTAAGATTAATTTTTTAATGTTGTGCGTTTGAGGTGGACTCAACCCGAATCATGTGATGTCGGTTAGTGTGATTTATAAAATTTGATTAAACAAAATAAAATGTGATTACTAGTAAGGACAAAAAAATGAGATTAATAAGCAATTTTGCCGTTGAGGAAAATCGAAATATGAACCTGGTCAAAAAAAAGGGTCAAGTGCATTCTAAGACTATCTAAATTAGGGGTGTTCACGGTGCGGGTTGGTTCGGTTTTGAGCAAAAAAGTGAGTCGAACCGCAAAGTAAATATAGATGCGGTTTGGTTTGTTTCGGTTGGATTCTAAAAAACAAACCGAACCAAACCACACCAATGCGGTTTGGTTTGGTTCGGTTCGGTTGGGTCGATTTTTGACGAAACAAAACAATTTATAAATCTGCCCATTTACAATAAAAATTTGCCAATCTAAAACAATTCATAAAGCTGCCAAAATAACAATTAAATCCAAGTACAATGAACTCCAAAATAACAAACACAAGGTTCTCCAAACATAAGGTTCTGCCTGGTCCCAACAATTAAACAAACATAAGGTTGTCAGATTCTGCCAACAATTAAACCAAATACATTCACCAAAATCAAAGATTACATAACCACATTCAATTAAATCAAACATAACATAATCAAATCTGCCCTAAGAATGTGTCAAATACATTAACAAAAGTTAGACAAAACAAACAATTATAATTTCACAAAACAGAATTTAAAACACATATATATACCTTCTTCCAATTCTATAGTTTGCAGTCGTTCTGTTGTTGGCATGGGTGGTGATGGGCTATTTTCAGCCTGCAAATGATATAAAACAGCACATTAGATAAAGTAAGAATGACACTATGTTTTAAAATAATATTCTGATTCATGAAACTATATTAGGGGATCAATTACCTGATTTTCGATCATGGAAACTTCGGGGACAGCAACAGAGTTTACTTCATTATCAACCGTCATATCCAAAGCAATTAGTGTATCTTCAATTTTCCTTCTTAGTGAAAACAAATCTGATCATAAAATAGAAATTAAAACGAAATTAAAAGAGAAACTCTATTCACATAAACTCTTTTGAAAGGTACGGTTTCAATTTCAGAACTCTTGAGAAAACGTGATTCAATGTGGACCTTCAAAATGAATTGAGCAACATGAATTGAGCAGTACATGAAGAACTAGTAAATAGAACGTGCATCAAAATGCTAGTATCAGAAGACACTTACTCTCAACCAAAAGAAAAATCCACACAGGAGATTCAGAAACCCTAACAACGAAGAGGTATATGGAAATGGCAAGAACGTTAAAACGAAAAACGAAATGGCACAAGAACGTTAAAACGAAAAAATGAAATTAAAAGAGAAGATTAAAACGAAACCTACCAGAACGATCTTTGACGCGACAGAAATTAGAGCTGTGCCTGTGAGTTCTTCAGTTGCAAGCAGCGGCGCTTGTGAGTTCTTCTGTTGCAGGCTTGCAGCGGCGCCTGAGTGAGAGTGATAGGGTTTAGTTTTGGTTTCTAATTTTAGCGAATATGCTGTGAGTGAGTCTGAGAGGAAGAGATTAGGTTGTGGGATATTGGGCTTCTTCTCAGTTCTCTGCATGACGAATTCTAATTGGGCTTCTTCTTACAACAATGAGTAATTGGGCTCACTGGAATAATAAATAAATATACTCTATTATATTTTAGCGGTTTGGTTTGGTTTGGTTGCTTAAATTCAAACCGCAAACCGAACCGAACCGCTCGGTTGGTGAGAAAACAAAACCGATATATTGCGATTTTTTGCGGTTTTTGGTTTGAGTTTGTTCGGTTTGCGGTTTTCTATTGGTTTTGTTCGGTTTTGAACACTCCTAATCTAAATAGGCTTAAAACCATGTTTTCAAAAAAAATCGCAAAAAATTAAATTTGAGAAACAAAAAATATTGCAATTTCCTTATGTATGCACATACAATGGGTGCAAGCGGAGGATCTCCACTGAAACTGCACAATTGGGCCAATAGTTTTGCATACGAGCCCACTCTTTTCATCTTGTCTTACAAGTTCGAATTAAATGTTTGGGCCTTGCCCACTTTAATGAAAATCAGGCAATTTCTACAAAAAAAAAAAGAGAATTAAATGTTAGTATATAAATCATTAGAGGTTTGACACTTACTTTCATAATTGATCCTTCTAATCCCTCCCTCCTTTGCTGCAGTTTCCACCACGGAAAAGTAATTAACTGACGTGAGATGGCATACGAATGGAGATATCACGCCATGCATGCACCATCTTTTTTTGTACGGGAATAAACCATTATCATTATCATCATTAGTAAAAGTTAAAAGTAAAACCCTGATACCAATGGTATCGGGTTTCTATAGATACATTTTGTTAAAGAAATTAAATTTTTTAAAATATATGTGATGTAAACATAGTTCAGGTGCACAAACTTGACCTCGGTGAACACAAATTGAACTCGCAAAGGAGAAACTAAATAGTAAAATCTTAAGCGAGAATGAGACTTTTTTTCAAAATTTATCAACTGGCAGTGAGCATGCCCTTCAAGAAACAACAAGCTAGTTTGCCGTGGCGTCAGACCGAGGTTACAAAACGACAAGAAGTTGTAGTAATAGACAATGTAAAATCCAGGAAACGGGGAAGGAGAAAATGGTCGAGAAGTTGGAGATGAATTTCAGGTGAAATCTTATGCAATGTTTCCATTTTTATCAAAGTACTAGTAGACAAGAAAACTGTTGAATAACAAGAACAGGGAAAGGAAAAGTGAAAAATCTTTATTGATTGTGGAAAATGAATTGATTACAAAAGTGAAGCTAGAGAGAGGCTTATATAGCCATAAAAAGATTACCCTTGATCTTAACCTAGATCTAACAAACTCTAACAAACTAATCCTAAAATCTGCATAAGATAAAATATCTTATTTTCAATTATTCTAACAATATCTAATAGTCCCCCACAAGCTAGAAGGTATTCACAACACTTCTAGCTTGACATGAACAATACAAGATACATCAAAACAAAAGAAAATTACAATGGGAGATGCCGGAAATACATCGGCAGAAATCAAAGCCATAAGACAAATGCTTTAACTACTCGAAGGAAACAACAATTCTATAACCACTCGAACAAAGCGACAATGCTATAACCATTCAGAGGAAGCGACAATGCTATAACCAATCGGAGGAAGCGACAATGCTATAACCATTCGATGGAAGTCTTAGAATGTGGTTTGGACCTAACTCAACCCCACAAAACCGGCTTGTAAGGTGAGAGATGCTTCCCACTTATAAACTCTTTTTCAGGCTATATCACATCCGATGTGGGACTCTTAACAGGATGCAAGAGGAAAAAATGAATCAAGATTCTGAGAGAAAGAGAAAATCGCAAAGAGAAGAGAGAAATCAACCTAATTAAGATTCTGAGAAAAGGAACCCAATCCAGGTCCAGAGGATAATCGAAGCAACAATTCAAAGCAACGATTCAAAAGAGAATCAAAATTAGGGAAAGATCGCAGATCAAAATCAAGATTGCGAGGTAGAAGGTTGAAACCATAAATGATTATGTCGTTTTTGAAGAGGGAGAGAAAAAATGCGATTTTTAGAGAGGAGAAAAATCAGAGTAATGGAATTGCAGCGGTAAAAAGGAAATAAATTGAAAACTGAAAAGGTGGTGCCGCCGCCAGCATTTGCCGCCGGCAGCGGTGGTGAAGCACAGAGACGAGGTCAGAAGATTAAAACCCGCTTTGATACCATGTTGAATAACAAGAACAGGAAAAGTGAAAAATCTTTATTGATTGTGGAAAATGAATTGATTACAAAATGAAGCTAGAGAGGGGCTTATATAGCCATAAAAAGATTACTTTGATCTTAACCTAGATCTAACAAACTCTAACAAACTAACCCTAAAATCTAGATAAGATAAAATATCTTATTTTCAATTATTCTAACAATATCTAATAAAAACTAAATGTAATTTAATAAGCAATTTTGCCGGTGAGGAAAAAAAAGTTGAATCTAGTCACAAATAGAGTCAAGTGCTCCAAGACGTGGGAGGAGAAAGACAATGATTAAAAAATAGTAAATAATGATGAGAGAGAATAGAATTAAGAGAGAGATAGAAATGATGGAGCGACACGTAGGGTTAGTGACAAGGAGAAAATCCAAGTCCATCTAATCATATGACAAATATCATTTAAAAATTACATCATTCAAACTGAGATTAATTTTTTAGCATTGCGTCGTCTGACCTTTTACTTTTGGCTCAACCCGAGCCATGTCTGTTAATGTGATTCATAAAACATGATTAAATGAAATAAAATGTGATTACTAATAAGGACAAAAATGATTAATAAGCAATTTTGCCATTGAGGAAAAACGAGTATGAACCTGGTTAAAAAAAGGGTTCAAGTGCATTCTAAAACATTTAAACAAGCTTAAAACCATGGTTTTCAGAAAAAAATCGCAAAAAATTAGATTTGAGAAATAAAAAAGATTCTAATTTCCTTATCATTCGTACGCGTAAGGGGGTAAACCGAAGGATTTCCTCTAAATCCACACATTTGGGCCCATAGTGAACGAATATACACTCTTCTCATATTCTCTTAAAAGCCCAAATTACATGTTCTCCATCTCATATTACTTGATGTTTTACAATACTGATGAAGCATTAATAGTTTTTTCTCTATTCTACCTTTGAATTTATGTAGTTTTCTTTTTTCAATACTTCATAATTATTGAGAGAGATGAAATAACAACAGGCATATTAGTAAAATATAGATAATTATCATAAATTTTGCGCTATTAATTGTTTTTCTCAATTTGTGTGTCACACAACCTTAGACATGAAGTAATATGGGACGAAGATGGTAAACCATTACTCCCTCTATTTCAATTTAGTTATTTTTCAAAGTTGTTTTACACATACTAAGGAAGTCAATAAATTTTATTATTCTTAATAAAATTATTAATCTTTTTCCCATTATATTTTTTGATTGTTTATTACTCATCACACCTATTTCTTTATCCACAATAAATAACTAAAGGGTTAATTGAATTTCGAAAAACAAAATAATTAATAAAACTTTAAACATACGAACTCCTTCTCAAAATGGGACAAGTAATATAAAAGTGAGGAAGTATATGTTTGATAGACTAAGCAATATTTCGAAACATTATTCTTCTTGTTTTTTTTTGACAAGGACAAATATTATCCTTCAAAAATTACAACATTCAAACTTAGATTAATTTTTTAATTTTGTGTTGTTTGAGTTTTACAAGATGGGCTCAACCCACGTAACAAGGGACCCACCACTTAAAGTCAAAGGCAAATCTCACCGTTGGATGAAATTAGACAAAGACGTGTTTGTCTATTTAAAAAAATGATTAACTCTCATTGCAGTTACAAATTAGAAACAACAATTTAAATCAGGTTTCATTTGCGGTTGGTGGCGGCAAAAAAAAACAAGGTAATGGCGAAGCTATTAGCGTTAGCTTGTATTCGAAACAAAGGCTGGCACGACCTCTCAGCGCAACCTCATTATCCATCGATGCCGAGCTACCCCAAGGGCGGTGCCACTACCAGCGTCGACGGTTCGGAGGTTACCGCTGTATTCTCCGTTTACGGAATGACTTGCTCCGCCTGCGCCGGATCCGTCGAGAAAGGCATCAAACGCCTTCACGGGATTCAAGAAGCCGTCGTGGATGTTCTCAACAACCGTGCCCGTGTCATCTTCTACCCATCCTTCGTTAACGTAACTTAATTACTATCTTTATTCTCGAGTTTTTGTTTATTTATTTTTATGATATTCAACAAGAGACTTTTACCTCATAAAATATTTTTTTATTGGCTAGTGGACATAACTTATAACTTATTATGTAAACTTTATTTGATTTACTAATTACTAATAGGTGATGTGAGACTATCTCACCCTTAAATATTAGTTAAATATTAGTATGTGTTCAGTAGTTTGGGAAAATTAGATCCAACACATAATCAAACCAAAATTGACTTATTTCGTTTGTGTCAAACTTGAACCAGCTCGTATTAGCTCGTAGTAGTTTGTTTTAAATTAGAGATTTTAAAAAATAAGTCAGCAAACTCGACCACCCGAACGAAGCACTAAATTACTAAATATATCGGATGATATGCTATTTGCTTAAGCTTTCTACCTTTGTAAATGACTAAGTTGTATGATTTTAAAATTTTGGATTTGATGATTATTTTGAAAAAAATTTATTTGGGGATTTTTTCTAAATTTATAATTTTTTTGGCTATTTAAAATTAAAAGTGTTGAAATTTTACAAAATAAATACTCCCTCAATTCTTGAACTTTGGTTTTTTTAGTTGTCTAATTTTGTTTCAAAATAATGTCTTTTTTATAAAAAATCTAAGGTATAATTTGCATTTTTTTTCCTAGTATTTACTCTATTCTTTAAATTAAGATAATTTTCTACGAGATTATTAATAGTTAAGAAATTATAGTCTTTGCATTGAAATACGAGTATTTGTATAATGATTAAAGGACAACTAATAACAAGTTGTCATGTCATTACCAAGAAGTTGGTCGACTAATATGTCGCTCATTGTAATTAGTTGTGAATGTAAATAAAATTACACAAACGGTGCGTAATAATTAAGCTCTTTTTACACTTTTTTTAATTTTATATTTTTATGGTGTATAACAAAAGATTTAAATAGCATTTATTCTTAAAAACCTTAAGGTCGTAGTAGTTTGTCTTATATGAGACCTTTTTTGTGGCGATTCATATTCTTTTTGAATTTAATTATAAAGGAGGAGGACATTGGTGAGGCCATTGAAGATGCTGGGTTTGAAGCAGCATTACTAACAGACTCAACGAATGACAATTCTATTCAAGTATGTCGCATACAAATCAAGGGAATGACATGCACCTCATGTTCCACCGCCGTTGAATCTGCTCTAAAATCTATCTCCGGCGTAGTAGAAGCCCAAGTAGCCCTAGCAACCGAAGAAGCCCAAGTCCAATACAACCCAAACATCGTTAACCACAATCAAATCTTAGAAGGCGTAGAAGATGCTGGTTTTGAAGCCACACTTATAAGTTCAAGTGACGATTTAAGTAAAATAGACCTCATGGTAGAAGGTGATCTCAATGATCATATCTTAAAACGCGTCGAAGATTCTCTACGTGAACTTCCAGGAGTTTTAGAAGTAGACGCGGTTTTGGAATTGAGCAAGATATCACTTTCTTATAAACCAGATATAACAGGACCAAGGAACTTCATTAAGCGCATTGAAGAACAAAGTTCTAGTTCTAGACATTTGAATTTGAATTTGAAGGCTAAGATATTTCCTGGAGAAGGAGGAAGAAGAGATGCTCATAGAAAAAATGAAATTAAACAATATTACAAATCTTTCTTATGGAGTTTAGTGTTTACTATTCCAGTGTTTCTAACCTCCATGGTGTTTATGTATATACCAGGAATAAAAGATGGTTTAGATGCTAAAATAGTGAACATGCTAACGGTTGGTGAGGTTTTAAGGTGGGTACTTGCAACTCCAGTGCAGTTTATTTTCGGGTGGAGATTTTACACTGGTTCTTATAAATCATTGAGACGTGGATCTGCTAACATGGATGTTCTCATTGCATTGGGAACAAATGCAGCTTACTTTTATTCTGTGTATTCTGTGATAAGAGCTACTACATCTAAGGCATTTGAAGGTACTGATTTCTTTGAAACAAGTGCTATGCTTATTTCGTTTATTTTACTTGGAAAGTATCTTGAGATTTTAGCAAAAGGGAAGACATCTAATGCAATTGCTAAGCTCATGAACTTGACACCTGATACTGCTATATTGTTGAGTTTGGATGGTGATGGGAATGTTGTTGGGGAAGAAGAAATTGATAGTAGATTGGTTCAGAAGAATGATGTGATTAAGATTATTCCTGGTGCTAAAGTTGCTTCTGATGGGTTTGTTGTGAGGGGTCAGAGTCATGTGAATGAGAGTATGATAACTGGTGAGGCACGTCCTGTGGCTAAGAGGAAAGGAGATACTGTCATTGGTGGAACTGTGAATGAGAATGGTGTTTTGCATGTTAAGGCAACTAGGGTTGGATCTGAAAGTGCTCTTGCTCAGATTGTTAGACTTGTTGAATCTGCTCAATTGGCTAAGGCTCCTGTTCAGAAATTTGCTGATCGCATTTCCAAATACTTTGTGCCTCTGGTAATAATCACCTTTTTTTTAATTTCACAAAAGTTCAATTTAGTCTCTGACATTTACAATATATCAACTTAGTCTTCCGTTTTCTTGACTCTTATCTGCATGGCTTGTGGTATGTTTATAGAGGGATATTTTTTATTTGTTTGCAGGTGATTTTGATATCATTGACGACTTGGCTTGCATGGTTTTTAGCTGGAAGATTTCATGCTTACCCAAAGAAGTGGATACCATCTTCCATGGATAGCTTTGAACTTGCTTTGCAGTTTGGAATATCTGTCATGGTTATTGCTTGCCCTTGTGCTTTGGGTCTAGCAACACCTACTGCTGTTATGGTTGGCACTGGAGTTGGTGCATCTCAAGGTGTACTGATCAAAGGGGGAAAATCATTGGAGAGTGCTCATAAGGTTAGCATGTGACATTATATCAGCTCATTAAATACTGGATTTTGTTTAGTAAACTCATTTATGCTAACTAGTTTAACATCAGATATGTTTACTTCAGGATATGAATTGTAAAATGCTTTCATGGTTTTATGTGGATTTATTTATACATGGATATGTTTATGATTGTTTTGTAGGTGAACTGCATTGTTTTTGACAAGACGGGTACTCTTACTATTGGAAAGCCTGTGATAGTAATTACAAAACTATTGACAAAAATGGTACTCGGAGAATTCTATGAACTTGTGGCTGCTGCAGAGGTAGGCACATTCCCTCCATTTCCTTTGTCATAAATGGATGCAATCAATCATTAATGTTTTTTTTTGCCTTTCTTTAGGTGAACAGTGAGCATCCACTGGCTAAAGCTGTTGTTGAGTATGCTAAAAAGTTTAGAGATGAAGAGAACCCTTCTTGGCCAGAAGCAAAAGATTTTGATTCCATTACTGGACATGGAGTAAAGGCCATTGTTCGTAACAAGGAAATACTTGTAGGTAACAAGAGCTTAATGGCTGACCATAATATTGAAATTCCCATTGTTGCTGAAGAGACACTAGCCGACGCCGAAAAGATGGCTCAAACGGGAATTTTAGTATCTATAAATGGTGAAGTAGCTGGTGTTTTAGCAATATCTGATCCATTGAAACCAGGTGCTCAAGAAGTCATTTCCATTCTCAAGTCAATGAAAATTAAGAGCATCATGGTGACTGGTGACAATTGGGGAACTGCTAATTCCATTGCTAGAGAAGTTGGAATTGAGGGTGTTATTGCTGAGGCCAAACCGGAACAGAAAGCAGAGAAGGTGAAAGAGTTGCAGGTACTAATAATGATCACAAGTTCACAACCGATGGAGCACCGACATAGACACGGACATCGGACACAAACACATGACTGGTTTTAATTTGAAAAATGAAAGTAAGTGAAGTGTCGATGTCTGTGTCGGACACCAGACACATCTTCAATCTGAAGCGTTTGTGCTTTAGAGATCACAACATTGGTGAGATGTCACATTGAAATTCACACATATTGAGTGTTTTGTTTTTTTCTTTCTTTTTTCAGGCTTCTGGGTACACAGTGGCTATGGTGGGGGATGGTATAAATGATTCACCTGCATTAGTGGCAGCTGATGTGGGAATGGCAATAGGTGCTGGCACAGACATAGCTATTGAAGCAGCTGATATTGTTCTAATGAAGAGCAACTTAGAGGATGTTATAACTGCCATTGATCTTTCAAGAAAAACATTCTCTCGTATACGTCTCAATTACTTTTGGGCTTTGGGTTATAATATGCTTGGCATTCCTATAGCTGCTGGAGCTCTTTTCCCTTCTACAGGGTTCCGATTGCCGCCATGGATCGCTGGTGCTGCTATGGCTGCTTCTTCTGTTAGTGTTGTTTGTTGTTCTCTATTGTTGAAATATTATAAGAGACCCAAGAAGCTGAACAACCTTGACATAGGGAGCATAAGGATTGAGTCATCCAGCAATAGGAGCAATAGGATGATGAATATGATGCATGATGTTGACAATTGAAGCGTGTTTTGGTTTAGCTACTATGTGCTGCTAAGTGTCGATGGGTGGCCTTATTTTAGTTGTGTTTTGCATGTGTATATTATATATATATATATATATATATATATATATATATATATATATATATATATATATCTCTAAAATATGTGTTTGTAAGTATTAGTACTATACCCGTGCATCTGCACGGGCCGATCGCGTTACGTCATACGATTACCTCAAATAGAAACGTTAGTTTGAAATCTCATTAATCTAAAATCAATTGTAAAATATAGAGGATGACTTGCATACAGACAGGTGCTATTGTGTTCTTTTTAGGAATGAATTTAGACAGTATTTAAATAGTCTGAACATTACCCCGTGAAAATAAAGAAAAATTTAAAGTAGATAAAAAATGAGTTTCAAATAAAAAATTGATAAATATTAAAACTAAAAATGTAAAACTATCATTTAAAAACAATATGTGCATTTATCCCGTGTGTTTTTATATATCAGTGCAGTGTTTTTTTTATATATCAGTGTTGTTATCCCATGTTTTTTTATATATCAGTGCAACTATCCCGTGTTTTTATATATCATTGCAATTATCCCCGTATTTTTTTATATATCAGTGCAGTTGTCCAGTGTTTTTTTATGTATCAGTGCAGTTATCTCATAGTTTCAATTGATTATTTGAGTTGATTAGTAGATTATTGTAGATAGTGAAAGATAGATAGTAGATTATCAATAACAAATATTTATCCCGTGTTTTTTTATATATCAGCAACAATTATTTGTCCTTTTTTAGGTATTAGTGACAAATATTTGTTGCGTGTGTTTTAAATATTAATCAGTTTAAATAGTCATTAAGCCTTCTTGTTTTTTTAGATAGTAGTTTTCAAAAACTATAATTATCAATGGCAAATATTAATCGCGTGTTTTTTTTATATATCACTGCAGTTATCCCCGTGTTTTTTATATATCCGTGCAGTTATCTGGTAGTTTCAATTGATTATTTTAGTTGATAGTAGATTATAGTAGATAGTAAATTTGTTAGATAGTAGATTATCAATAAGAAATAAGTGTTTTAAATATTAATTAGTAATTTAAATAGTCATTAAGTCTGCTTATTTTTTAGATAGTAGGTTTGTAGTAGTAGGTTTCAAAAAATTTAATTATCAATGACAAATATTAATCTCGTATTTTTTTATATATCAGTGCAGTTATCTCGTAGTTTCAATTAATTATTTTTGTTGATTAATAGATTATAGTAAATAGTAAAAGAGATATAGTAGATTATCAATAAGAAATATTTATTTTAAATATTAATCAGTAGTTTAAATAGTCATTAAATATTATTGTTTTTTAGATAGTAGGTTTATAGTAGTCTTCAAAAAAATTAATTATCAATGACAAATATTAATCCTGTGTTTTTTTATATATTGGTGTAGTTATCCCGTGTGTTTTTATATATCATTGCATGTTATCTCATAGTTTCAATTGATTATTTGAGTTGATTAGTAGATTATTGCAGTTATCCCGTGTTTTTATATTAGATTATTTGAGTTGATTAGTAGATTATAGTAGATTATTGCAGTTATCCCGTGTTTTTTTAGATAGTAGTTTTATAGTAGTTTTCCAAAATTATAATTATCAATGGTAAGTATTAATTATAAATTGTCAAAAAAATTATAAATATCAATGGTAAATATTAATCCCGTGTTTTTTTATATATCACTGCAGTTATCTCGTGTTTTTTATTTATCAGTGCAGTTATCTCGTAGTTTGAATTGATTATTTTAGTTGATTAGTAGATTATAGTAGATAATAAAAGTTAGATATTAGATTATCAATAAGAGATATTTGTTTTAAATATTAGATTATAGTAGGTTTATAGTAGTAGTCTTCAAATTTTTTAATTAAAGTAGTGTTTGTATAAATTTAGAAATTTAGTTAAAAGAATTAAAGTGAAGTGATAAGAGAAAGATAATAATTATTTATGGGAAAAGTAAAGTAAAAAGAAAAAAAAGGAAGAAAGAAAGTGTAAAAGAAAAGTGAAAATGAGGAAAGTGAGTGTAAGAAGAAAGAGAAAAAAAGGAAGAAAGAGAGTGTAAGAGAAAAGTGAAAAGTAAAAAAGAGAGTGTAAGAATAAAGAGAAAAAAAAAGAAGAAATAGAGTGTAATGACATTTTTACCCTCAAAAATTTGAGGTGTCTTTTAGATAGAATGAGGGTATTGGTAAAATCATATGTGGTGAATTTGTATAAATCTATAGTAGATTACTAATTTAAATAGTCATTAAGTCTTCTTGTTTTTTAGATAGTAGGTTTATAGTAGTAGTCTTCAAAATTTTTAATTGAAGTAGTGTTTGTATAAATTTAGAAATTTAGTTAAAAGAATTAAAGTGAAGTGATAAGAGAAAGAGAATAATTATTTATGGGAAAAGTAAAGTAAAAAGAAAAAAAAGGAAGAAAAATAGTGTAAAAGAAAAGTGAAAATGAGGAAAGAGAGTGTAAGAAGAAAGAGAAAAAATGAAGAAAGAGAGTGTAAGAGAAAAGTGAAAAATAAGAAAGAGAGTGTAAGAATAAAGAGAAAAAGAAGAAGAAATAGAGTGTAATGACCTTTTTACCCTCAAAAATTTGAGGTGTCTTTTAGATAGAATGGGGGTATTGGTAAAATCATATGTGGTGAATTTGTATAAATATATGTTTTTTATTTATCAGTGCAGTTATCTCGTAGTTTCAATTGATTATTTTAGTTGATTAGTAGATTATAGTAGATAATAAAAGTTAGATATTAGATTATCAATAAGAGATATTTGTTTTAAATATTAGATTATAGTAGGTTTATAGTAGTAGTCTTCAAAATTTTTAATTAAAGTAGTGTTTGTATAAATTTAGAAATTTAGTTAAAAGAATTAAAGTGAAGTGATAAGAGAAAGATAATAATTATTTATGGGAAAAGTAAAGTAAAAAGAAAAAAAAGGAAGAAAGAGAGTGTAAAAGAAAAGTGAAAATGAGGAAAGTGAGTGTAAGAAGAAAGAGAAAAAAAGGAAGAAAGAGAGTGTAAGAGAAAAGTGAAAAGTAAGAAAGAGAGTGTAAGAATAAAGAGAAAAAAAAAGAAGAAATAGAGTGTAATGACATTTTTACCCTCAAAAATTTGAGGTGTCTTTTAGATAGAATGGGGGTATTGGTAAAATCATATGTGGTGAATTTGTATAAATCTATAGTAGATTACTAATTTAAATAGTCATTAAGTCTTCTTGTTTTTTAGATAGTAGGTTTATAGTAGTAGTCTTCAAATTTTTTTAATTAAAGTAGTGTTTGTTTAAATTTAGAAATTTAGTTAAAAGAATTAAAATGAAGTGATAAGAGAAAGAGAATAATTATTTATGGGAAAAGTAAAGTAAAAAGAAAAAAAAGGAAGAAAAAGAGTGTAAAAGAAAAGTGAAAATGAGGAAAGAGAGTGTAAGAAGAAAAAGAAAAAAATGAAGAAAGAGTGTAAGAGAAAAGTGAAAAATAAGAAAGAGAGTGTAAGAACAAAGAGAAAAAAAAGAAGAAATAGAGTGTAATGACATTTTTACCCTCAAAAATTTGAGGTGTCTTTTAGATAGAATGGGGGTATTGGTAAAATCATATGTGGTGAATTTGTATAAATATATAGTAGATATGTGGTGAATTTGTTTAAATCTATAGTAGATTACTAATTTAAATAGTCATTAAGTCTTCTTGTTTTTTAGATAGTAGGTTTATAGTAGTAGTCTTCAAAATTTTTAATTAAAGTAGTGTTTGTATAAATTTAGAAATTTAGTTAAAAGAATTAAAGTGAAGTGATAAGAGAAAGAGAATAATTATTTATGGGAAAAGTAAAGTAAAAAGAAAAAAAAGGAAGAAAAAGAGTGTAAAAGAAAAGTGAAAATGAGGAAAGAGAGTGTAAGAAGAAAGAGAAAAAAATGAAGAAAGAGAGTGTAAGAGAAATGTGAAAGATAAGAAAGAGAGTGTAAGAACAAAGAGAAAAAAAAGAAGAAATAGAGTGTAATAACATTTTTACCCTCAAAAATTTGAGGTGTCTTTTAGATAGAATGGGGGTATTGATAAAATCATATGTGGTGAATTTGTATAAATATATAGTAGATACAGTAGATATAGTAGATAGTAGATAGTAGATATAATAGATAGAAATGGAAAGGTTTCTTTTATCTTCAAGCCAATCGAACCCAAGCTCTAATGAGCCAAAAAGGAACGTGATTCGTGACCCTCTAATTAAAGAATCTACACCATGGCAAAGTTCTAAGCTAATCTCTACTTACCACAATAAATCTTTGCAAATAACAAATTTTCCTCGAGCTGGTTGTTGTTTTCACTGCAAAACCACTTCCTTCAAATTTTGATTCTAGTTTACCAAATTATAAGGGTTCTACTCATTTTCTTGGAGTCTCTAGAGAAAGTTGATAAGGGAATCTTTTAGAGGGGTCAAAGACTCTAATTTAAGCATCAAAGGCAAATGGGTCTTTTACCAACAATAGCCTGTAGAACCTGTTTTAATGAATTTACAGTTTCCACCACAAACTTTATTCATATTTATGTTTTAACCCACAATTTAGTTGTAATTTATTCTTTTCTCCACAATCTTTCTTTATAAAACTAAGGTTTTGTGACTGTTCTGTACCGTATCTCAGGATCTAGGTCTGATCCGGTCCGAGATAGTTGGTAGTTGTAGGTCTTGATCAACTGCACCCGTCACGATCCGAGGCGAGGTGGTACCTGCGAAGGCACTCCGACGCTCAAGTCAGCGAGTGGACTGATTAGAGGTAGAGTACTGGAAAGAGTGTGTACCTTTAATGCTAGCATTGAATGCTTATTTATAGGGTCAAATGTGTGCTTGAAACCAATAAGAACCCTTAGATCTAGGGTTTTGATCCCAACCATTGATTAATGGATCTGCCTTGTGATTGGGCCTTTAGCCATATTATGGATGTGGCCCAATCCATAATAGTTGCCCCCAAGTCGAGTCGCCTTGGGGCGGGCTAGACTTGAGATCTTTATCCGATCTGAGCTACTTTTGAATGAGACGGTTTGAAAAATCAGACGTTCTTTCGAGGCCGGGCTTGCACTCACGTGAGTGTTTGCCCTAGTCTTAATGTGCCCGAGATTTGGGTCTTTGCATAGGCTCGGAACACGAGTTTACACTGGCCCTGTATGAGCTTAAATTTGATATTTTGGGGAATGTGGCGACCTTCTGAGGCCGAGCTTGTACTCACGTGGGCGTATGCCCTCAGCCTTAGTGTATTCATCAAGGGAGCATCGAGTGACTCGATGTACTCCTTCTACGGCGATGCTTCCATTTCAGCGCTTGACAATAGTGTCATTGATGTGGCGCGTCGTTCAATGGTGGCTGGTGTAATGATGGCGCTTCGTTTCCCGCGCGTGTCATAGATGCTAGCGATGGGACGTGCCTCTTAGGTTCAGGCCTAATTCGTAGCTCTTGGCCCACTATATATGGGTTCAAACCTCCTTCATTTGCAATGGTTTTGTGCGAATTGCTCTGAGTACTGACCTTAACATCGTCACTCTGTGCTTTGATTACCGAGCTTCCGATCCAACATATCGTGGCGAGAGTCTCTGCATTTTAGTTCAGTGAGATCGTCAAGGCACGAAAACAAGTTCAGCTTCGTCAGGATTCCGACTTTCGAGGTTAGTGTCTTTTTATTTGTTTTGTCTTCGCCTTTTGCTTACCCGGGACTTCCCTAGCCCGTTTATTTACACAGGGTGGGGGTCGTCAGGTCGGGTTCCGACTTGGTTGTGGACCCACCGTAGCACCCAAACTTGACTCGTCATGCCCCCATTCCTGCAGGTCCGATCTGCTAGAACAAAACAAACCCTCAGGGTTGTCAACGTAGATCGCCCGAATATTGCTAAGCTGATGGCTTCCGATCCTAGTAACCCAGAGGGTGCTCGTGTTGGTGACACTGAATCGGTTGGTCCCGAAGTTCAAGAGGGTCTTAACTCCGCCCCCAATAGCTATCAGGCGGAAGATCGTTCTCCTGAGGTCCCCAGTAATGAGCTGGTGGAGGAAGATCAAACAGGAAAGCACCGATCACTAGTGCAAAAATAGGAAAAGAATTAAACATTTAAAGTCAGAAGCTCAGATGCCTGACTTAATATGTAGAAGCGGTGGCAAACTTGTAATTAAAATGAAAATTTTTATCTGGCGCGCGTGTTTTAAAGTCAAGCATAAACATGTCTGACCTCAAAAGTGAAAACTTTTAACATTTTAAGACAGGCTGTTATATAGTCTGACTTGAAAAGTACATAATAATTAAAAATAAAAGTTGCCCTCTCTCCCTCAGATAGATCATTCTCTCGCGCTCAACCTCACACACTCAATGACCTCTTCGTTTTCATCCTCTCACTCTCACTATTCGTTTTTGGCTTTGCTTGTCACTGATTACCATCTTTCTTCCACTATCTTGATTTTCTGGCTTCCGATTTGGTCAGATCCAGATTCTTCCGGTCATATATGGATTATCTCTGATTTGCTGAGATCTATGTTGCTCACTATGTTTCAGCTCCGATTTGGCTCCGATCTGATATGATGTTTGGCTTGTATCTCGTTTTTGTGTTTTCTCATTGATATACGCATGCGCCCTTTTTACCTTTCACAAATTTCTTTGCTTTCCTAAGAAGCGGAAGGAGAACCCTAGCGCCGCCGAGAATCAGACCACCGCTGTCGTGACCGTGATCCCGACGTACACGGCTCAAAAACTGATAATTTTAGGAGTCGCCACCCAATTTATTTAATAGGAAAAATTGAGAAAAACCTAACTAGAAGTTATTGGTCTGCATAAACTAGATTGGATTCGGGAGTCCGTTATGCATAGGGAAGGGCGAAAACTAAATTCCACAGCACCCCTGATACATCTGTCCTAAGACAATTACCTTAAATTTGATTGTGCAAATTATCAATAAGTTCAGAAAGTTTATTTGCCCCACAAAATAAATGAAACAATATTTGGTTTACAAAGAAGTAAATAATAGACTAAGTTAGAAAATTTAATTTTTGACTTGACGGGGAAGCCCCGCTCCTACGTATCCTCGGGTGCTAGGGATGTCAAAACGGGCGGCCCGGCCCGGCCCGTTAACGCCTTCAGCCCGCTAAAAATAGGGCGGCCCGGCCCGTTAACGGACGCGGGCGCAATATTCATGCCCTGCCCGCGAAATGATGGGCAGGCGGGCCAGCGGGCTAGCGGCTGGCCCGTCAATTTACACTGAATTTTAAAAATAAAAAAAAGCGCTAACGGGCGGTTTGGCCCACCACAGTGTTTAGCCCACGGGCTGGCGGGCGAAGCGGGCCGGGCAACACGGGCTGGCGGGCAACAATACCTTAGCCCTGCCCGCCTTTTTTTGGTGGGCCAACGGGCCGGCCCGGCGGGCCAAGCCCATTTTGACATCCCTATCGGGTGCAATGAGGAACTCAAGAGTCACGTAGTTCTTTCTTGTACAACTCAGGCGTCTTAAACCAGGATTGCGAGGTTGACAAGATGTACATCTCAATCAAGCTCATTTTTTAGTTTTTTGGAAAATAGGTGTTAAAGGAAAAAACAATTGATTATTTATTGGAAAAAATTAATTTAGCTTGATGGGGAAGCCCCGCTCCTACGTATCTCTGTGTGCAGAGAATCAAAGGCTACATAGTTCTTCTAAAAATATTTGTTTGTTGATTGGTTTTAAATTTTTTGGAAGGGGTTAGATCGCCAAGTTGTACGACTCAGGCGTCTTAAACCGGGATTTACAAGATGTCACATCTCAGCCAATCCCATATTTTTGGTATTTTTAGAGAAAACAGAAAAAGAAAAAAAAATGTATGTGAACTAATATTTGTTCGCCCCTTTTTTTGAAATGGACAATAGTAATAATGACAATAATAATAATAACTAGTAAAAAAACAATAAATGATAATATCAACAATAAGGAAAGCAACAAGAAATAAAAAAATAACAAAACCAGAAAAGGGGGCGCAGAACAGTAATGAAAGGGGTGTAAGCAGTAATCCTAGAGAAAAACATGAGGGGGGATTGTATTTAAGAAAAGAGGGTGTGCGGAGTAAATTACACCAATCCGCCAACCCACAAAAACGCAGGCCTTGCGGGGGGTGCGAAGCACAAAAAGTAGGGCGTACTAGTAACTTTGGTTTTAAAGAGCAGGGGGCTGTTTTAATGAAATGTGGAGGGTGTAAAAAGTAAACAGATAAAAATTGAAAAAAAGGAAACTAGGTATACCCAGGCCCACCATATGCTGAAATTACCCTAATTTGTTCACAACAGTGCCGCACACACACACATACCAGGGGAGAGAGAGAAGAGAAAAAAAGTTTGAAACAAGGAGAGAGAAAAGGAAAAACGAAGAGAGGGAGAAAGAGAGATGCGACCGTGAGAGAGGGGAGGGCTCGCGAGATTGGGGGAGAGAGAGAAAGACTTCGGGTGAGAGAACATAGGGGGGTGCGACGGTGAGAGAAGGAGAGAGAGAAAGGGGGATGCGATGGTGGAGAGAGAAAGAAAGGGGGATGCGACGGTGGAGAGAGAGAGAGAAGTGGAGCGCGACTGAGGGAGGAAGAAGAACGACGCTCACAGTGGTGATGGTGGAAGGAGTGACTTCGGAGGTGGAACCGTGGTGAGGGGTGGAGAGGCGACGGTTTTGTGGTGGCGGTGACGTTTTTATGGTGGGCGGTGACGTTTTTATGGTGGACGGTGGCGAGATGGTGACGGTTTGGTGGTGGGGTGGGGTGTGTTGTGGCCGTCGGTGAGAAGTGGTGGTCGTGTGGGTTAGTGACGGTGGAGAGAGGGAGAACGTGAGGTGGTGATGAGAGAGAGTGGAACCGAAGGGAGAGAGAAATGGGTGAGGCTATGGTGGCTCGCGGTGGTTGTGTGGCGGTCGCTGGTGCTCACGGAGACAGTGGTGGTGGTGCTCTCTCTATTATTTTCTTCTCCCTCCTCCTTTCTCTGTTTCGGATCCTCTCCTCTATCTATATTATTATTTTCTTTCCCTTGTGTTTTCCCCCTTTTTCTTGGTTCTGTACTGTGGTATTTATGAAGGGTCAAGTGTACTGATTGTTGTTGTTATGTGCACAGGTTAGTGGAGTAGTGGGAGACAATATCTGTATCAAATGACAGCTTGTAGGTGGTGCCTGCAAAGTTGTTTGGTTTGAGCAAATTGGAAAAAATGCCAAAGAGACAAGAAGAAGGTGTTTTGAGCTTGTAGCTCAAATTGAAAAAGCAGGGCAGAAGTCGTGAGCCTTGTTTGTGGTGAAGTGTAGGAAACAATATCTTATTTGGTGAAAAAGGAAAAACAAGATAAAAAGGGCAATAAACTCCCATCTCAAATTAGAAGATGCTCTATTTATATTTATTTTTTTGGAATTTTCGTTTTTACTTTTTGAATTTTTTAGTGTGTAAAAAAAATTAATAATAATAATGTTTAATTCTAAAATAGATTTTTTTTGATTAAGTTTTTCTTAAACTAAATTCTAATAATAATAATGATAAAAATGCAAAAATCAACAATAAGTCCAGGATGACACGCAAATTTAATTAAAATCACAAAAATGCATAAAAATGATATTTTTTGGAATTTTCACGAAAAGGGAGGTAAATACCGGTTAAAATTGGGTGTTCACAACCGCCAAGAAACCCAGCGACGTCAAGACCATCTCTGCTCAGCGCCGTGAAGACTGTGCCGTGAAGAAGATGGGTTAGAAACCCATGCGTCGTTCATCGCCATCTCCGTTTTTTCGTCACACCAGTCCCACCTCCTCTGTTTCGTTCTTCGCCTTGGATTGTTCGTCGCCACTCATATAAAACGAGTTGAGTTTGACTGTGTACTGATTGAAAAACGGGTTGGTTTTGAAAGGAAAACGGGTAGATTATGGTCCCCTTGGAGAAATAAGTTTGGTTTGTCAAATATTGTTGCCGTTAGCTGTCGTGGTGAAGGTGGAGAACGAGCCGGAGGCTTAGCTTGTTTTTGGAACGACACTGTTGATGTTCATATCCTATCTATCTCCCCTAATCACATAGATATGAAGGTGAGGTTAGACACAAATGAAGTAGCTTGGAGATGCACAAGTGTGTATGGGTTTCCCGAAACTCAAAATAAATTATTACAAACATGTGAATTGAGTAATAGGTTGGGTAGTGAGGCAGATGGAGACAAGAGCCTTAAAAAAATTTCTTATGTTTTGTTGTTATTCAGTTTTGATATGTTTTGCATTTCTGTTTTCCTTTATTGCCATTTTTTTTAAATAGAATACATAGACTAAAATTGCTGAAATGAATTGTGAATTTATATCAGTAGTTAATGTAGTTATGGAATTGAACATATATAATAATTGTTAGGAGGAGCTACGACTTGAATTGGATGATTGTGGTCTTCACCGGAGGAGATGATTTGGAAGATAGTGATCACACACTGGATGATTACTTAGGCACTGAATGTCCTGAACCTTTAAAGGTGCTGCTATTCTTTTCCTGTTAATTAGACTCAAAATATTAAGAATCTTCAATTGACCTTAATAAATGATATTGCAGGAAGTTCTCTCTTTGTGTGTGAATCACTGTGTGCTCTTTGATAACAAGACTAAGGATGCTAAGAAGCAATATGTACAAGTTCAACAACTTCTCTCTCTTGTAACCATGGTAAATTTGCAGAATAATGAGAGGTCTTATACAAATGAGTTATTTACAGAATTGAAGGTTGGTTTTGGAAATTTCATAATGTATTGTTTCTTGAATCTTGAAATAATATGTGGTGTCAGGCATGCATTCGATACGAACATTCCATGTCTATATATAATATACACAAATACGTATTGACCGTGTCGTATTTTGATTTTAAAGAAGGTTCTCCTATCCTTGTATCCATATTGTATCGTATCGATATCATACTAAGTATATGGGTTTCTTAGATTGTTGGTGTCTATATCTTATTCTGTTCATTTCATTATTCTGAATGGTTAGTAATTATTTAGTAAGATTTAGTTAAATTAAAACTAACATTTATTTAGTATTTAAACATACCAAATGTGTGCACTTGCATTCATTCAGGCTATTATTGATATCATTTTCTTAAACGAGAATTATATGTATAATTGGTTCAGTAGTAGTTAAGTATTTTGTTTTGTTATTGAAGAATTATATGTATGGTTTTGTAGGTTGAGACAAAATTGAATGAGGCAACTATATAGGAGGCTGGAGAAACAATTGGCAGAACTCCACAATCGAGGTGCTAATGATTGTGCCATTCTATGATAGGTTTAGGAACTACTTTAATCTTTCCAACACTTCATTTAATTTTTCTCCTACATCATGACATTTTGTTGAGTTTGTTAAAACTTGTGTAATTGCTATGACTATGCACTTCTTATTTCTCTAGTAATTTTAATACACTTCTGTTTAATTAAATGTTGTGCGCGTTTGAGGAGTCAAATTAATATGATTTAATTTTAAGTGTATGCTCCTTTGATCAAAAAAATTGAAGTGTATGCTCTATGATCAGCTAACTTTTTAAGAGCACTTGGTTGAGTTTAGCTCATGTAATGTTTGTTAGCAAGAGATTATAGATCAGGGGAAGCACCAAATAATTTTTTTAAAAAAAAAAATGAAAATTTTAAAGTCGTGCGGAATTAAAGTCTGACTTCAAAAGACTTTTAAAGTCGTGCTGAATTAATAATCTGACTTCAAAAGTGTTTCACAGAGACCGGACCACGGGTATTTAAAGTCGGACGCTTATTGTCTGACTTAAAACGATACTTTTAAAGTCGAGCTTTCGCTTGACTTTAAATCTCCTAACATAAGAAGTCGCATTAATAGAAGTCAAGCTAGCGCCTGACTTTAAATGTCCAATTTTCCTGACTTTAAATCCCTTTTCTGCACTAGTGGATCTGAGGATTTGGTGATTATCGAGTCGGATGAGTTCGAGGCTAAGCGGAACACAGAGGAGCAGGGGAGCACAAATTCTAGCTGGAGCTCCGAGGAGAGTGAAACTGAAACCGAGGTCGATGTAGAGGGCTTTGTGAGTGGAGATGAAAGCCGAAACAATGAAGGTGATACTGATGAGTACTCCAGTACTGGGGTCGGCCCGGTCGACGTCCCTTTGCTGATGCCTTTATCTAACCCACGGGAATATTCGTGGGTTTCAGAGACGTTGAGGGTGATCCGGTCCATATATAAAGTCGGGGACGACATGAGCCACATCGTTAACCGGATTTTAGGGAGGATGGGACAAATATGGAATGTGGAGGGCATGGAAGAAAATCAACATGTCACCGTTTGGGCGAGAGCTCTTAAGTTCGTCATGTACGAGGTGACGATCTCCACCTTGAATATCCGCCCCCCATTCACAGCCCTTCAACAGGAGGTATTAGGTACCTTGAACCTAACCCCCGCATAGATTCACCCCAATTAACTCGTGGCCCGTGGGCATTCCTCCGGGCTTTTGAGTTGATATGCCTTCATTTGGAGAGGCCGGTGTCTGCCAATTTGTTCCTCTATCTTTTTGAGATAAATAGGAGGTATGAGGAGGGGTCCAAAGAGCGAGTGGACTGATTAGAGGTAGAGTGTTGGAAAGAGTGTGTACATTTAATGCTAGCATTGAATGCTTATTTATAGGGTCAAATGTGTGTTTGAAACCAATAAGAACCCTTAGATCTAGGGTTTTGATCCCAACCATTGATTAGTGGATTTGCCTTGTGATTGGACCTTTAGCCGTATTATGGATGTGGCCCAATCCATATCAGTGACGTTATTTTGTTGTCTCACAGAAAGTTGGAAAAACACTATATCCAGCTACGATGAGGAACGTATAAACCTACAATAATTCCAATTTGTGTTTTCTCAAGTCCAAAGAATGGTTACGTTTCAAAGCAAATATAATATGATAATAGACATATAATAATTGAAAAGAGAGACTAAAAGCGAGAGATGGTAATAGAATGAGAAATATAATAACTAAAGGGAGAGAGAGAAGCTGGGAAGAGAAACGAAAGAGAGAAAAAGTGAGAGGGGTACAAAGTGAGAGAGCGTAGATCGAGAGAAGGAAAGAATAGAGAATGAGATGTATTGGAATATACCTTGTAATTGTGTATTGCTTGTATTTGTAATAAGTAGCTGTCGAAATACTACCTAGTCGAAGTTATAGTAACAGTAGAAGGTGTAGTTAGTAGTTGGCATATTGGGCCTAGTCGAAATATGGGCCTGGGCCTGACTTTAGGTTTTGTGTATAAATAGGGATCACTAGTTAGTGAATAATAATGCTTTTGATTGCCTTTTAACCTAATTCTATCACTTTACAGTCTCACTGTTTTATTGCTCCCTTTCCTCTCTCTAGCGCCGTCGCTCTCCCTTCCCTCTACTGTCTGCTGCGCCGCAGAATTTCCAACAAACTGGTATCAGAGCTTTAAGATCCATGGCAGGGAGAGATAACTATGGTGGAGGTATTCCGGGGAGCCTCCCCATTTTCGATGGAAAGGACTTTGAGAGATGGTGTTCGCAGATGAAGGTGCTGTTCAGATATCAAGATGTACTTGACATCGTGAACGATGGAGTTCCACCCGTGGCAGATGACGCCACAGAAGCGGTGAGAAACAGCCACAATGCGATGAGAAAGAGAGACGGAAAAGGGCTGTTTTTACTTCACCAGTGTGTCGATTCGAATGTCCTGAACCTGATCATCGACTGTGAATCAGCAAACGCAGCGTGGGACATCCTCAAGAGCTCATATGGCGGAGCAGACAGACTGAAGAAGATTCGACTCCAGTCGCTCAGAAAGCAGTTCGAAGCCTTGAAGATGTCAGAAGCAGGATCGATTGGCGAATTTATTACGAGGTTAGTAGCATTAACTAATCAAATGAGGGGAAATGGTGAGACTGTCGAAGAAGTGAAGAAGGTCGAAAAGGTGCTTCGATCCTTAACCGAGAAATTCGACTACGTTGTTACAGCCATTGAAGAATCCAAGGACCTAGATATATTGAAGTTAGATGAACTTCAGGGTTCCTTAGAGGCACATGAATTGAGGATAAGGCAGAGAAGTTCAGAGAGAGAAACTGAACAAGCCTTACTTTCATATTCCTCTAAGAAGAATTGGAAGGCAAGTAACAGGGTCGAAAGAGGTAGAGAAGAAGGATCAAGCAGTAAGCAGAATGATTTCGACAAGAAGAAGGGATCTTTCGACAAGAAAGGTGACCTGTCGAAAGTGCAATGCTACAACTGTCAGCAATTTGGGCATTATAGAAACAGGTGTAAAAACAAGAAGGTTTCTAGAGATGCTGAAGCCAATTTTGCGAGTGACAGTGACACAGACTCCGACTCAGATGGGCTAGTGCTGATGGCAGTCGAAGATGAGATTGAAGATAACACTCATCTTGACGAAATTGCTGAAAGTAGCGAGCAGAACAGTGTGAACACTTGTATAAGTGGATACACTTGTAATGCTCAAAATACTTGTGCTATGTGTGTGTGGCAGGCCAGTCGAAACACTGGGGATACCTCCAACATAGCCAGCAACGATGATGAGGAATTATCATTCATGACGACTATAGACCCAGAGTTGCTGTTGTTAAAACCAGATACAAATTCGACTGAAGAGAAGTGTGTCGAATTGCAGGTTGTCGAAGAACATTTCCTGAAGAGAACTGTCGAAGAATGTTGTGAAAAACCGACAACAATGGACTTAGAAGAAGTTCATGATCAGAGTGATCAGGATGTCGACGAGGTCGAAACTGAAGAGCCAGAAGAACCCATTGCTGTCGAACCTCTCAGAGGGTTGCAAAGGGAAAGGCAGAAATCAGTAGAGCTAAATGATTTCGACACAATCCCAGATTCTGCTGTAACTGCAGAGGGAGAGTTAACTCAATTCGAACTGATGGCTGAAGCAAAACCAGTGAGTCTGGAGCAAGCTCTTAGTCGAAAGGAGTGGAAGGAAGCTATGATTGATGAGTCGAAATCAATAGAGAAGAATGATACCTGGAAGCTAGTCGAACTTCCAGCGCAAAAGAAGGCAATAGATGGTGAAGTGGCCAAGGGTAAGGCAAAATTAGTAACCATTGAGAAAGAACCCTTGTATTGGGCACCAAGTATTGAAAGTTGCGGCCCGGTTCGACAGAGTGCGAAACAGCTCGAAAAGGGGCAAAACAGATCGAAAAGTTGCAGCCCAGTTCGACAGAGTTCGAAACAGTTCGACAAGGGGCAACACAGGTTCGACAGGGTGTGGGCAAGATCAGGCAACACACTTTGGGCACATGGGTGCCGAATTCCTCTCGACAGGAAAGATTCGACAGAGGAACAAGAACTCTGGCTATATGCAGAGTTGCTGCCTGGTGACTGGGGGCCAAAACTGAAGTGTCACTTAGCAATGACCAATGCATTGCAGAAAGGACAATTCGACAGAAACAATGACCAAGCCATTGCAGAAAGGAAGATTCGAAGAACTGAGGACAATGCTTGGAATGATGTCACGTAGCAATACAAATTAGGAGGGAATATTGGAATATACCTTGTAATTGTGTATTGCTTGTATTTGTAATAAGTAGCTGTCGAAATACTACCTAGTCGAAGTTATAGTAACAGTAGAAGGTGTAGTTAGTAGTTGGCATATTGGGCCTAGTCGAAATATGGGCCTGGGCCTGACTTTAGGTTTTGTGTATAAATAGGGATCACTAGTTAGTGAATAATAATGCTTTTGATTGCCTTTTAACCTAATCCTATCACTTTACAGTCTCACTGTTTTATTGCTCCCTTTCCTCTCTCTAGCGCCGTCGCTCTCCCTTCCCTCTCCTGTCTGCTGCGCCGTAGAATCCCCAACAAGATGGAGGTGAGGGAGAGAGATGTTGTGTGAGACTGAGTTCATTCAATGTATTACAACTTAAACCTAGTTACTATAAAACAACACTTGAAATAGCTTTTCTTCTATCTCTGTTTGGAGCATTTTAAGTGTGTTTCTAGTAATCACTTCATTTTGCTTTCTTTGCTCTTGTTGGAGGTCCTCACCTCACCACACATGACTGCAGTTTTCAGTTCATAGTATAGTGACTGAAAACCAATCATATACAACAGAATCACACAAAAAATTACTGATGTGAAAGAAAAGTGAGTTGACAAACCTGTATATATCAAACACACTACAACTCAATGTTGGATTAGGACGCCAGATTAGTGTGTGGTAATAATTTTGAAGTTCAAAATCTCAGCAGCAGAAGAGACTGAAGTAGCAATCTCAAAGAGCTTCTAGCACAAGTGATTATTGAGCCCGAAGTCGGACTGCTGGATCAAAGCAATCAAAATGATGTACTTTTTTGAAGGATTTTCGTTCATGCCACCCATTTTGTTTGTATTTTTTTCCTTTTTTTTAATAAACTTGTGAAGTGCTTTTTCGCACTTCTTTTTTTGCCCAAAAAAAAGAGATTGCTACCTCTTAAGCTATACGATTGACAAAAACCTCCAATTAACTAATAATAGTACCCCTAAAAGTGATGGTTTCTCAATACAACGAAGGATATCCACCTCGATGATAAGCCATAACTCAGTATTAAGGTGCGACCTTGAAAAGTGAAGATATAACATAAACTCTCTGTTAGGACAACTTCTATAAAAGGGTTTAATATTATTATCGTGAATCAATATGTTATTTTCCATTTTCTTACCCTAGGCTAAATACATACTAACTTGAGGATTGAAATGACTTCGAAGGTACATACCCTTACCAAACTCATTAATACCATAATGTAGAAGGTCCTCCTTAGACCATACAAGGGAGACATAAGCCAACTTTTAGCTTGTTAGAGCGTCACAGAATAGCATTAACACTATGAAAATCGATAAATTTATTCCCACAAAAATGGGACGAGTTGGCCCAACATAATTGATTCTTAAATTAAGGATGACAAAGTGGGTTGGACCCAATCGGGCAGCCTGGAAGCCCATCTAAAATTGGACAAATTGGGCCACGACATGTTAATCTGCCAACCCACCTAGCGCAACCCACCACCCCAAATTAGGGATTTTTTTTTGTACCCCCATCAGATGACAATCTACCCCCATCGACCTTGCGAAAAGACGCAATTGTCCTTCACAAAATTTAAAAAACCCGAACGTATCCTGATTTCAATTTTTTTTTGGAAATCGGATTTATGTATCTGTGAGGTAAATCTGATTTCCACTAAAAATTTTAAAAAATTAAAAGCGGATTTATTTAAGATGGGGTAGATCTGCTTTTAAAAATAACAAAGCAGATTTACCTTAGGTGGAGGTAAATCCGATTTTGTTATTTTTAAAAGCGGATTTACCTTATATGGGGGTATATATTCGCTTTTAAATAACAAAATCAGATTTACCCCCACTTAAGGTAAATCCACTTTGTTAACCTAATTGATAAATAAATAAATCAGTTAAAAAATTAGATACGAATTTCGACCGTCTTTTGGTTTTGTTTAGTGTGTAGTTCGTTAACACGTGAAGATGTTGTACGTCGAGCGAATAATTTAGGCTAAAAAATCGGTTTTCGGGAAACCTACTCAAATTGTAATGAAACCACAACCATTAAATCCGACAAAAATCAAGGATCAAGACTCCTCAAGAAATTTCTTTTTTCAGGATAGGGGACCTCAAAATCTCAAATCCCATCGTTTATTATTTTTTATTAATTTTTTTAATTTTTCATAATTTTCAAAAAATCTAAAAAAAATTGCATAAACTTATTTTGGTTTTATTAGATTTTTAGTGGTGTTTTTATAATTTTGGGATTAGTTTTGACTCTTTAACGAATTTTTAGAAGCATTTTTATAACCTTTTTGAAAAATTTAAATAAAAAACAATTATTTTTAATAACAAAATCGGATTTACCTTAGATGGGGTAAATCCGAATTCCTTTTTTTAGGGAAATCGGATTTATCTACCCACTAGGTAAATCCGATTTGAAAAATAACTTAGCGGATGTACCCCCATCTGAGGTAAATTTGCTTTGTTATTTTTAAAGTCGGATTTAACTATTAGGTACCCTCATTTGATATAAATCCGCTTTGTTATTTGGGCAGGATATTTTTGGGTATATGAGATGTGATCGGGGTACATGGGATGTGATGGGGGTAAAAAAAAAACCCCAAAATTAACTAAACTTCGACACATACTCATATTGACCATTAATAAAAAAAAAGTTAGGATTTGGATGACGAATAGATGGAAGACGTTAATGTAATAATTAATATGCTTGAAAGAGTCATTTAGTATAATTAAAACCCAATATACCAAATTTTCACATTCACAATATTTGAGGACAAAAAATGTAATTAAAATTAAAAGAAAAATAAAAATAATACAAAATGTAGTTCTGTACGTTTTGTGGGAAAGGTATAACTATAAAATAATGTTTTACTTTTTAGGTTTTTTCCACATACTCAACTCTTGCCAACCCAAAGCCATTGGATGAGATTGTAGGGATCTCTTCTTGCTTAACCAATATCTTGGGTTCGACTCCGGCCTTAGACATGCAGTAGTGTTAAATCTCTTGAGAGAGAGTTTTGCCGCCGATTGTAGTCCTATCCGACTTAAGAGATTAGTCTCTACAGTTACACGTAGAAAATACCCGATTTATAAAAAAAAAAAGACTCAACTCTTGTCCACTATCATTGCTTATCAAAAAAAAAATAGCATTAGTTAACTCAATTAGAAATAAAATATGGATTTGTAATTAGCACGACTCAACTCTTCGTGTATGTCATCTCCCCCTCCCCCCACCCCACCCATTTCCTACGCTTATAAGTTATATTATCCATTCTCGTAGTGCACAAATGTCATGACATTTCCTTTCTCATTAGATTTTTTTTTACAAAGCTTTCTCATTAGATTGTATATATAAGAGTCATATATATTTATGGATTTAATTTATATACGCAATTGTTGTACACAATTTTTTATAAAGTTAGCCAATTAGGAAACTATACATCATATAAAAGAGGTTTGATTTATCTCAATTACATTAAAAGTCATCCATACAATAATTTTTTTTGTTTGGTGGTGTAAACAAATTTTGAGCGTGGTGCCAATTAAACCCATAGTTTATGCACCGCTCTACATCCTAAAGTTAATGATGCAAACCGACTAGCCGAGAGTGAATTCAGGATGATAAATTTTTGTAGACGAAGTGGCAAATGTCATTTGAAACGCACAGTCACAACTGCAAAGTCTCATATTCGAACTCAACACATAATATCCGACTAACAATTTCGTTATTTGACGGTTCATAAACTAGGTCTTGCAGATATTAAAATTTAAAACACTATTTTGATGGCGTTGGATCATTTCAATTTTCCTATTCAAATAGAAAGATCCGTTGACTAATTTATTTTAAGCAAATTTTTAATAGCTGCAAATATTAATGGTCCTTGTCTGATCACAATTATTCATTGGAATTTTTTATATCATTGCAATTTGTACGTTACCCAACTAACTAGAACCATTTCTATAGTTTTTTATATGCAAATTTAATTATTAGAAGTACAAGGGTACCAAACCCATTACAAACCCGATGTATAATTATATATGTTGAAGACATAGTCACTGATGTCCTTGCAGTGAATATTCGGATTTACCCAAAAAAATATATGTCGAAGACATAGTAAATGATCATTTTACAAATATGCAACTAGATATCCAGAATGACTCCCTACTCTACTAATAAATCATCCCCATGAAAGATATTTGATTTGATTCAATATATTGTCAATATTAACACAAATACCCTTAAATAAAACTTGGTTACGAGTTGAACAAAATCCACATAACGCCAAGCCAAATCAAACCCCAAACTCTTTTCAAAGACTTGCCTTTAATCGATTTCCTATATAAAAAAAATGAGAGGTGCTAAATAAAGGAGCATAGTATGTGTGCAAACCCCCCAACCAATTGTTTACCTTCTGCATGCCATAAGGAAAGAGATACCCTATATATATAAGGCTTAAAGGTACTTTTAGTCCCTGCAAATGTCACAATAATCCAGTTTAGTCCCTGCAATTCCAAAACTTTTAAAATAGACCCTGCAATTACTAAACGTTACTACTTTTAGTCCCTGCTGTTAGTTAAGGGTTAACACTGTTATCTTTTGATGATGTGGCACACCCCCCACCCCCCCACCCCCCCCACCCCCCCCACCCCCCCCACCCCCCACCCCACCCCCACCCCCACCCTTCTTCTTCCTCGTGAACCCCCCCACCCCACCGACCCCACCCCACCCCCATCCCACCCCACCCCAGCCCCTCCCCCTCCCCCTCCCCTTCGCCTCTCCTCCCCTTCGCCCCTCCCCCTCCTCCCCTTCGCCTCTCCTCCCCTTCGCCCCTCCCCCTCCCCTTCGCCCCTCCCCCTCCCCTTCGCCCCCCTCCCCTTCGCCTCTCCTCCCCTTCGCCCCTCCCCCTCCCCTTCGCCCCTCCTCCCCTTCGCCCCCTCCCCTTCGCCCCCCTCCCCTTCGCCCCCCCTCCCCTTCGCCTCTCCTCCCCTTCGCCCCTCCCCCTCCCCTTCGCCCCTCCCCTCCCTTCGCCCCTCCTCCCCACCCCAACCCCACTGTTCCCCCTCTTCCCCCCCACCCCACCGTGACCCCTCCCCCACCCCCAGAGTTCGCAGAGAGAGAGAGAGAGAGAGAGAGAGAGAGAGAGAGAGAGAGACGCAGAGAGAGAACGGAGAGCGAACGGCGAGCGGAGAACGACGAGCGAGAGCGAGCGGAGAACGGCGAGCGAGAGCGATCGGTGAGGAGGGGGGAGGTGCGAAGGGGAGGGGGGCGAAGGGGAGGGGGGCGAAGGGGAGGAGGGGCGAAGGGGAGGGGGGGCGAAGGGGAGGGGGGCGAAGGGGAGGAGGGGCGAAGGGGAGGGGGAGGGGCGAAGGGGAGGAGAGGCGAAGGGGAGGGGGAGGGGCTGGGGTGGGGTGGGATGGGGGTGGGGTGGGGTCGGTGGGGTGGGGGGGTTCACGAGGAAGAAGAAGGGTGGGGGTGGGGGGGGGTGGGGGGTGGGGGGTGTGCCACATCATCAAAAGATAACAGTGTTAACCCTTAACTAACAGCAGGGACTAAAAGTAGTAACGTTTAGTAATTGCAGGGTCTATTTTAAAAGTTTTGGAATTGCAGGGACTAAACTGGATTATTGTGACATTTGCAGGGACTAAAAGTACCTTTAAGCCTATATATAACTATAAAGTAAATGAGAAACAGGCTCATCAAGTTCAAAGCATAGCATACAACACAAGTAACGAGGATCATGTAACACGCCTCTATAAACAAGAGCATCTCGAGTAGGTAGTAATTCCTACAAAAGCCTCTGAACTGTCCCGGTACATGCACACACTCCACTACAAAAAAAGCTCATTAGCGATGAAATCATATTCAGTCGCTAACGCAGTTGGTAATGACAGAATATGGATTGTAGTTTCGGCGTCAGCTAGCGATGGAATTGGGTGGGTTTAGCGACGAAAATTCCCTCGCTAATTTTGAGAGAGATTTTGAAAAAAATCATGGATTACGAGGTGATTAGCGACGGAAATTCCCTCGCTAATTTTGAGCGGGATTTTGAAAAAAAAAACATGAATTATGAGGTGATTGGCAACAAAAATTTCCTCGCTAATTTTAATCGATCTGTTACAGTGCCTTGAAACTAGTGAAATCATTAGCAACGGAAATTTCTCGCTAATTTTAAATTTTTTTTAATATCTGACCGAACCACTTTCATTTCCTCTTATTCTCTCTTCTCTCACTTTCTATCCTCTTCTCTCTTCTTCCCTAAACCACACTTCTCCATTTCTCACACTTCACTCTCTTTCCCTTACTCTTCTCTCTCTCTATCCGAACCCACCCTTCACCACCACACCACCACTAGCTCCTCTCATCCTCACTCTTCTCTCTCTCTCTCTCTCTCTCTCTCTCTCTCTCTCTCTCTCTCTCTCTCTCTCTCTATACAAACCCTCTTCCCATATTTCACTTCCACCACAAAATTAACTTCCACCCTAACTCCTCTCTCTCTCTCTAACCGTCTCTCTCTCTCTACACAAACCCTCTTCACATATTTCACCTCCACCACCACCACCACCACAAAATTAACTTCCACCCTCACTCCTCTCTCACTCTCTACATTAACTCTCTTCCCATATTTCACCTCCACCCCCACCACCACCACCACCATATTTCACCTCTTGAATTTCTAAAGTTGCTAGTAAATTAGGGAACCTTGATAATAATAATAATTTAATAATATAAAAAAAGCATCTTTAAAAAAATTAAAACAGTACTAGTGCGTCATTCAGAATAGGACACATGCCGTTCAGAATTATCGATGAAATTGTCCCTCCCTAATTAGCGACGGACTCAAAATTTCGTCGTGCGCATTAGCGTCGAGCATTTTAGCGACCGAATTTGTCTGTCGCTAAGTCCGTCACAAACTGTCATTAGCGACGGAAATAATGTTGTTAGCGAGGGAAAATGTCGTTGCTAATACGCATTTTTTTGTAGTGCTCCAACGCTCAAGTCAACTCAAAGACAATGTGTCAGGAAGCAATAAATACTTACCTAGTGCGCTGATTGAAGAGCGTATTTATAGGGAATAGGGCCAATGATGTAGTTTGATCCTTCTTTAGGCACCCATACCGAGGTTAGATTCTGACCGTTTAATTAGATACCAATTGATATCCATTGTAGATATTATCGAGAGGAAGATGGACTCTCTTCTTCAGGCATCGGTTAATCGTGTTCGGGCACAAGTCGGAAGGTGAAGACCCCTTTTTTGGTACTTCCCTGCAAGTCGGTCTACAACTGCATAATGGGTGGGCCGACTAGGGGCAGTGGCTTCAACATTCCACTTAAAAATGAAGTTTTACTCCCGGAATGACTAGGTTATTACACTGGATGCCGACCTAGGGTTAACGCGGGCATGCCATTTCAATCTTTCCAAGTCAGACCGGGGAGAGGAACTTACCCCTGCAAATAGGCAAAGGAAAATGAAACTTGGGAAAGAGGTCGACGTCAATCTAGCCAACCTCGATGCCCAATATGAGCCCTACGTACAGTTTTGAGGATGAAAAGGACGATGCACTTACTAGAGAGATGAAGAAGAAGATCAAGAGATCGAGTCCTTCTTGACTTTTCAGTAACGAGGCGGCGCATACATTACTATAGTTATCTTACCTTTTCAGCCAACCAAGCAGGTCAAAAGCATCAATCCCCATCAACAAATCATAACCAGTCATCAAAAAGCAACGACAGGTCAGGGTCCGACCTATTGGTCGAGAATAGCATGCAGCCGACTTCATGGATCTTCTCTGACACGCTTGGGGGATCACATGGTCAGGTCAGTTGTGATTAATTCATTGAGTTAGTTAGTTAAGTATTGTTTACTTACAGTTAAGCATTGTAGTGCTAATTAAGCATGTGGCTTAGTTAGCTAGTTGTCTTTATTTTTCAGCTAGTAGAAGTAGCCTTGTATTCCTCATATAAAAGGGACCTCTTGTAACTGATTTTGATTAAGTGAATAATACAAGAATTCCCACCAAATTCTGTTACAGTTTTCTCTACAATTCTCTCTTTCTCTCTTGAGTGTTTGTGAGTGTGAGAATTCCTCAATTCTCTCCCTCAATCCGTGAGATTCACAGATTGTTCCAACGGAAATTTCCCTGCGCGTTTGCCGATTTTCGATGGAAAGAATTACGAACGCTGGATTGTGCAGATGAACGTAATCTTTCGCTATCAAGATGTAGTGGAGGTTGTACGCGACGGTGTTCCTGAACTCACCGGACCTGCAACAGAGGCGTAGCGAAATGCTAATCGCGATCTGAAGAAGAAGGATTCGAAGGCATTGTTTCTGATTCATCAGTGCGTCGATGCGGATATCTTTGAGAAAATCGTACTAGCAGAAACGGCGAAGCAAGTGTGGAGCATTTTAGCGAAGACGTATGGTGGCGATGCGAAATTGAAGAAAGTGAAGCTTCAAGCATTGCGACGTCAGTATGAATTGCTTCAAATGGAGGAATCAGAATCAATTGTTGATTACTTCACAAGGTTAGTAACAATTACTAATCAAATGCGTAATTGCAGTGAGACGATTACTGACGAGATGAAAGTAGAGAAGGTTTTGCGAACTTTAACGCTGAAATTTGATAACATTGTGGTTGCGATTGAGCAATCTAAGGATTTTGCAACCTTGACTGAGGAAGAGTTGCAAGGTTCGTTAGAGGCTCAAGAATTAAAACTGAAGGAGAGGAATTCTGTTAGAGATAAGAATTCTGAGAACACTACAAGAAAAGCAGGATTTACCGACGGATTTTTTCCGCCGGTAACGTACCAAATCCGTAGGTAATGTCACAGTGCCGACGGAAAAAATCCGCCGGAAAAACGTCCGTAGGTAATATTTTCCGGCGAAATTTCCGCCGGAAATTACCGACGAAACAAACCGCCGGAAATTACCGACGGAAACTACGATAAATCCGCCGGTAAAGATTTGATTAATTTATTATGTTTTATTCGAAAACCGCCGGAAACGTTTTTTCGTTTATTAAAAAAAACCGCCGGTAAAGATATTATTTTTTTATTAAAAAAACCGCCGGCAAAAGACAAAACCGCCGGAAATTTTTTTGGAATTCAAAATCCGCTGGTAATAAAAAAACCGTTGGTAAATATATTACTATTTTTTTCTAAAATACCGCCTGTAATTAGTAATATCTTTACTATCCGCCGGAAATAATATAATAAATTTTTTTAAAAAAATTCAAATAACCGAAAAATGTTTTTTTTTTAAAACAGTGAAAATTAAATATTTAAATTATTAAATAAAAGACAATAATATAATGATAGGCCGCAAGTGCACAGTCTTGTCGCGTAATAAAAAGAGTTATCAATCCACAGGGAGAGCCTAGGTGATTACCAATTTAATTTTTCAAAGTTGATTAACTGAAGAGAAAGTGTTTTTAGAAAGAATGAATGTTTTAGTAAAGTCTACTCACTCATGATCATTGTAGACAAAAGAGGAGAAAAGAAAATAAATGACTAAGAAAATAAAGGGCAAGAAAGTAAATGACTTGGAAAACAAAGGGCAAGAAAATAAATGACTTGGAAAATAAAGGGCAAGAAAGTAAATGAGTTGGAAAATAAAGGGCAAGAAAATAAATGACTTGGAAAATAAAGGGCAGGAAAATAAATGACTTGGAAAATAAAGGGCAAGAAAATAAATGACTTGGAAAAATAAAGGGGCAAGAAAATAAATGACTTGGAAAATAAAGGGCAAGAAAATAAATGACTTGGAAAAATAAATGGGCAAGAAAATAAATGACTTGGAAAGTAAAGGGCAAGAAAGTAAATGTGCAAGAATTATAAAGACTTAGAAAATAAATTGCAAGAAATTAAATAGCAAGAAAGTAAATGAACATGAAGAGTAAATTTGAAGTCATGAATCTTTAGAGAGTTTTTGAGATGAACTTTGTCACAAAATTCAAGTCTTGAGAAATGATTCTCTCACCAAAACCAAGTCTAATTACAAGTGAGGATCAAAGTCCTATTTATAGGAAAATATGAGGGAAAATATCTACCATCAAGTGGACAAGGCAAAGCCATCAACAAGTGGGCATAGCACTTGAGTGGAGGGGCAAAATAGTCAAAAAGAAGTAAAAAATCAAGTTGGCATGGTTAGCCACCAACAAGTGGCCGCACCCACTTTTTAACTGCATTTTGGCGCCCTTGCCTGGGCCAGTTTTGCTCCTATGTTGCGCCTGTGTTGCTCCTTGGCGCCCTTGGCGCCCTGTCCTGCGCCAGTTTGCGTTGTGCTGCGCCAGTGTTGCCTATTTGGCGCCCATGGCGCCCTGTCCTGCGCCAGTTTGTGCTGCTCTTGGTTTTTGGCGCCCATGGCGCCCTTGGGGCCCTGTCCTGCGCCAGTTTTGTTCCTTGCTTGGTTTTTGGCGCCCTTGGCGCCCTAGGGGCCCTGTCCTGCGCCTGTTTTGGTTCTTGGCGCCCTTGGAGAGTGCCTTAGTGCTTAAAAATTGTTCTTCCTCAAATATTTCCTTTGTTTCTTCATGTTAGCTCTTATTTTCTCTTTTGCTTCAAAATAAAACCTGAAAATAAAAAGTAAATATTTGTAGTAAAATAGCTCAAAAATATAATTAAAATACCAATAAAACTTAATGAAAATAACTATTGAAAAGACTCTAAAAATAGACTTATCAAACTCCCCCACGCTTGAACCTTTGCTTGTCCTCAAGCAAAAACAGTGCAATTCTTTAGGCCAATTTTGAAGGAAAATTATTTTCACATCGAAACCTTAAGTGAACTGTGGGGCAATTCTAACACTTTGGTTTGAGAAATACTATCTGGGCTTCTTGTGGAATTGGGAGACAATTTTTAAAGTATCAATACTCTAGAGAGGATATCAATGTCATTAGAGAACCGGTTCCCCAGCATTCTTAAGCTTGGGTCCTCCATTTACTAAGACCGGGTCTCAAAGGAGGGTCTTTATACGTTGGGTATTCAAGCATTTTTCTTTTCTTTTTGATTTTAGGGTAAAATATGTTTTTAGTCCCTACAAAATCGGCTCCTTTTAAGTTTAGTCCCTACATTAACGAAATAGGCGTTTTGGTCCTCATCTTATTTTTCTGTTTTCAATTTTAGTCCCTCATGACTTTTAATAGCGCTTCAAAACTTTTAATAGTGCTTATAAAAGGTCAAAAAAGCGCTATTAAAAGTGTTGAAGCGCTATTAAAAGTCACGAGGGACTAAAATTGAAAACGGCAAAATAAGATGAGGACCAAAACGCCTATTTCGTTAATGTAAGGACTAAACTTAGAAGGAGCCGAGTTTGTAGGGACTAAAAACATATTTAACCCTTGATTTTATATGTTAACCATTCATTTTGACATTTAAAATGCACCAATTTTTGCATTTTGAATTGGTTTTGCATTTTTTTTTTCTCTTTTTTTTTGCTTGATACCCCAACTCAGACGTTTTTCTCCAGTAACCGCGCATCCAGTGAATGTCACCAAGAGAACCAGGTTACTAGTTTCTCTTCAGTCCTTCTAATTGTATTAACAACTGAAAACAGTCTCAATAGTGCGTGTGTGAAAAAGCCCTAGAAGTAGAAATCGAACCATGATACAATTTTGTTGCTCCCAACCAGTCCACCTAGATGATTGCTAATGAAAAATTTGAAAAATTATTATTTTTTTTCAGAAAAGGCTTATCTAAAACATGCTTCAAAAACTCACAAGGATTTTCAGCAATGGGAGACGAACTTTATTTATTGAAATAAACTAGAAATTAAAAACAAGAAAATAGTAAAACAGGGCAAGATACCCCCCCCCCCCCCACGCTTGGACCAGACATTGTCCTCAATGTTTTAACAATTTAAACAACATGAAAGGGTAAAGGAAAGTTCACCTGATTTACTGCTGACTTGCAAAACAAACACACAGTTACTTCGTGGGTTGCCTCCCACGCAGCGCTCTTTTAACGTCACTAGCTTGACGATCAAAATTTCAATTGGGATTATGCAGAACTAAACTAGTTTCTTTCTCAATTGGGTCACCAATTAAATAATTTTTCAACCTTTGACCATTGACTTTAAACGATCCGGTTTTCTCGCTCCAGATCTCTACAGATCCGAAGGGGTAAACCTTACGGATTTCAAAAGGACCGGACCATCTTGACTTTAATTTTCCCGGAAAATTTTTTAGCCTGGAGTTAAACAATAACACCAGGTCACACTCCTTGAATTCTCTGCGAATGATACGCTTATCATGCCAATTTTTTGTTTTTTCTTTGTAAAGTTTGGCATTCTCATAAGCATCCATTCTCAGTTCTTCCAATTCGTTTAGTTGGAGTTTTCTTTTTTCTTCGGCTAATTCCATGTTCAGGTTAAGGCGTTTAATTGCCCAGTAATCTTTGTGCTCTAGTTCAACCGGAAGGTGGCAAGACTTCCCATAAATTAATTTGAAAGGAGTCATTCCTATGGGAGTTTTGTATGCAGTCCGATAAGCCCAGAGAGCATCATCAAGCTTTACCGACCAGTCTTTTCTTGAGGTCGAAACAGTTTTTTCTAAAATACTTTTAATTTCTCTATTCGATACCTCAACCTGACCACTAGTTTGGGGATGGCAAGGCGTTGCAATTTTGTGCCTTACACCAAACTTTTGCAGTAACATTTCAAAATGTTTTGAGATGAAATGGGATCCTCCGTCGCTTATGACAACACGAGGGACCCCGAATCTTGGAAAAATTATTTTTTTGAAAAGTTTTATGACTACCTTTGCATCATTCGTAGGAGAAGCAATGGCTTCGATCCATTTTGACACATAGTCAACAGCTACCAGAATATATTGGTTTCCAAAGGAAGATGGAAATGGTCCCATAAAATCGACACCCCAGACGTCAAAAATTTCAACCTCTAAGATATTATTTAAGGGTATTTCATTTCTTTTCGAAATATTTCCGGTGCGTTGACACTGGTCGCATTTAGAAACGAATTGATGCGTGTCTGTAAAAAGGGACGGCCAATAAAAACCAGATTGTAGAATTTTTGTAGCAGTTTTTTAAGAACTGGCATGGCCGCCATAGGAAGAAGAATGACAATGGTATAGAATGTTATTTACCTCTTCTTCCGGAATGCATCTTCTGAACACCCCGTCTGCTCCTCTTTTAAAAAGCAGTGGCTCGTCCCAGTAATACTATTTAAGATCATGGAAGAACTTCTTCTGCTGATAATTTAAATCTGGGGGGAGTACTCCTGCTGCAAGGTAGTTTACAAAATCTGCATACCATGGTGCTTCAGTTTTGACCAATGAGAAGAGTTTATCATCCAAAAATGTATCATTAAGTGGCAACTCTTCTTCTTTTGTTCCTTGAAGACGGGACAAATGATCAGCCACAACATTTTCAACGCCTTTTTTATCCTTTATTTCAAGATCAAATTCTTGTAGGAGTAAAACCCATCGGATCAATCTCGGCTTGGCATCTTTTTTGTTTAACAAATATTTTACGGCCGAGTGATCAGTATAAATGATGGTTTTTGAACCTACCAAATATGATCAAAACTTATCAACGGCAAAAACCACCGCTAATAATTCTTTTTCAGTTGTGGCGTAATTCATTTGTGCCTCGTCTAAGGTCCTGCTTGCATAGTATATGGCATGCAATTTCTTTTCCTTTCTTTGTCCCAGAACTGCCCCAACTGCATAGTCGCTTGCATCGCACATTATCTCGAACGGAAGATTCCAATCTGGTGGCTGTATGATTGGGGCAGTAACCAAAGCCTTTTTCAACCTGTTAAAAGCTTCAAGACAAAGATCATTAAAAATAAATGCTGCATCCTTAAGGAGTAGACTTGTCATAGGTTTTGAAATTTTTGAGAAGTCTTTTATAAATCGGCGGTAGAAACCCGCATGGCCTAAAAAGCTTCTCACCTCTTTTACTGAGGTGGGAGGTAGCATTTTTTCAATCACCTCAATTTTTGCACGATCAACCGCAATACCTTTATTAGAAATTAAGTGTCCTAGGACAATTCCTTGATTAACCATGAAATGACACTTTTCCCAGTTTAGAACTAGCTTCACCTTCTCACACCTTTCTAAGACTTTTTCCAGATTGGCTAAACAATTTTCAAAATTTGACCCATGGACGGAAAAATCATCCATAAATACTTCCATTATGTTTTCAACAAAGTCTGAGAATATGGACATCGTACACCTTTGAAAGGTAGCAGGAGCATTACATAGACCAAAGGGCATCCTTCTATAGGCTTAAGTGCCAAAAGGACATGTGAAAGTTGTTTTTTCTTGGTCGCTAGGGTGGATGGGAATTTGGAAAAATCCCGAATAACCATCCAAATAGCAGAAATGTGAGTGCCGTGCTAACCTTTCTAGCATTTGATCAATGAACGGGAGAGGGAAGTGATCTTTCCGGGTAGCTTTGTTAAGCTTTCTGTAATCAACACACATTCTCCATCCCGTAATTGTCCTTGTGGAAATGCATTCATCCTTTTCATTTTTAATAACTGTTAAGCCTCCCTTCTTAGGTACTACTTGAACAGGACTAACCCACTTACTATCGGAAATAGGATATATTATCCCAGCATCAAGGAGTTTTAAAACTTCCTTTTTAACAACCTCTTTCATATTTGGGTTTAATCTTCTTTGATGCTCGATAGAAGGTTTATAGTCCTATTCCAGTAGTATTCTGTGTATGCAGATTGATGGATTTATTCCTTTAATGTCCTCAATAGTATACCCTATGGCTTTGGGATACTTTTTAAGAACATTAAGCAATTTTTCAGTCTCATTTTGTTTTAGATCTGCATTTACAATTACTGGAAAAGTAGAATTAGGGCCAAGAAACTCATACCTGAGAGATGATGGTAAGGGCTTCAGTTCTATTTTTGGTGTTTCTTTTGGGAGAGGTCGAGGCTTTTCCTCACCCAAAGATTCAGTACCCAATTTTTGTGATGGTGGATTCTCATCTAAAAGTTTTATGTAAAATTGGGTTTCCTCTGCTGTATTTGTATCTGTGTTGCCTAAAAGGCAATCTTCCAGACTATCTTGTGAAGATGATGCTAAAGAGCAGTCTCGCACGCAATAGTCTACAATATCAATCCTGCAGCATGAGTCCTTTACTGACGGACTCCTCATTAAGTTTGAAACTTCAAACTCAACCTTTTCATCTCCCACGTTAAAAACCAACTTGCCGTTTTTTACGTCAATTATTGCCCCTGCAGTAGCTAAAAAAGGCCTCCCTAGAAGAATAGGAATTTTGGAGTCTTCTTCAATTTCCATTACAACAAAATCTACCAGTATAAAAGTTTGCCCTACTTTGATAGGGATATCCTCTAAGATTCCAGTGGGGTATTTAATTGAACGATCTGCCAACTGTATTGTCATTTTTGTGGGTTTAAGTTCACCTATCCCTAGTCTTTTGCAAAGAGAAAGAGGCATCAAACTTACGCTGGCTCCTAGATCGCACATTGCTCTGTTTATAGTTCCACTTCCAATTACACAAGGTATGGAAAAACTACCTGGATCTTTGAGCTTTTGCGGTAGCTTGTTCTGGATAATTGCACTACATTCTTCTGTTAATGCAATCGTCTCATAGTCGTCTATTTTTCTTTTCTTGGATAAAATTTCTTTCAAAATTTTTGAATAAGACGGCATTTGAGACAATGCATCAGTGAAAGGAACGTTGATGTAAATCTTTTTAAGCAAGTCGACAAACCTTTCGAATTGCTCGTCAAGTTTGTTTTTTGCAAATCTTTGGGGAAAAGGAATGGGTGGTTTGTATGGTGGTGGGGGGATGTGTGGTTCTTCTCTTTCTTTTTCTGGTTCTTTCTCTTTTTCTTTCTCTTCTTGCTCACATGGTAAATTATGTTTTTCACTCACAATTTTTTCTTGGTTTGCTCTTGGTTCCTCTAATTGTTTTCCGCTTCTAAGGGTGACAGCATTTATTTGGCCATTTGGATTTTGTTCTGGTTGCCCAGGAAATACCCCTGAAGACTTAGAGGATGAAGCCACCTGTGTTGCCACTTGAGTTATCTGATTTTCAAGCATTTTATTATGAGTGGCAATAGAGTCGACTTTTGATACAAATTTTATAAGTGTGTCATTCAAATAACCAGTTTGATTTTTGAATTCTTCATTTTGTTTTATTTGAGATGACACAATTTTTTCCATCAAAAATTCCAAGTTTGACTTTTGCGGGTTGTTTTTTGGGTTGTTAAAAACTTTCTGATTTTGAAAACCAGGAGGTGGTCGAGGTGCTGGATTGGGTGGAGGATTTTTATAAGAAAAATTTGGATGATTCCTCCACCCAGGATTATAAGTATTTGAAAACGGATCTTCCTTTTGAGCATAGTTAACATGCTCATTTCCAGCACTAGATGCCTCAAGCTGGCATTCAGCTCCAATATGGCCAACAACCCCACATAATTCACATGGTGGAGTAATAGGAGAAGAAGTTTGTGAGACGACACTTACATTTAATTTTTCAAATTTTTGAAAATGTGCGTCCACTTTTGAGGTAAGATGATCAACAGCAGATATTTCATACTTACCTGGCTCTTTTGATGAGGCTGGTTTATTCGTTATGGCTCGCTCACTTGTCCATTGACAATGGTTTTGAGCCATATCTTCAACGAGTGCATAAGCTTCAGTAAAAATTTTGTTCATTAAAGCTCCACCTGCAGCTGCATCAACAGTCATTCTTGTTGCATATTGTAATCCATTATAAAAAGTGTGAACAACGAGCCATTTCTCTTGTCCATGATGGGGGCATAGCCTTAACATTTCTTTGAAACGTTCCCAAGCATCATAAAGAGATTCCCCGTCGTTTTGAGAAAATCGAGTAATTTGATTTCTCATTTGAGCTGTTTTACTCGGGGGAAAGAACTTAGCAAGAAAAGCTTGTTTTAACTGGCCCCAGCTGGTAATGGATTCCGAAGGAAAAGAATGTAGTCATGCTCTTGCTCTATCCCTTAATGAAAAAGGGAAGAGTTTTAGTCTTATGGCATCTTGAGGTACCCCGTTTAATTTGAGAGTTCCACAGCATTCTAGAAAAATTGAAATATGAAGATTTGGGTCCTCCGTGGGAGGACCAGAAAATTGGTTTTGTTGAACCATTGAAAGCAGAGATAATTTGAGTTCAAAATTATTTGCTTCCACATTCGGATGTACAATGGCACCCGATGGCTCTGCCGAAGGTGTTGCTTACTCTTTGAGAGCACGATTTTCACTAGCCGCCATTTGGTTTTCGGGAATTTCTCTCCTCCTTCTATGTAAGAACCTTTCGATTTTGGGAATTTGTTGAACAGTTTCTCCGAAACTTCTGGTTCTTCGCATTCGAGGGACAAGAGAAGAAAAAGTAAAAATAAAGAAAATAAAACTTCAGTCTAACCGGTTTCGAAAAACTTTATTAATATCACTGCCTCCCCGGCAACGGCGCCAAAAACTTGATAGGCCGCAAGTGCACGGTCTTGTCGCGTAATAAAAAGAGTTATCGATCCACAAGGAGAGCCTAGGTGATTACCAATTTAATTTTTCAAAGTTGATTAACTGAAGAGAAAGTGTTTTTAGAAAGAAGGAATGTTTTGGTAAAGTCTACTCACTCATGATCATTGTAGACAAAAGAGGAGAAAAGAAAATAAATGACTAGGAAAATAAAGGGCAAGAAAGTAAATGACTTGGAAAACAAAGGGCAAGAAAATAAATGACTTGGAAAATAAAGGGCAAGAAAGTAAATGACTTGGAAAATAAAGGGCAAGAAAATAAATGACTTGGAAAATAAAGGGCAAGAAAATAAATGACTTGGAAAATAAAGGGCAAGAAAATAAATGACTTGGAAAAATAAAGGGGCAAGAAAATAAATGACTTGGAAAATATAAGGCAAGAAAATAAATGACTTGGAAAAATAAATGGGCAAGAAAATAAATGACTTGGAAAGTAAAGGGCAAGAAAGTAAATATGCAAGAATTATAAAGACTTAGAAAATAAATTGCAAGAATTTAAATAGCAAGAAAGTAAATGAACATGAAGAGTAAATTTGAAGTCATGAATCTTTAGAGAGTTTTTGAGATGAACTTTGTCACAAAATTCAAGTCTTGAGAAATGATTCTCTCACCAAAACCAAGTCTAATTACAAGTGAGGAACAAGGTCCTATTTATAGGAAAATATGAGGGAAAATATCTACCAACAAGTGGACAAGGCAAAGCCATCAACAAGTGGGCATAGCACTTGAGTGGAGGGGAAAAATAGTCAAAAAGAAGTAAAAAATCAAGTTGGCATGGTTAGCCACCAACAAGTGGCCGCAGCCACTTTTTAACTGCATTTTGGCGCCCTTGCCTGCGCCAGTTTTGCTCCTATGTTGCGCCTGTGTTGCTCCTTGGCGCCCTTGGTGCCCTATCCTACGCCAGTTTGCGTTTTGTTGCACCAGTGTTGCCTATTTGGCGCCCTGTCCTGCGCCAGTTTGTGCTGTTCTTGGTTTTTGGCGCCCATGGCGCCCTTGGGGCCCTGTCCTGCGCCAGTTTTGTTCCTTGCTTGGTTTTTGGCGCCCCAGGGGCCCTGTCTTGCGCCAGTTTTGGTTCTTGGCGCCCTTGGAGAGTGCCTTAGTGCTTCAAAATTGTTCTTCCTCAAATATTTCCTTTGTTTCTTCATTTTAGCTCTTATTTTCTCTTTTGCTTCAAAATAAAACCTGAAAATAAAAAGTAAATATTTGTAGTAAAATAGCTCAAAAATATAATTAAAATACCAATAAAACTTAATGAAAATAACTATTAAAAAGACTCTAAAAATAGACTTATCATATAATAAATTATAATTAGAATAGATAACGAGAATAGTTCAGAAAAGCGATAAACGTACAAATCCGACAAAATCCAAACCGACAAAGTACAAATTAAAATATGCATACTCTGAATCTACTGTCCGTCGTCATAGTAGCCTCCTCTGGTCGGGTCTGTTAACCAATTATTAAGCTCATTGTCATTGAGATCAATATGCGTGTCTAGCTGAGGATTCTGTTGGGACTGCTGCGAGGACTGCTGGTGTGGCTGCTGTTGGAAAGGAGGCTGCGGGGACTGCTGCCTTGGCTGCTGCTGAAAAGGAATCTGCGAGGACTGCTGCTGTGGTTACTGCTGGAAAGGAAACTGCTGGTGAGACTGCTGCTGAGAGTTGATGCTACCATATGGGATTTGGTAGGGAGGCGGGAAGAGACCATACGGCTGAAAAGCACCGACGTAAGCCTATTGCTGCAATTGGTACTGTGGCTGAAAAGATGATGATGGCACAGGAGGCATCGGGGTTGAGTCATATCGAAAAAATGCTTCCAGCGCTCCTCATTTATCTTAGTCTGCTCGCGCATCTGTTCAATTAGCATTTGATGCTCCCGCTCTCTCTGCTCATTACTTAGTCGTTGTTGCTCGCTCAACTGATTCTCCACTTCACTTAATTTATGCGTCAGTTGTTGAACATTTTGTAAGCCCGCAGCAGTAGGCATAACAGAGCGACCAGTACTACCAGAAGATGATTGACCCCGACTCGAAATAATACTTCTTGCTTTTTCGAAAATCGATGGACCTATACTATCAGTTCCTGCCAAACGACCACTTCTTTGTGGACCAACTGATTTCCTCCGACCATCAAAAGCATGTTGTTGTTCCTCGATGGGTTCACAAGTAGGGATGGCAAAACGGTCCGGCCCGTTTTGCCTTCGGCCCGCTAAAAACGGGGCGGGGCGAGTCGGCCCGCCAAAATGGCGAGTTCAAAAGACTGGCCCGGCCCGCTAAGTGATGGGCTGGCGGGTTGGCGGTCTGGCCCGTCTGAATTTTTTTTTCTTCAATATTTTTGAACAAAAAACTTACATGTTTTTAACATTTCAATTTCAATAAGATTTTTCACCTGCTTTTTAAAATAGATTTTTTATAAAGCATTTTTATCAAATTTTTACTTTAAAAACTCTTGATTGTAGTAGGTTCCACTGACTCACACTCTTCTCCAAGATCTAAGTCTAAATCTTCATCATCACTCTCGTCAATTGGAGCCAAGAAATCCATATCAAATCAAAGTCCTAAAACACAATAAATTCAATTTTAATTACCAAAAAATATTCTAATAGGAGAGTGAGGAACATGTTTGAGTCTGAGACATGTCTCATCATCACACAAAGCAATGGGCATGATTATTTAAAATATAGAACAAACATAACAAAGTTCTCAAATAAACATACGTTTAATAGGGTGATTTACTGAACCTACTTGAATTGAAATAGGCAATATGCTTTTGCACAAAGCCACAAACTGAATCGCTAGTTCTTGCTTTAAAGGAATTTCATAATTTTCATTTTTCTATAGACACTAAACATTAACAGATAGACACACCGCAGGCGCACGCATATAATCCCTATCTAGGAAAATTTAATTTCATTTTTCTATAGAAAAATAAAGGAATTTCATGTTTCATACACACAAGCATATAGTTGGATCTCATCTCTCCTAAGAGTGAGAAAGCACTGTTATGTCACTTACAAAGCCCTAAACAACAAAAAATCAGTTAAGACATGAGAATAAGAAAACTTACCGTTTGAATCAGATTATCACCGAAGAGATGAGAGTGAGGAGGTTGAATTGGATCCTCTTGTTGAGAGATGAAAATGAGATCGCAGCAAAGCCAAAGATAGAGACGTAGTAACGTAGTAGAGAGAAGAGAGGATGAGAAAATGAGATGAGGGAATCGAGAAGGAGAACTGGAATGGATAGTGGGCCGCTAGAAGTGGAAATGGAATGGATAATGGGCCGTTGGAAATTGGAATAGATTTTTTAAAATTTAAAAAAAAAAAAAACGGGCCGACGGGCCGGCCCGCCCCATATTTGCTTTAGCTCACGGTTTTTTTTGGCGGGGCGGGCTCAACGGGTCAGCGGTCCCAATACCTCAGCCCGGCCCGCCTTTTTTGGCGGGTCAACGGGCCGGCCCGGTGGGTCAAACCCGTTTTGTCATCCCTAATCACAAGTACTGTCACTGCTCTGCTGAGTCTCCCGATATTGGGCCATTTCACCCTCGTAGTTTTCCTAAAAATAAAAATCAACAAATGAATAAGTATTAATATAACAAAAAAAGAAATCAATATATAATTAATAGGCTCTAATAATTGTAAGAGTAGTTACATGAACGCTCCTGAACCATTCATCAACAAAATCCCCCGTACTCTCTCGGACATGAAGATGACGGTGTAACTCAGGCAACTCAATGGGACGACCATGCACTCTCTCCTACATAGTTATTAATAAAATACATGCATATTAATATAATTAATTATAATACTAATATTGATCATGAAATTGACTATCACATAGACTAAATATTTAATAATTAATTAAAGTTAAAACACCATTCCACAACCTTTTTAGGTCGTCAATCAAATGTTGCAAATATATGTCAATACCAGCTGTTGGATTACTTGGACCTGGAATAATAGCGGCTAATAAACATGTACGGTTTAGACATACACATCTCAGGAGGAAGGTTATATGGGGTAACAATAACTGGCCAAGCCATAGCACCATCTCTTTCAACCAAGCCATAGCACCATCTGGATCATATTTGCCCTTAAAGGTGGGCGGATTCTCTCTCTGGAAAGTAGTCAGACTCCGAAAACCAGCGTTCTCTCCAGCATTATGTTGATTCTGCACAGCCTGAGCCATAGCTTGCAATGCAGCAGCAAGAGCAGCATCGTTTCTCCCAGCCATTTCAAATTATCACTGCAGCACAAACCAAGAATTTAGTACTAATCTATTGTCATAAGACACTATGACAGGACAACATTGGCCGGACAGACCGAACTGCTCTGATACCACTTATGTAACACCCCTTTTCTACCCGTTAATTTAATTGGAAAATCAGAGTTTTCAAAAAAAATTTATTTCGCACGAGGAATGTTACACATACTTCAATAAAACAACGCTTCTCAATAAAACAGCTCAAACACAACAATCATGTATCACGTAGCACGTCACTAAAAGGAGAGCCTCAAAATCACGGTTATCATCGCAAATAAAACTTAACGACAAAGAAACCAACTACGCAGCGGAATAACAAAATAAAACAGAATCGTCAACAAAGACATAACAACCGAAATCATTCATAAACATCAAGTTCGTTCCCCCCTTGAGTGCTACGTATCAGAGCGTGACGACTCGACTTAAAGTAGTGAAGGTACCTAGCCCTTCACTCGTGATCACCTGCACGTTACCGCATAGGGGTAACATTCAAACAGAAGGGTGAGTCCAATTCAATCCATATAATAAATCACATGATAAGCAATAAGTCAAGTCACAGTTCTAGAGTAATCACATCACAATCATCAATTACATCACTACAATAACTCATCACTATGTCATGTAGGCATATGAAATGCAACCCACTCGCGGGTATATGCATGAGGTACCTTTTCACAAACGTCGCTTAGCCTTTATGGCCTCATCGTCACTTAGCCTTTTGGGCCTCAAACGTCACTGGGTTTATGCATATGGGAGGCATGAGACACTATGACATGCACCACGCACAAACACACAATCACGGTCAACTATGTGACCCGTCACTTACCAATTTGCCAAATAAGAGGCACAGCATCTGTCAATTCACAATTACACACAACAACGTCACTTAGCCTTTTGGGCCTTATCGTCACTTAGCCTTTTGGGCCTCAACGTCACTTATTTTCATCGTCACTTATTCATAAACATCATCAACTCAAACAATAGCCACTGAGGGCAAAAACGTCATTTACTAGCCACCAAGGGCATCATCGTCATTTACACGTCATTATCAACAACATTGGCCACTAAGGGCAAAAAGGTCATTTAACTAGCCACTAAGGGCATCATCGTCAAAATCATCACTTTTGACACTAAAACGTTAAAACCACTGGTTATACGCAAAAGGGGATTTTTAAAGGCACCAAAACGATCTTTCAATGTCACAGCAACAACCACCGGGGACAGCCAGTTGGGGCGCCCAGCAACCTTCAGAAATTATAAGTTTTTATTTTTAAAAATGGGACACACAGATAGACAACTGAAAAAGCTTCCCAACACTTTTTGAAACGTTCAAAACGGATGCCCGAGTCAAAAGATATAGCGAAAACAGTTTTCATAAAAAAATTGGGAACATCCTGAAAAATGGCGTCCTGGGCGCCCAGCGCCTGGCACCTGGCGCCCAGCGCCCAGCAACACAAAACACACACACGCACAGGCGCCCAGCGCCCAGCGCAACACACACACACACTGGCGCCCAGCGCAACACACACACACACGCACTGGCGCCCAGCGCAACACACACACACACAGGGAGCTTGGCGCCCATGGCGCCCTGCTACAGTAACTTCAGCATTTTCTTTTTCTTCAAATTTTACATGATCCATCACAATACCAATTTACAACAATTCATGAGCACATATAAAATCATCAAAATCATCCACCAAACATCAAAATTCAGCAACATCACAAGCACACACATGGCGCCCTAGGCGCCCATAACACCAAATACGGATCTTTGAGCAACCAATTCGTCAAACAACATGCCAATCGAAACAACAACATGAAATCGCACATAAATCATGCTCATGGATTAGATCTAGGCCATCTCTACTTAAAACCTATCATAGGACCTATTATATAAATTGATAGGACATCCCCTTACCTCGAATTTGAAGAATAGAAGCCCTAGAGACAGTCACGAACAAAACCACAGCAACAAGATCACGCCCCTTTCTCCTCCTTGAGCTCGCGGCCTTCTCTTCTCTTCCTTTCTCTCTACGGCGCCTCTCCTCTTTCTTTTTCTCTCAATTCGCAAAAGATTCACAAAACCCTAACCTCACTAGACCTTGTGTATTCGCATAACACTTGGATCATGGGCTTGGGCTTTTCACTTAAGCCCAAGTCTAGCTAATTGGCGCCTCCATCTCCTAATACCACCTACATAATTTTTAATATAATTTCCAATAATTAAATTATATCCAATTAATTAAATCAGATTCCTAAATACTTAATTAAATAATTTAATTAAATATTTAGGGTGTTACAACTCTCCCCCACTTAGAATATTTCGTCCTCAAAATTTACCTGATCGAACAACTCTGGGTAGGACTCTCGCATCTTGCTCTCTAGCTCCCAAGTCATACTCTCACCGGCAGCTCCTAGCCAAGCCACTTTCACCAATGCAATCTCTTTGCCTCTAAGTACTTTCACTTCACGATCCTCAATCCGTACGGGCATCGTCTCCACAGTGAGATTATCCCGCACTTCCACATCATCCATATGGATCACATGAGATGGATCCGAAACATACTTCCGAAGTTGCGACACATGAAACACGTCGTGCAAATTTAAAAGATTTGGCGGTAAAGCCACCCTATAAGCCACATTCCCGATTCTCTCAGAAATCTGATAAGGACCAACAAAGCGAGGAGTGAGCTTCTTCGATTTCAACGCTCGACCAACACCGGTAATAGGAGAAACCCTCAAGAACACATGTTCACCCTCCTGAAACTCTAAATCTTTCCTCTGCTTGTCATGATAACTCTTCTGACGACTCTGCGAAGCCTTCATCTTTTCACGGATCATCTTGATCTTCCCTGTAGTCTCCCGGACAATCTCCGACCCCAACACTACACTCTCCCCCGACTCATACCAACACAACGGCGTCCTACACTTTCAACCATACAATGCTTCAAACGGTGCCATCCCGATACTGGAATGGTAACTGTTGTTATAGGTAAATTCAATCAGCGCAAGGTAGGAATCCCATGAACCCCTTTGTTCCAAGACACAAGCCCTCAACAAATCTTCTAACGACTGAATTGTCCTCTCTGACTGACCATCTGTCTGAGGATGATATGCTGAACTCATTTTCAACTTTGAACCCAATTCCTTCTGCAAACTCGTCCAAAACTCAGAAGTGAACCTCGGATCCCTATCTGACACAATACTCTTCGGAACACCGTGCAACTTCACAATTTCTTTGACATAGACCTCTGCCAACCTCGACACCGGATAAGTGATATTAATAGGAACAAAGTGAGCAGACTTCGTTAACCTATCAACGATCACCCAAATAGCGTCATGACCCCTAACTGTATTCGGCAATCCCGTCACAAAGTCCATCGCAATGCTATCCCACTTCCATTCTGGAACTTCCAACGGTTGCATCAACCCTGCCGGCTTCTGATGCTCTACCTTTGACTTCTGACAAGTCAAACAGGCGTACACAAACTGTGCCACATCCCTCTTCATACCATACCACCAAAACATCTTCTTCAGATCCTGATACATTTTCGTCGCTCCAGGATGGATACTCAACTTGCTACGGTGGCCGTCCTCCAAAATTGCCTTTCTCATCTCTGCATCATCCGGAACACAGATCCTACCCCGGAACCTCAACACACCACGAGAATCCAATTTGAAATCTTCATCTTCAGATTGACCAACCCCATTAATTAAATCTACTAACTTGACATCTGACTTCTGAGCCTCTCTGATGCTGCTTAGAAAGTCATTATCGATCTTTAACATTCCCAGCTTGACACTGCGAGGTGTCATTTTACAAACCAAACTCAAATCTCTGAATTCCTCAATCAACTCTAATTCTTTCACCATCATTGCCGACATATGCAAAGACTTTCTGCTTAAAGCATCAGCCACGACTTTAGTTTTGCCGGGATGATAATTCAAACCAAAGTCATAATCCTTCAAGAGCTCCAACCACCGACGCTGTCTCATATTCAACTCTTTCTGATCGAACAGATACTTCAGACTCTTATGATCACTGAACACTTCAAACCTCGAACCATAAAGGTAGTGCCTCTAAATCTTAAGCATAAATACCACAGCAGCCAATTCCAAATCATGCGTAGGGTAATTTTTCTCATGAACCCGCAACTGCCTCGACGCATACGCAACGACCTTCCAATCTTGCATCAGCACACCACCAAGACCCATCTTCGAAGCGTCACAATATACAACAAATGGCTCTTCCGGGTTAGGCAACGTCAAAACAGGCGACGTTGTCAATCTCTTTTTCAGTTCCATAAAACTTTCCTCACACCGAGCATCCCAAACAAAAACTCTACCCTTACAAGTCAACTGAGTCAACGGAAGGGCCAACTTGGAAAAACCCTCGATGAACCTCCTGTAGTACCCAGCCAAACCCAAAAAGCTTCTAATTTCTGTTGCGGACTTCGGAGCCTCCTACTCCAACACTGCTTCCACTTTTGCCGGATCAACCGCAATACCATTACCAGAAATCACGTGCCCAAGAAAACTCACCTCTTTCAGCCAGAACTCACACTTTGATAACTTAGCATACAACTTTTTCTCTTTTAGAACTCCCAATACTGTCTTCAGGTGCTCAGCATGCTCTTCCTCCGACTTAGAATAAACTAGAATGTCATCTATGAAGATCACCACAAACCGATCTAGGTAATTATGGAAAATACGATTCATATATTCCATAAATACACCAGGTGCATTGGTCACACCGAACGGCATCACTGAATACTCATAATGCCCATACCTTGTTCTGAACGCTGTCTTCTGAACATCTTCATCCTTCACTTTAATCTGATGATATCCGGACCTCAAATCAATTTTGCTGAAAACACGGGCACCTACTAACTGATCCATCAAATCGTCGATCCTCGGAAGCGGATACTTGTTCTTGATAGTTACCTTATTCAACTGACGATAGTCCACACATAACCTCATGCTCCCATCTTTCTTCTTCACTAACAATACCGGAGCTCCCCACGGTGATACACTCGGTCTCACAAACTTTTTCTCAAGCAATTCTTCAAGTTGCGTCTTCAACTCAGACAATTCAGACGCCGACATCCTATACGGTGCCATAGACACAGGCCTCGTACCCGGTACAAGATCAATCGAAAACTCAACTTCCCTCTCCGGCGGCACACCCGGAATTTCATCAGGAAAAACCTCAGGAAACTCGCGTACCACTTGCAGTTCTTCAATAACAGCCTGACTCTCAGCAGACAACGATGCCATCAACGAAAATAGCTGAACTCCTTCCTTCCTCAACTTATTCAACTGTTCAGCAGATACCAAAACAGAGTCTTCTTCCCCGAAACTAACCGACTTGCTACGACAGTTGATATGAACGTGGTTATTCTCTAACAAGTCCATGCCCAAGATTACATCCAGACCTCTCAACGGCAAGCAAACAAAATTCACAACAAAGTCCTTGCCGAAGATCGACACGGGACACTGAGAACACACCTGGGAAGTAATCACCGACCCCTTCGCAGGAGTATCGACAACCATATCCCCACACATAGTAGATAAAACAAGACCCAATCTTTTACAACAATCAACAGACATAAAGCAATGGGTAGCACCAGTATCAATAAGAGATTTCAGAGAAGTACCGTTAATAAAACACGTACCTCTAATCAGACCATCCTTCTCATCAGGCTCCTCTCCTGCCAATGCGAACACTTTCCCACTAGACCTTTCCTTCTTCGGTTTTGTACATTTTGTACTGATATGCCCAGACTCACCACAGTTGAAGCACACCACATCCTTGACCTTACACTCGGCCGCCATATGACCCTTTTTACCACAACGATAGCAAACTCTCTCATCAGACCTGCATGTAGTACTCTTGTGGCCAGGTTTGCCACACTTATAACAGACAATGCTAGCAGGAGCATCTCCCCCACTAGAATTCTTACCTCCAGCAGCCTTCTGATAACTCTTACCCGCAGGAACCTCATACGGCTTGCTTCGACTCGGAAACTTACCCTTTTTCTCAGACGTAGCTTTGTAATGTGCAGTACTGTCCTCCTCAAAGATTCTACAACTGTCAACAAGATCAGCGAACACACGGATCTTCTGGTAACCAATGGCCTTTTTGATATCAGGCCTCAACCCATTCTTGAACTTGATGCATTTTGAGAACTCAGCTGTAGCCTCACTGTAGTGTGGATAGAATTTTGCCAATTCCACAAACTTCGCCGCATATGCAGTCACAGACATACCACCCTGCTTCAGTTCCAGGAACTCTATCTCTTTCTTTCCTCGGACATCTTCAGGAAACTATTTTCTCAGAAATTCTCTGCTGAATACCTCCCAAGTGATCTCTTCCAGCACAGCCTCCAACCTCTGCCTAGTAGCCAACCACCAGTCGTCGGCCTCCTCGACTAACATGTGGGTACCAAAACGGACCTTCTGCTCAACAGTGCAGTCCATCACCCTGAAAATCCTCTCGATCTCTTTCAACCAAGCCATAGCACCATCTGGATCATATTTTCCCTTAAAGGTGGGCGGATTCTCTCTCTGGAAAGTAGTCAGACTCCGAAAACCAGCGTTCTCTCCAGCATTATGCTGATTCTGCACAGCCTGAGCCATAGCTTGCAATGCAGCAGCAAAAGCAGCATCGTTTCTCCCAGCCATTTCAAATTATCACTACAGCACACACCAAGAATTTAGTACTAATCTATTGTCATAAGACACTATGACAGGACAACATTGGCCGGACAGACCGAACTGCTCTGATACCACTTATGTAACACCCCTTTTCTACCCGTTAATTTAATTGGAAAATCAGAGTTTTCAAAAAAAATTTATTTCGCACGAGGAATGTTACACATACTTCAATAAAACACCGCTTCTCAATAAAACAGCTCAAACACAACAATCATGTATCACGTAGCACGTCACTAAAAGGAGAGCCTCAAAATCACGGTTATCATCGCAAATAAAACTTAACGACAAAGAAACCAACTACGCAGCGGAATAACAAAATAAAACAGAATCGTCAACAAAGACATAACAACCGAAATCATTCATAAACATCAAGTTCGTTCCCCCATTGAGTGCTACGTATCAGAGCGTGACGACTCGACTCAAAGTAGTGAAGGTACCTAGTCCTTCACACGTGATCACCTGCACGTTACCGCATAGGGGTAACATTCAAACAGAAGGGTGAGTCCAATTCAATCCATATAATAAATCACATGATAAGCAATAAGTCAAGTCACAGTTCTAGAGTAATCACATCACAATCATCAATTACATCACTACAATAACTCATCACTATGTCATGTAGGCATATGAAATGCAACCCACTCGCGGGTATATGCATGAGGTACCTTTTCACAAACGTCGCTTAGCCTTTATGGCCTCATCGTCACTTAGCCTTTTGGGCCTCAAACGTCACTGGGTTTATGCGTATGGGAGGCATGAGACACTATGACATGCACCACGCACAAACACACAATCACGGTCAACTATGTGACCCGTCACTTACCAATTTGCCAAATAAGAGGCACAGCACCTGTCAATTCACAATTACACACAACAACGTCACTTAGCCTTTTGGGCCTTATCGTCACTTAGCCTTTTGGGCCTCAACGTCACTTATTTTCATCGTCACTTATTCATAAACATCATCAACTCAAACAATAGCCACTGAGGGCAAAAACGTCATTTACTAGCCACCAAGGGCATCATCGTCATTTACACGTCATTATCAACAACATTGGCCACTAAGGGCAAAAAGGTCATTTAACTAGCCACTAAGGGCATCATCGTCAAAATCATCACTTTTGACACTAAAACGTTAAAACCACTGGTTATACGCAAAAGGGGATTTTTAAAGGCACCAAAACGATCTTTCAATGTCACAGCAACAACCACCGGGGACAGCCAGTTGGGGCGCCCAGCAACCTTCAGAAATTATAAGTTTTTATTTTTAAAAATGGGACACACAGATAGACAACTGAAAAAGCTTCCCAACACTTTTTGAAACGTTCAAAACGGATGCCCGAGTCAAAAGATATAGCGAAAACAGTTTTCATAAAAAAATTGGGAACATCCTGAAAAATGGCGTCCTGGGCGCCCAGCGCCTGGCACCTGGCGCCCAGCGCCCAGCAACACAAAACACACACACGCACAGGCGCCCAGCGCCCAGCGCAACACACACACACACACACACTGGCGCCCAGCGCCCAGCGCAACACACACACACTAGTGCAAAAATGACATTAGAATTAGACATTTAAAGTCAGGCGCCCAGATGCCTGACTACATAGGTAGACACGGTGGCAAACTTGTAAATAAGTGGCAAAACTCGCGAGTATTAAGGTCAAGCGGATACACGCCTGACTTCTAAAGTGAAGAAATAAGGAAAAAATAAGACTTTAGAAGTCAGGCATGTATGCGCCTGACTACATAAGTGACACGGTGGCAAACTTGTAATTAGGGGTGAATTTTTTTTCTTCTGTTCTAATACTTTAGACGTCAGGCGTCTATTCTCGCTTGACCTCTAAAGTCCAAAAATAGAAGAAAAAAAATATTCACGCCTCTCACTCTCAATTCTCAAACCTTCACTCTCACAATCTCACGAACACTCCTCTCCTCTCCTCTCCATTCTCACTCTCACGCGAACCCTAATCCTTCATCTTCTCTCTAATCCTTCATCTTCTCTCTATCAGACCCTCACTCACTCACCGTCACTCCCTCACTCCCTCACCGTCACCCTCACTCCCTCACCGTCACCTTCGTCACCCTCACCCTCACTCTCACTCTCACTCTCAGAACCCTAAGCTTCTCACTCTCACCCTCAGAACCCTAAGCTCCTCACTTTCAGAACCAGAGTTCGTCGTTCGCCGTGGTTCGTCATTCGTCGTGGTTCGTCGTTCGCCGTGGTTCGTCATTCGCCGTGGTTCGTCGTTCGGCGTGGTTCGTCGTTCGGCGTGGTTCGTCGTTGTCTCACCGTCGCGTTTCTCCTCCCCCTCACCTCTCACCGTCGCAGATCTCAGATCTCAGATCTCACCTCTCACTCCCTCATCAGGTGATAGGGAACGTGGTGGTGATGGTTATAACAGAGGAGGAAGCGGTGGTGGTGGTGATGGTTATAACAGAGGAGGAAGCGGTGGTGGTGGTGATGGTTATAATAGAGGAGGAAGCGGTGGGGGATATGGTGGTAACCGAGGAGGTAGGGGTGGTGACTATAATAGTGGAAGGGGTAATAGTGATGCTAGAGGTGGAGGAGGCAATAGGAGCGGCTCATACGGTGGTAATCAAGGCAGAGATGATGGTGGCTATGGTCAAGCTCCTCCTCCTGCCGCCCAATCTTATGGCAGTGGTGGTGGAAACTACCCACCCACTTATGATTCTTATGGTGGGAATGCAAGTTATGGAACAGATGCTGTTCCTCCACCTACAAGCTACACTGGAGGGCCTCCTTCATATCCTCCTTCATATGGGGGTAATACAGGTGGTTATGGTGGAAATAATCAAGGTGATGCACGGGGTGGTGGCAGGGCTGGGCCACCAGCTGGACATGACAGTAGTTATGGTGCTGGTAATCGAGGTGGATTTGGGGCTGCTCCTGCTGAGGCTGCTGCTCCTGTGAAGCAGTGCGATGACAATTGTGGGGATACATGTGACAACTCTAGAATCTACCTCTCAAACTTACCACCAGATGTGACTATTGAAGAATTGAGGGAACTTTTTGGAGGCATTGGACAAGTAATGTTCTGATCTGTTGACTTCTGCACAAGCTCTATATAGATTTTTCTCAATTTTCTATTCTATGATATTGCTTCTTTCAAAGTAGATTCACATGGTCTTTTTATGCATACACATATTGTTGAGATATATATTGAATCATGCTTTGTGTAAGAAATACAACCCTGTTGTGCTGGTGGACATACGATTATTTTTCATTATGTTTCTCTATTTTTCTCGATCTTTTGAGGCAGAACACGCTAGACATTTGTTACATGTTGTGTTTCAACATTTTAATTTTTAGGTTGCAAGAATAAAGCAGAAGAGGGGTTACAAAGATCAGTGGCCTTGGAACATAAAAATTTACACTGATGAAAGTGGAAACAATAGGGGCGATGCTTGCCTTGCTTACGAAGATCCCTCTGCAGCTCATTCTGCTGGCAAATTTTACAATGGTACTTCTTGGGACCACTTTTTCTCCTGCTATATCTAAATTAATATCTACATATTTATTTTTCCTTTCTCATAATGAATTTTCACTTTCAGATTATGATTTGAGGGGTTACAAGATCAGTTGGAAGATTGTTGGTAGGATGTGAGATGGGTCTTCTATCTTATGTGGTAATTGTTTTGAATCTTGATTCTAAATCTGTCATAATTACACTTCACTCAAAAGAAATACAAATGTTAGTTTAGATCCCTTTCCATAGTAGGTACCTGTTTATGTAGCAGAAATAACACCCAAGAATCTTCGAGGGGCGTTCACCGCAATACTCACATCTTATTTGTCTTTATTTCAGGAACTATCCCATGTCTTGCACAGCTTCTGAGTCTGTCCTTCATTCCTGAGTCTCCTAGGTGGCTGGTGAGTTGTTCACAGATGCTGTAGGGTTATTGTTTCGGGAAATTGTGTCGCGCACAATTCATACAGGCAACTGAATTTTTTTTATCTTTTTGTCAAATAATTGGAGTCAAAACGTGTTATCTGACAAACTCTATACTAATAAGTGATAGTTGCAATTCTTTGCAGGCAAAGGTTGGTCGTTTAGAAAGGAATGAATCTGCTTTACAGCATCTTAGGGGAAAGAATGCTGATGTTTCTCAAGAGGCCACTGAAATTAGAGTATATAATAAGCGCTTGTTCTTTAAAGGTTGAGTTCTGGGCTATAATCTTACTACTTTACACACTACTTTTCTTAGGATTATACAGAAGGCCTTCAGTGGCTAACAGAAGCTAGCATGATTAGCTTATTTCAATTGCAGTACTTGAAGTCACTTATTGTGATCTTTCTAAGATAGCCCCATTTGTGTATTCTATCTTAACTTTTTTGCAGACTCTTATGCTATTTAGTAACATTGTTTGGTTGGAGTTGGCCTCATGATACTTCAACAGCTTTGGGAGTACCTATTATCAGGTTTGTGTTTATAACTTTGTTCTTTAGGAATTCTTTTTTCAAGGATCCTATTATGATTGATATAATAACTTGTTGTATGAATTTTATTTGTTTAGAACATTCGTGGTGGACAAGTGGTGCTGCATCCCATTGTGAGTCCCCCCTCAGAATTTGAACATGTGGAAAAGGGTGATGCATTGTATGGTGAGTCTTCTGTTTTCATTTACCTTGATCTTTTTTTCTTGGTTTGCAATTTGACATTTTTGATTTATCAAAGTTAAAACCAATATATATGCTGATGTTTTGTTTGTTTTTTCTTGTTTTTGGTTTGATTCAGCCATGGAGTTAGCTTTGTCTTTGGAGAAGTTAGTGAATGAGAAACTTGTCAATCTTCACAGTGTAATGCCTCATTGTCTCTATTTTCTGATTGAATTGTTTCTAGTTAAAATAACAATTTGTATTACCTATACATAGATGTTGGATGACTAATTAATCTAAGATTTATGCTTACTGGATGCTAATAGGTGGCTGATCGTATCACAAGCTTTTCCAAAAGTATTGGAACAATAGCTATGGTTTCTGTTCAGGTTCTAAATTCTCTTCATATAATTTATTCATCACTATCTTCTTAACGCTGAATACGTGACAGATGACAATTTTGTTGAGTCTTCTGAATCTCTTCACATTATTTAGTCATTTCTGTATTCATAGGTACCAATGACAGTTTTGGGAGTACTTTTGATGGATAAATCTGGAAGAAGGCCACTTCTACTGGTAAAAAGGTTGAAATTTTGTCTTTTTTTTCATGCTATTCTGTCAATTTTGGTTCCAAAACGCTTACTTTTATACAGATCTCTACATCGGGGACATGCTTAGGATGCTTCCTTGTTACCTTATCATTCTTCTTGCAGGTTCTCTGAATAACAAAATCTGCTTTTTTGATTGTTTTTCATAATATTTATATCTAAATCAATTGATTGTTTCACTTGCCATATCTAGGACTTGCATTTAAGAGTGGTCAGACCAAGATGAAGTCTGTGTTGGTGAATTTCCTTGAAGGATTCAGAGAGTTACCCTGCTTTTTCTTTGGTTAATAAGGTTACTGGTGAGGCTATTAAGCACTGCATTGGTGCCTCTCATCCTGTAAGATTTCTTTCACCATGTGTGCTCACAATTCACTTGATTGCAAAGTATTTTGCTTTTTTTAGTTTGGTCTGCGATAAATGTACTTGTGTTAGTGTTAGTGTTATGTTAATGTTTGATGTGCTGATTACTGGTTTTTCAATTAGAATTTTGCATCTGCAGCAATTAGGGCTTGGTTGATTCTGTTTTGTTTTTTTAGTTTTTATAATTTTTGTTGTAAAGTAGATCTGAAAACAAGTATTATCTGATTTGTTTAGTTTTAAAAACAAAAAAATAACAAAAAAAATTGTAAAACAGTTTTATAAAAAAAGTTAATCTATCAAGCATGCCCTTTGTTGATGAAATGTTATAAAGTTGAAAGTGTTGTCAAGTGTCTGATAATCTGTAATCTTGGTGTTCAAATATTTCAGCACAGTTGGTATTTCTGCAAATAATCTGTAATCTATCAAGCATGCCCTTTGTTCAAATAATCTGTAATCTATCAAGCATGCCCTTGGTGAAATGTTACAGAGTTGTACTTGAAAGTGTTGTCTGTTATTGCAAGTGTCTGCTAGTAATCTTGGTGTTCAGATATTTCTGCAACTATTTTTTCAATAAAGAATGTAAAGGGTCTGCATCTGCATCCATATGTTAATCTTAGTTGGGATGGTTGAGAACTCACTCAATTGATGGAATTGTTATTGTTATAATGTTATATTGTTAGTGAATCACTGGTGGATCTTTCATAGTTACCCTAGGTTTCTTTTAGACGTGGATTCTATGTGGCTTGTCACTCTATTTGTATTATATGATTTATATCTTCTTATTGTCAATTGTTGATTGTTGTTTTGTTTTCAGCATGGGTTGAAATATGAAAAACATTCTTACAAGATACTTGTGTAGTGTCTTGTAATTAAAGGAGTTTGCCAAAATTATTAACTTTTTTCCTGATGAAATTGTACAGAGATTTAAAGGTTGTAGTTATGGCATTTTAAATACTTCTGAGATGGATCTTGAGGTGGAGCCAGATAGTTTGTTTTCGTAATTTAAATTGTTTTTGTAGATGTTTGATTGTGAGTTTTGCCATTAAAATTGATTGTTTTGTTAGTTAAAGAATGTGAAACTAACAAGTGAGGGACTCTAAGAGATGAAGTGCAGAAGATACTAAAGACACATAAGAGAGACTAGAGTTGTTGAGAGGGAGAGAAAGATGAGAAGTATAGTGATGCAGCAAAGAAGAAATATAGTGTTGCCATATATAGATATTTCTGTGTTCCTTTCCACACACCCTCTTACTCTAATTTCTTTTCCCTGGTTTACTAATTTAATGGGAATAAAAATAAGAGATACATGTTAGTCTTTCTCTGAACATTCAATTAAAAATAAGAGATACATGTTAGTAATTTAAATACTATATATAACCATTCAATTAAAGTTGAATTTGATGGGAAATATATGTTAGTCTTTCTCTGAAGTGGTTCTCTGAAGTTGAATTAAAGTCAGCCTTATCCTGCATTTTAATAGGCATGTGGTTTTCTGCATCTTCAGTACTAGTAAATGGATTAAAGTAGGTTTGAGTGCTACTAGCATGTGAGTAATTGATACTAATGCATGCAAAAATAGCAAACCAGCTTGCATGTATAGATTCCTAAAGTGATTTAAATCTGCTTTATTATCAAGTGATTTAAATCTGCTTTATTATCCAATCTGCTTTATTATCTAATTTAAATTGTTTTTGTAGATGTTTAATTCGAGTTGTCCGTTCACGCATGAAGACTTGACACACGTCAGAGAAGTTTGGGCAGAGTTTTTTATAAAGTTGTATGCAGAGCGTAAACCCACTTCAAAGGAAGAAGAACGAAGAAAACAACTTAAGTGATGAATGTAAGTGACTGTGAGATTAGAATGTATTTTTTTGTACTTAAACTGATGAATGTAAGTGACTGGCTGTAGAATGTATTTTGTACTTAAACTGATGAATGTAAGTGACTGATGAATGTACCTAAACTGACCAATTATAGTAGAATGTTTGTCTTGTACTTAAGTGAATCATGTGAGTGGCTGTATAATTGCTTAGCTCTACTAATTTTGAAATGTTTGTTTTGTTGGCAATCAATTAGTGGTGTCTGTAATTTGGATTGGCCATATTCCAAGTTACAGATGATTAGAGTGATGAATTTCGTATAACCAGGGTGTAACCAAAATTTTAAAAAAAAAAAAACTTTTAAGGTCAGGCGCAATAATGCTTGACCTTAAATCATACATACGAAGTCAAGCAATAATAAAAGCTTGACCTTAAATCATACATACGAAGTCAAGCAAGAATAAAAGCTTGACTTTAAATCACACTTACGAAGTCAGGCAATAATTAATGCTTGACTTCGTAAGTATGATTTAAAGTCAAGCATTTATTCTTGCTTGACTTTGTAAGTATGATTTAAAGTCAAGCAATAATAAAAGCTTGACCTTAAATCATACATACGAAGTCAGGCATGAATAAATGCTTGACTTTAAATCATACTTACGAAGTCAGGCAAGAATAAATGTTTGACTTTAAAACATACTTACGAAGTCAGGCGCAATAAATGCTTGACTTTAAATCATACTTACGAAGTCAGGCTATCGCTTGACTTTAAAACTCCAGACATACAAAGTCGACTTAATAAAAGTCAAGCGCCCGCCTGACTTTAAATCCCCTTTTCGCCTGACTTTAAATCCCTTTTCTGCACTAGTGACACACACACACACACGCACTGGCGCCCAGCGCAACACACACACACAGGGAGCTTGGCGCCCATGGCGCCCTGCTACAGTAACTTCGGCATTTTCTTTTTCTTCAAATTTTACATGATCCATCACAATACCAATTTACAACAATTCATGAGCACATATAAAATCATCAAAATCATCCACCAAACATCAAAATTCAGCAACATCACAAGCACACACATGGCGCCCTAGGCGCCCATAACACCAAATACGGATCTTTGAGCAACCAATTCGTCAAACAACATGCCAATCGAAACAACAACATGAAATCGCACATAAATCATGCTCATGGATTAGATCTAGGCCATCTCTACTTAAAACCTATCATAGGACCTATTATATAAATTGATAGGACATCCCCTTACCTCGAATTTGAAGAATAGAAGCCCTAGAGACAGTCACGAACGAAACCACAGCAACAAGATCACGCCCCTTTCTCCTCCTTGAGCTCGCGGCCTTCTCTTCTCTTCCTTTCTCTCTACGGCGCCTCTCCTCTTTCTTTTTCTCTCAATTCGCAAAAGATTCACAAAACCCTAACCTCACTAGACCTTGTGTATTCGCATAACACTTGGATCATGGGCTTGGGCTTTTCACTTAAGCCCAAGTCTAGCTAATTGGCGCCTCCATCTCCTAATACCACCTACATAATTTTTAATATAATTTCCAATAATTAAATTATATCCAATTAATTAAATCAGATTCCTAAATACTTAATTAAATAATTTAATTAAATATTTAGGGTGTTACAGCGGTTCCTCAAAATCTAAATTTACTCCGACAGCATCAGATATCATTTCCTAAACAACATCAAATGGTTGGTATCTCGTAGACGATTGATGACTACTTGATGTGGGAGTTTGTACTTCAACCGGAACATTAACTACAGGAACATTAACCTCCGGAACAGCTACCCCAGGTGCTACTTCGCCGTGACAACCCCATATCCAATAATTTAGCCTAAACCCATTATATTGTACAAATCAAGTCTCACTTCTTCATTTTTTATAAATCGAAATCTACAATTCAAGCACGGACATCGAATTCCGCCTTGTCGCTGAAATTCTTTTTGACTCTTAGCAAAAATAACAAACTCTTCGACTCCTTGTACAAAACGTCGCTTTAAACCAGCTCTTCTAGGAAACATTCGATCGTACATCCAACTACGATCCATTTTTTGGGGATCTATGTACTACTACAATATAAATATGTAAACAATAAATATTAATTTTAATTTCATATACACATTTTTACTAAATAATTACCTATAACTTTTTAATTAACAAACATAACCAACATATTTTTTTATATCTAATAACAAATATTTTTTTATAATGTGATATATTTTTTTATCTTATATAATAAACGCACCATATAAAATTACAACATAATTCTAATTAAAAAAAGTTACAACATAAACATGTTTTTAATTAATACAAACATAACAAGCATATTTTTTACTAAATAATTATCTATAAATTTTAAATAATTCTAATTAAAAAAAGTTACAACATAAACATGTCACTTAAATAACTAATATTTTTTAACAAACATAAGTTACATCTTATAAAATTAATTTTTTATAAACATAATTATGACCAAAAAAATATTTTTTATTAACATGTTACACTAAATAAACGTAATTTTTTTAAGGGTAAAATATGTTTTTAGTCCCTACAAAATCGGCTCCTTCTAAGTTTAGTCCCTACATTAATGAAATAGGCGTTTTAGTCCTCATCTTATTTTTCCGTTTTCAATTTTAGTCCCTCATGACTTTTAATAGCGCTTCAAAACTTTTAATAGTGCTTATAAAAGGTCAAAAAAGTGCTATTAAAAGTTTTGAAGCGCTATTAAAAGTCATGAGGGACTAAAATTGGAAACGGAAAAATAAGATGAGGACCAAAACGTCTATTTCGTTAATGTAGGGACTAAACTTAGAAGGAGACGATTTTGTAGGGACTAAAAACATATTTAACCCTTTTTTTAATCATTTACTATCTAAACATATATATTATTACAATTATTACAATATATATGTAAACAATAAATATTAATTTTAACTTCTTATACACTTTTTTACTAAATAATTACCTATAACTTTTTAATTAGCAAACATATACCTTCTTATTTTTTTATATCTAATAACAAATATTTTTTTTATAATGTGATATATTTTTATTAACATGTTATACTAATTATGACCAAAGAAATATTTTTTATTAACATGTTATACTAAATAAACATGTCACTTAAATAACTAATATTTTGTAACAAACATAAGTTACATGTTATAAAGTTAATTTTTTATAAACATAAAAAACATTTTATATTAATATGTTACACTAATTATGACCAAAAAAACATTTTTTATTAACATGTTATACTAAATAAACGTAATTTTTTTTAATCATTTACTATCCAAACATATATATTATTAACATGTCACTACAATATCTAATAAGAAACAACTAAATAACTAACCAGAATTGAAGACGAGTCTCGGCTTGATCCGAATTATATTCTTTGAGTCCCTCCAACGAAAATTTCTTCAACCTCTAACTGAATCATAAACAAATAAAGTTAGCAATGTTAAATTAAGTACATATATGGTAATACTATAAAATAAAACATATAACTAATATTTGTTTAAAAACATACCGTGAAAAATTTGCAAACACGTAAAGATGAACAAAATTTTGGAATGGAAGAAAAGAATATGAGAGTTAATAAGTGTATGGAAGAGAAAATGAGAGTATCACTAGTGGAAAAAAAACATTTAGCGTCGGTTAAATTGGACATTTAGCGTCGGTTATCGCCCGACGCTAAATCGACCGATGCTAAATGTCAGACATTTAGCATCGGTTATTTAACTGGCGCTAAATGTCACATTTAGCATCGGCTGATCAGAAAACCGATGCTAAATGTCACATTAAACACTATTCCAGATGGCTTAAAAGGGACATTTAGCGTCGGTTGTTTGAAACAACCGATGCTAAATGTCTCAAACAACTGATGCTAAATGTCTCCAAAACTGACATTTAGCATCGGTTGTTTCAAACAACCGACGCTAAAAGTCCCTTTTAGACATTTTCTGGTGACGTTGAGGGACATTTAGCGTCGGTTGTTTCAAACAACCGACGCTAAATGTCTCTCAACGTCATCAAAAAAATGACATTTAGCATCGGTTGTTTCAAACAACCGATGCTAAATGTCATTTTACACATTTTAGTTTCCTTCATTTCCATACGAACCTGTTGTGTGCCAGAGAATGACCAATTCACAGACAAACAGAAATGTCACAGACAGTATACAAATTCACATAAATGACCAATTCACAGAAACACAAATGACCAATTGTATTGCATATAAGACAGAAATGACCAAACACAAATGACCAATTTTATTGCATTACAGACAGTATACAAATTAACAGAATCTAAGTTACAAAATCTGTCACATGCTCAAAATTACAGACCATCATTGTCACTAAGTTCAAAATTACAATTTCATAGGTTCAAAAATAAAAACAAATCTAAACTCCTTCGTATAAAATTCCTTCATTATGATCATTGCGAGTGGCATGTTCATCGTCAACTTCATTGTCATCAACTGAAGTAGGCACTTGTGTTAACAAACAAGGTGTTTCGGAAATTGCAAGACTTGAATCTTCATTTTCATCACTGCCTATTTTTCCTTGTATGACAACTGACCACTTTTTGTTTGAAGGATCTTTGACATAGAAAACCTTTTTTGCTTGGTCAGCCATGATGAAGGGTTCATCATTATAACTTACCTTGTCAAGGTCCACTAGTGTAAATTTCATTTCGTCAGTACGTACACCACTATTGTTGTTAACCCACTTACATTTAAAAAGAGGCACTTTAAATTTACAGTAATCAAGCACCCAAATCTCTTCAATGACACCAAAGTAAGCAATAGATGCGAGTACAGGATTTGTATCCTTTGAACCAGAGAAGTGCATCGCAGAAGCCATGACCATAACTCCACTGTTTTGCATGGTGCTTTTGTCATCTTTCGACTTTGTGTAAAAGGAAAACCTATTTATGTCGCATCCGCTCCAACATACGACATTAAAGTGAGGGTCATGTGCTAACCATCTCAAAGTCTCAGAGGCACTCACATATTTCTTAATCTCTGATTTAAACCAATCTATGAATGTGTTGTTATGCTCATTCAATAACAATATTTCTTTCATTCGAGGGTTTTTGGCCTTTACTATCTCTTTATGGAGAGACAAGTAAGGTAATACCTCATCTGTATTATTCAAAACATACAAATGTGCTTGAAGCACTTCAGCTCGACCCATGCATTTAATGGTTATACCATGTGTACCTTTACCTTGACCTCTTCCTGCATAACGAGACTTTGGTAGTCCCACAGATTTTGATTCTGACAAGTAGTCAGAACAAAACTCAATCGCTTCTTCTGTGACGTACCTTTCAACAATGGATGCTTCAGGACGATATTGGTTCTTCACATACCCTTTCAGGATCTTCATGTATCGCTCTATTGGGTACATCCACCTTAAATAAGCAGGGCCGCATAATCTAATCTCCCTAACCAGATGAACAATTAAATGAACCATGATATCAAAGAATGAGGGAGGAAAAAACATCTCCAATTGTCACAAGATAATAGCAGCTTCATTTTCCAACTCGTCCAATTTTTGAGGGTCGATGACTTTAGCACATATACTATTGAAGAATAAGCACAACCTAGTTATGGTATATCGGACATCTTTCGGTAAGATGCCACGAATTGCCACAGGTAGTAGTTGTTGCATCAAGACATGGCAGTCGTGAGACTTCAAGCCAACTAATTTGAGATCTTTCATTGAAACCAGTCGCTTTATATTTGACGAGTAACCATGTGGGACTTTGATTCCCCGTAGACACTCGCAAAAGCTCATTTTCTCTTTTCTTGATAAGGTATAACATGTTGGAGGTAAATATGTGCCTTTACCTCGTTCCACTGGATGTAATTGTTCTCTTATGCCCATCTCATGCAAATCTAGACGAGAATTTATACCATCCTTTGTCCCTCGAACGTTGAGAAGCGTCCCGATGACACTATCACAAACGTTTTTCTCGACATGCATAACATCAAGACAATGCCTTACATCAAGATTGGACCAATACGGAAGATCAAAGAACACCGACCTCTTTTTCCACTTGCTTTTTTCCTTAGGCTGCTTCTGCTTTTTGCCGAATACAGCTTTGATGTCCTTAACCACTTGATAGACTTCTTCTCCGGTCAAGGCATTCGGAGCAATGTCATTTTCCGAGCACCCATTAAAAGCTTTTTTCAACTTACGATATCTGTGATTAGGTTTGAGAAATTTCCGATGCCCAAGGTAGACAGTCTTCCTTCCATGTTTGAGTTGATGGTGACACGTATCTTCTGCACAAATAGGACAACCTTTATGACCTTTGACACTATACCCAGACAAGTTTTCGTATGCAGGAAAGTCATTAATCGTGCAAAATAACATGGCTCGCAACTTGAAAGTTTCATTAGAATACCCGTCAAACACATCCACGCCTTCATCCCACATTTTTCTCAAGTCTTCAATCAATGGACTAAGGTAAACATCTATGTCATTACCAGGTTGTCTCGGGCCAGAAATCATCATGGATAACATCACATATTTGCGCTTCATGCACAACCATGGAGATAGGTTGTAAATTAAAAGGAGAACAGGCCACGAGCTATGATTCGTACTTAAGTTACCATATGGATTCATCCCATCTGAAGCAAGTGCGAGCCTAAGATTTCTTGACTCAGTGCCAAAATCCGAATACAGATTATCAATTTTCTTCCATTGCAAAGAATCAGCTGGATGGCGAAGCTGTCCGTCACATTTCCTCTCATCTGCATGCCATCTAGTGCTCTTCGCGTCATTTGCATTAGCAAACAAGCGTTTGAACCTAGGTAATATTGGAAGATACCATAAAACCTTCGCAGGGGAACCCTTTGTGTTGTTGTCGTCACAATTAGATTCACCCGACTTCACTTTGTAGCGCGACCAACCACACGTAGGACAGTTATGCAAATTCTCAAAGTCTTTTCGATACAATATGCAGTCATTGGGACATGCATGTATTTTCTGATACTCCACACCCATCAGACACAATATCTTTTTTGCATCATACGTTCGTTTTGGCAATGTGTTACCTATGGGAAGCATGTCTTCCAACAGCTCAAGCAATTCAGTGAATCCCTTATCAGTCCACCCATTTATCTCCTTCAGATTGATCAATTTTAACGTCGCAGACAACCGGGTGTATTTTGTGCAACCCAAATACAAAGGTTGATCTTTTTCTTTGCTCAAATTATCATATTCATTCACTCGCTTAAAAGATTCAGGACCAATGTCACGTATCATGTCCTCCATTCGATCATCCATATCTTCATCGACTTTCTCACTTTTGGACACACTTGGGTTGCCGGTTGATTCACCATGCCATATCCATGTGGTATAACTGGGTAAGATCCCATAAACAAAGAGATGATCCCGTATTACACTTGGTGGTTGTGGGGCTCGATTCACACAATTACAACAAGGACATGAATAAGTTACATCAGTTTCGGAAACATCACTCTTGCGAAGATTTGATTGAGCAAAGTTTATAAACTCTTCGACTCCTTTCGCATACTCATCACTCAGACGATTACTTTGTATCCAACTACGATCCATGGCTACGCTCCAAATAATCAACCAAGTATTAATTGTTAAAACAAAATCAAACTATCACATCAAACCAATATAGTAAAAATAAATTCATAAATTCATAAAACTCTAACAGTCATAGACCAATAAGGCCAATGCAAGAAGCAAATTGTGAATATTATCAAAACATATGAAAATAAAACCCTAAATCTCACAAATCTAAACATACAGGAACACAAACAATGCAAGAGAGACTTGTTACATTTCAGATAGCATAGGGAAACAAAATGAATGAAATTGCACAGAAACAAGTCAAATTGAAACGAAGGAACAGAAACATAAAATGAAATGAAACAAGCCAGAATCGAACAATGTCAAAAACTAAGAACAGTTAGAAACACAGAACTGTAGATACCTGAACTGAAGGCGACGACGACGAGCAAGCAACGGCGAGGGCAACAGAGAGCAACCAACGGCGAGGGCGAGCAACTTAGGGTTTCAAAAATTTCTCTGCACTGAAGGCCATGGCGAGATAGGCGACAACAACCGAGAAACGACAACGGCAAGAAAAGAACTTAGGGTTCTCTGCGAAGCTCGAAGGTTCCCTGCGAGTGAGAACGCGACGGAAGAGATGAGAGTTCAGAAGGCGACGGTGACAGTGACGGCGACGGAAGAGATGAGAGTTGAGAGAGAACGAAAGTGAGACGAAAGAGATCAGAGTTGAGAGAGAACTGAGATTCAGAGAGAAGAGAGTATGAGAGAACGCGAGCGAATATAAAAAATTGGACATTTAGTATCGGGTGTATTAAACACCCGATGCTAAATGTATTTGCTTTTAGACATTTAGCATCGGGTGTTTAAACACCCGATGCTAAATGTCTAAAGCAAATACATTTAGCATCGGGTGTTGAAACACCCGACGCTAAAAGTAGGCGCGAGATATGAAATCTTCCATTTAATTGCAAAAATGCCACCGGTTCAACATTTAGCATCGGCTGTTCAAACAACCGATGCTAAATGATGCTTAATGATGTCTTTTTTCCACTAGTGTATGTAAGGGGAATGAATGAGAGAAGAAAAAAAATGAAAGATGAGTGAATGGGGATGAAGAAATTCGGAATTGGTGAGATGAAGGAATGGGGAAGATGAAAGATGAGTGAATGGGGATGAAGTAATTTGAAATGGGTGAGATGAAGGAATGGGGAAGATGAAGGAATGGGGAAGATGAAAGATGAGTGAATGAAGAAATTCGGAATGAGGAAGATGAATAAATGGGGAAGAGAGGGTCATATTTATAATTAGGTTAAAGGAAACATTTCCGGCGGTTTTAAACCATTTCCGGCGGAATCTGTTTGAAATTTAAAATTTTCCCACCAAAGGCTAGAAATTTCCGGCGGAATTGGGCAGTTTCCAGCGAAAATTATTTTTTTACCGAATTTTAAAAAACCGCCGGTAATCACGTTTCCGGCGGATTATTTTGAAATTCAAAATTTGGCCAACGGCTACACATTTCCGGCGGAAATTAATTTGAAATTCGAATTTTGAAAACCGCCGGTAATTACACGTTTCCGACGGTTTTTTTGGTCTGTCATTTCCGGCGGTTTTCTCCACGTTTCCGGCGGAAATTTCAAATTTCAAATTTCCCTCCCCTCCAAAAAACCGCCGGTAATATTCTTTACCGTCGATTTTAAGTTTTTTTTTTTGAAAGTCCTTTGCGGCGGAATATTCCGCCAGTATCTCACTCATAACCGCCGGAAAGATACCGGGGGAAATTAAACCGCCGGAAAATCCACACATTCCGCCGAAAATCTTTCGTGGGAAAAAATCCGCCACTAACTACTTAAAATCCGTCGGAACCGTATAGACGGATTAATTCCGCCGGAAATAAACAGCCGGTGATTCCAGTATTTCTTATAGTGGAAGGCTTTGTTTGCTAAAACTCAAAATGTGAATAAGAACAACCATGATGCTAACAATCATAAGAGAAATAAGGCGAAGTGGCTGAATAAGAAGAAGAACAGTGGCTCTAGTGAACAGGATAAGGAGGGAAACAATAAGAAAGGTGATAATTCGAAGAACAAAGGAAAAAAGAGGTTTGATAAGAGTAAAAGTCAGTGCTATAACTGTGATAATTGGGGACACTTTGCTGATGAGTGTAAATCAGGCAATAATTCACAAGATAAAGGTGATGAGGCTCAATGTGCTTATGAAGGAGACAATACTGATTCTGATGCAATTGTACTGATGGCTATAACTGATGAAAGCAGTGTTGTCTGTGAGTTCTGGTACCTGGATACAGGCTGTTCACATCATATGTGTGGCCACGAGAGCTGGTTTGTAAAGCTTGATGAAACAATGAAGAGGAGGATCAAGTTTGCAGATCACAGTTTTGTTATGGCAGAAGGTGTTGGTAGGGTTATGATACAGAGTGAAGATGGAAAAAAGATCATAATTGATGATGTATTGTATGTACCAGAAGTGAAGAGCAACTTGATAAGCCTAGGGCAGTTGCTTGAGAAGGGATACTCAACGAGCATGGAGGAGAATTATCTTGCTGTGTTTGACAGTAAGAAGAAATTGATTTTGAAGTCATCTATCTCCAATAATAGAACCTTCAAGATTGGTATGAGTGCACTTGAACAAAAGTGTTTGAAGTTCACTACTGAGGAGGTGAATTGGCTTTGGCATAGAAGATTTGGACACCTAAACTTTAGGAGCCTCAATCATATGCAAGTGAAATGAATGGTGAGGGGACTACCGGTGATTAAGGTGCCTCAAGAAGTGTGTGAATGGTGTTGTGAAGGGAAGCAGACCAGAAAGTCATACAATTCCATTATTCCTACCAGAGCTACTGAGAAGCTGGAATTGATCCACTCTGATTTGTGTGGTCCTTTTGAAGATTCATCAATTGGAGGTAACAGCTATTTCATATCTTTTATTGATGACTTCACTGGGAAATTGTGGATTTTCTTGTTGAAAAGAAAGAGTGATACATTTGAGGTGTTTAAAGAGTTCAAGCTATTGGTTGAAAAACAGAGTGGTAAATCAATTAAGGCTCTTAAAACTGATGGTGGAGGTGAATACACTTCAGTTGAATTTGTAAACTTCTGCAAATCTGAGGGCATTGTGCATGAGATAATTGCCCCTTATACACCTCAACATAATGGTACAGCTGAGAGGAAAAATAGAACTATATTAAATATGGTTAGAAGCATGCTAAAAGAGAAGAAACTGCCTAATCATTTCTGGGGAGAAGTAGTAGCAACAGCTGCATATATGATCAATAGAAGTCCTACAAAGAGACTTGTAGGAGTTACACCAGAGGAAGCATGGTCTGGGAAGAAACCAAGCATTGGTCACCTCAGAATATTTGGTTCTATCTGTCATAGACATGTGCCTGAGCAAAACAGGAAGAAACTAGATGACAGATCTCAGAAAATGGTGCTAGTTGGATACCACTCCACAGGCGCCTACAAGTTGTATGATCCTAAAACCAAGAAGGTTGTAATCAGCAATGATGTGCTGGTTGATGAGTCCAAGAGTTGGAATTGGAACTCAGCTGATTCTAAGTCTACAAAAGAGCAATTTACACTTGAGTTAGAGAGTGAAATTGCTACTGGTTCTTCAGAAATTGTAGGTGAAGGTGAGCAGTTGAGAAGATCTGCTAGACAAAGACAGCAACCTTCAAGGTTGAATGATTATGAGTTGTTTTCTGATGCTGTTATAACAGAAGAAGGTGATCTGTTAAACATTGCACTGATGGCAGAAATTGAACCAGTAAGTGTGGAACAAGCTTTAAGCAATGTGCATTGGAAGGCAGCCATGATTGATAAGTTGAAATCAATCAAGAAGAATGATACTTGGGAACTAGTGCCACTGCCAAACAACAAGAAGGCCATAGATGTGAAGTGGGTCTTCAAGACTAAGCTGAAACCTAATGGTGAGGTAGCAAAGTACAAAGCAAGGCTGGTTGTGAAGGGTTTCATGCAGAGACCAGGGCTTGATTTCAATGAAGTCTATGCTCCAGTGGCTAGTATAGAAACTGTGAGGCTTGTTGTTGCAATAGCAAGCAAAAAGGGCTGGACATTGAGTCAATTGGATGTCAAATCCGCTTTTCTCAATGGTCCACTAGATGAGGAAGTATATGTCTGTCAGCCACCTGGATTTGAGAGCAAGAAGCAATGTGATAAAGTGTATAAACTGAGGAAAGCTCTAAATGGTTTGAAACAGGTGCCACGGGCCTGGAACAAACGTAAAGATGGATTTCTAACTCAGTTAAGCTTTGTGAAATGCATTTATGAACATGGACTGTATGTGAAACAGTTTCATGGTGATGGTGTGATTCTAATTTGTCTCTATGTTGATGATTTAGTGGTGACTAGAAATGTAAATGAAGAGATTAAGAAATTAAAGAAGTGTATGATGGAGGAGTCTGACATGAGTGATCTTGGTGAATTGTCTTACTTCTTGGGAATGGAAATCAAGGCAACCAGCAAGGGTATTTTCCTTCATCAAAGTAAATATGCAAAGAGATTTAGAATGGCAGATTGCAACCCTGCATCATCTCCAGCAGAGCCAGGACTGAGGTTGTGCAGAGATGATTCTGAAGCAACAGTGGATGCAACTTTGTATAAACAAATTGTTGGGACTTTGAGGTATTTGTGCAATACAAGACCTGATCTAGCATTTAGTGTTGGGCTGATTAGCAGATTTATGGACCAGCCAAGTGTATCTCACCTAAATGCTGCTAAAAGGGTCCTTAGATATGTGAAGGGAACAGCAGACATGGGAATATTGTTCCCTGGCAGCAGTGATAATTCAAGTGCAGAGATTTCTGGTTTCAAAGATTCTGACTGGTGCGGTGATAAGGATGATAGAAAGAGTACAGCTGGGTACTTGTTCATGTATGGGAATGCACCAGTGTCGTGGTGTTCTAGAAAGCAGAATGTGGTTGCTCTATCATCATGCGAAGATGAATATATAGCTGCTGCACTTGGAGCCTGTCAAGCTCAGTGGCTTGATACACTGCTGGGTGAATTGAAGATGGGAAATGGAGGTGCTGTGAAGCTGTTTGTGGACAACAAATCAGCAATTGATCTTGCCAAGCATCCAATTGCACATGGACGAAGCAAGCATATTGAGAGAAAGTTCCATTTCCTAAAAGATCAAGTGAGCAAGGACACTTAAGCCTCAGACCAAAAATGCCATTTCCTAAAAGTTCCATTTCCTTGGTAGTATCTCGGCCCAGCATTTTCAACCGAGGCATGCTTTCGGGACACTTAAGCCTCAGACCAAAAATGCCAATTTTTTATGGTAATGTTGTATCCCACAAGGGAGTAAGCGCTTTATGTAACTCAGTCTCATTACGTAACTCATAATATAGAGACATAAGAAACCTGTAACAAAACATAACAGAGAAAAATGTAGAGCTTGCCAAACACGAAATCCAATTATCTGGAATGCCTCTTTGTGATTGAATTTCTTTCAATGGAAAAAGAAAACAAAATCCCTCCTCCCCCTTTTCCACCATAACGTCTTTTACCCATAGAAAATTCATTTCAACACGCCTCCCTGCCTACCAGGAAAACCACCATAGTCAACCACATAGCCATTTTTTATTATCACTAATGATAGAGATTGGGGAAAAGTTCTTTCAATGGATCCATACCAAGCCATACATCCTTCCAAAACAAAATATATAGTTCCTCCATCACCAAGAACACATTTTGTATTCGTAATAAAAAAATGATTAGCCATGAGTAAATTCGAACCTAGAAGCATTGAATCCATTATCGATGCACCAAAGTGAATCATTTTTTTTACTCTACATAACGAAAAGACAACAAGTTACTCTACATAGCTTCGAAATCATGCAAACACCTCCTTCTCCATTTAGATAAAAGTGCTATATTAAAAAAAAAACTCCACTTCTTAACACCCAACCCCTCCTTCTTGGATAAACAGACATTTTCCCAGGCAACCCAACATATTTTTCTACCTCCCTAGTAGAGAGAGAGACACCAGAGAGAGAGATTTGGTGTCTCTCTCTCTGTACTTAGTCTAAGTGACTTCCAGATTCACTTTATACCGCTTGTGTACTTGTTTTGACTCAGTTCCTTTATTTGTAGACCGGTTCTGTTTGGCCTCCAATTTTACGCCTTGGCTGGGTTCACTATTTCAGTATTGGTTCGGGCCTTGCCCGTTTATTATTGGAATCAATACCGATTTGACCAAAGCATCAGCTCATACTCATATTAACCACTAACAAATTAAAAAAAAAAGTTAGGATCAGGATGACGAATAAATGGAAGGGCGTGATTGTAATAATTGATATGCTTGATATATAGAGCTATTTAGTATAATTAAAATCCAATAGAACAAATTTGCAAATTCTCAAAATTTGAGGATAAAAATGCAATTAAAGTTAAAAGGAAAATACAAAATAATACAAAAATGTAGTTTGTACGCTTTGTAAGAAAGGTATATAAAATAATGTTTTACTTTTTTCTTCGTTTTTAAAATTTTCTCTCATTTGCACACTCAACTAAAAAAAAGTGACAAAACTAGATCGATAAGAAAGGATAGAAAGAGAGAAAATAGTTATTGTTTAAGAGCATTAATTAAGTCCATTAAGAATAAAATATGAATTAGGAATTAGGAATTAGTACACGGATAGATTTTTTTATTGAAAATTTCACTCGAGAGTGTCGGGTGTTATATCTAAATCAGTGATTCTTTCTTCTTTTTTTATTTGTGTTAAAGTTTCTCTCTCTTACTTTTTTAATCTATGGTTGAGATTTCACATCACAATAATGTCAATTAAGAGAATTCATTCTCGAGTACGACATAACTGGTGATTTGTTTTTGTGTTTTGGGCATGACTCAACTTGTGATGTATGTTGCGTCCCCCACAGTGCACAGATGTCATGATCTTTCCCTTCTCATTGGATTCTCTCTCTCTCTCTCTCTCTCTCTCTCTCTCTCTCTCTCTCTCTCTATATATATATATATATATATATGTGTGTGTAACCTGGAACCAAAAATCATTTATGCACTTCTCAACATCCTAAAGTTGAAAGTAGCTAGTAGTGCACAAAATTAAGAGTTAATCAATCAGGAATATAATGGGTAGTAAGAGTAAGAAGTTGGATGGTTGGGACTGCTGCATAAATGGTTGTGGAAACCTGTCGCCGGAGCCACACTATCCATCGATGACGAGATACCCGAAAGGCAAGTCGATGAAGGCCGTGGAAGGATCAGAAGAAGCCAAAGTTGTTTTCTACGTTATAATGGGGATGACATGTTCTGCTTGTGCTGGATCCGTAGAGAAAGCCATCAAACGCTTACCTGGAATTAGAGAGGCCATGGTTGATGTCTTAAACGATAAAGCCCAAGTTCTATATTATCCCTCTATGGTTAACGTGAGTATATTTTTATTTTTATTTTTTATATTTAATTAATTGTTCTTTTATCATGCTTCTTTCTTGCCTTTTCATCATTGCTCATAAGCCGCTTTAGAAATCATGGCTTTTGAATGTTTAATTCTTAACAGCTTTGTGTTTTTTCTTTAAACCTTTTAGATGACAGAGAGGGACTTTGCTAACCAACTATATATATTACTTAGTTACTACTTGCTTATCTAAAAGAAAACTTAGTTACTACTTAGTATAAAATATATGTATACATTAAATTCAATTTATACGACATCAATTTAAATTGTGTTTTGCATCAATTAAGGAAGCTGAAAAGGCGAACATATGCATACAAAAAAATAACATCCTTGACTCTTTTCAAAATTTCAGATGGTCGGCCCAAAGATGATTTATTTAATTCAAGTGACCTTTCAATATCAATAACTTTAGAGTTTAATTGGTGTAACCGGTACTTTATCCGCCGGCATACGCACGGGTAACACTGTATTTATTATAATTTGCTATAAATTTATAAATACTTTGAAAATTGCAAAATTTTAATAAAAGATAAAAGAAAAACTCAATAAAAATACTATATTTCAACTTGCTTAAAAAACTCGTGTCGCAAAAAGTTAAAAAAAATCACTATCTTATTCTAATCTTAATAATAGAGTAATTATCAGAAAAAATTTAAATTCCGTCGCTAATAATGACGATGGCGCGCTTTTTTTAACAAAAATGTTAAATTCCGTTGCTAAATTTACAATCTGTCGCAAAAAATCCGTCGCTAATGCTGACGTGACCGTTGTGCAAACCTTGGAAATTGCACCATTTTAAATTCCGTCGCTAAATTTAAAATCCGTCGCAAAAAATCCGTCGCTAATTCCTTGGAAATTGCGCATTTTCAAATCTGTCGCTAAATTTAAAATCTGTCACGAATTCCTTGGAAATTGCGCATTTTCAAATCTGCCGCTAAATTTAAAATCTGTCGCTAAATTTCCGTCGCTAATACCTTGGAAATTGCGCATTTTCAAATCCATCGCTAAATTTAAATTCCGTCGCTAAATTTCTGTCGTTAATTCTAATTTTTTTATTAAACCGAATCCTCATCTTCTTCTCTCTTCTCTTCTTCTTTTCTTTTCTCACACTTCACTCTCTTTCTCCCTTACTCTCCTCTCTCTCTACCCAAACCCACCCTACACCACCACGGCACCACACCACCACCACCACCACATCATAGCTCCTCTCATCCTCACACTTCTCTCTCTCTCTCTCTCTCTCTCTCTACACACACAAACCCTCTTCCCATATTTCACCTCCACCACCACCACTACCACCACAAAATTAACTTCCACCCTCACTCCTCTCTCTAACCATACCCCTCTCTCTCTCTAACCGTCTCTCTCTCTCTATACACAAACTCCTTCCCATATTTCACCACCACCACCACCAGTGCACCACCACAAAATTAACTTCCACCCTCACTCCTCTCTCTCTCTCTCCCTCTCTCTCTAACCGTTTCTCTCTCTCTACAAAAACTCCTTCCCATATTTCACCACCACCACCACCACCACCACCATATTTCACAATAATTTTATAATACTTTTATAACAATATTATAATTTAATAATTTTATAATATACCGAATATTAATAATATTATAATATTATAATAATTATTATCACAATAATTTTATAATATACTTTAATGACGAAGGCGCGCTTTTTTTAACAAAAAAACATGGATTATAAGGTGATTAGCGACGGAATTTCCCTCACTAAATTCCCTCGCTAAATTCCGTCGCTAACTTTCGTCGCTAACCATTAGCGAGGGATTTACTCCGTCGCTAATTCCCTCGCTAAGGCACATTAGCGACCGATTTTTGGTCATTAGCGACGGAAAAATCCGTCGCCTATACTGCTTTTTTTGTAGTGATAGTAAATATAGTTGAATAGTAGATAGTAGATAAATTAAAATATGAAAAGAGAGAATGAAGCGGGATATATGTATATAATATAGTGAGAGAGAGAGAGAGAGAGAGAGAGAGAGAGAGAGAGAGAGAGAGAGAGAGTGGGAAAGATAAGAATGAGATAAAAAAATTAAAATATGATGTGAGAGTGAGACCCACAAAAGATAAAAGTGAGAGATAGAAAGGAAAAAGTGAGATAAAATAATTAGCAATGACATATTTGTCCTTAAAATTGATGATGTGTCAAATTTTTAAAAATGGGTAATTTTGTATTTTTGGTAGTGGTTTGTTTGATTATATATAATATAATATATATATATATATATATATATATATATATATATATATATATTTGTCCTTAAAATTAATGATGTATCAAATTTTTAGAAATGGATAATTTAGTATTTTTTGTAGTGGTTTGTTTGATTATTTTTGGCCTGTGCAAAATTTGATCTTAAGCACGAGCGGAGATTAGTCTTTCGTTGAAAGCGTTGGGACACTCCGTGGGTAGCCAGCGATGGTCCGAACCAAAAAATATAGTAGATATAGTAGAATAGTAGATAATAGATAAATTAAAATGTGAAAAGAGAGAATGGAGGGGCATATATATATACTAGTGAGAGATAGAGAGAGTGAGAGAGAGAGAGAGAGAGAGAGAGAGAGAGAGAGAGAGAGAGAGAGAGAGAGAGAGAGAGAGTGAGAGAGAGAGAGAGAGTGAGAGAGAGAGTGGAAAAGATAAGAATGAGAGATAGAAAAGAGAAAAGTGAGTTTTAAAAATGAAATAAAAAATAAAAATATGATGTGAGAGTGGGACACACAAAAGATAAAAGTGAGAGATAGAAAGAAAAATGTGAGTTAAAATAATTGGAAATGACATATTTGTCCTTAAAATTGTGTCAAATTTTTAGAAATGAGTAATTTAGTATTTTTGATAGTGGTTTGTTTCATTATGTATAGTAGAATATAGTAGAGTAGCACCGTAAACAATTTTACACCACCAACCAATAAAAATACAAAGTATAAATGACTTTAAAAGTAGTTATAATAAAGTCAAACTTTTTTTATGACATGTCGTTTCGTGATTGGTCAATGTTGTCAAAATTCTTGTACAATAACAATGTGTATAAATTAAATCCATAATTTTATTTGTATTTATCAACAAAAAGTAATAATTTAAGTATGTGTCATATTTTAGGCAAACATGGTATAACATGTCCTAATTTGGTTCCATCCCTTCTAATCTAAAGACAAATATACAATAATAATAATAATAATAATAATAATAATAATAATAATAATAATAATAATAAAAATAAAAATAATAAAAGAAAAAATAGGTTACAAAAAAAGGAAATACTCCCTCCATTCCACAATATAAGAGAAAAAATGTAAGTTTTGATGGTCCACAATATAAGAAATAAACATTATTTTCAAGGTGTATTAAATGTCAAATTCCAATTCTACCCTTATTTACTTAAAAAGAATGATTACGACATACATTTATTGTCTCCACTTTCCCATGTTGATTAGCCTTATTACTTATATAGGATAGTTAATTAAGAGAATAAATTTAATTTTTATAAAAAGGGTAGTTTTGGAAAAAAAGTTAGAATGCAACTTTATTAATTAAAAATAACATGCTCCAATGTTATTCCTTCGTATGTGAGATGTCTGGTTTTTTCTCTTATATTGTGGACTGAAGGGAGTAAGTTATTAGTATTGTGTTTTAATTGAACGGAATTCGTTGATTGTGTGGTGGGAAACCCAAGGATGACCCAAGGGTAATATGCTCAAAGCCTCAAACTCTAGTTTTAAGCCCACCAACAAAAATATGTTTTTTTATAGACAATGTTAGTGGGGTGAGAGAAATGTTAGTTTTCGGGGGTTGAATCCGAGACCTCCTTCTCGCACTCTTTTTGGTACACTCTATCGGTATTTTTTAGCTCGCCAACTGAGCTACCTACTTGGGATCCAATAAAAATATGTTATTTATCATTAGTTTTTATATGGCAAAAGGGCTTTTATATTGACAAAACGATAAAACTAAAAGCTTTCGCATTTAAAGAAAAAGGTTCAAATTAAAATTTGCTTTCAAGTATCACCCACTAATGGAAATTTTTGGGCCTATCCTGGGGAAGAAACTTTGTCCCGACAATAGAGACCTTCTAAAAAAAATCATCAAAGTTGTCCTTTTAGCTAATATTGAATAGTAGTGTTATCTACCGATAAGGGTTGGGCCAAGTGGTAACTGGACTTGGATCCCACCACAAGGTCTCGGGTTCGAATCTTGGTGTGGCAAAAAACTCTGTTGGGATGGGAGAACCACACGGGCAGGCAAAGCCGGAAACTCGTGGCCAGCCAGGTTTCCCGGTGTAGATTAGTCACCGGCAAAGCTGGTGGAAACTACGCACCAATGACATGGTAACAGAAAAAAGAATAGTAATGTTATCTTACTTAAAAATTATATTTATAATGACAATCATTTACAAACTATGATATAGATAATTTTTTAAGATAGTTAAGAGAAGACTTACCATTTTTAATGATATGATAATTTGTGCTTTGTGATATAAAATTTTGGCTAAAATACATTTTTCGTCCTATAAGTTATTTTAAAATTTCTCTTTGGTCCTTTAAGTTTTTTTTAATCCAGTTTGGTCCTCTAGTCTCATCAATATTTTTTCTCTCTTTCTTGCATCACTCACACCTTAACAAGTTATGCCATTTTTTTTGTAAACTCTTTTTTACCTTATTTTTAGGTTGTACGAGACTAGAGTTTTTTTTCCAATACATCTCCCACGCCTAGTTCTATTAAGCTTGATGTATGAATAGTAATTCTAACATATGCTTTGATACAATCTTAAGATATTATTAAATCTAATTTTTCATTCTGAGAAATTCTATATTGCCTTTAGTTAGGTGATGATTAACCGACATATTTGATATCTCCTTTTATAGTATAAGATAAGATAAGAATAAGAATAAATTTCCTTTGGAACTAATGGCTGTCCTTGTAGCTTATTATTATTATTATTATTATTATTATTATTATTATTATTATTATTATTATTATTATTATTATTATTATTATTATTATTATTATTATTATTATTATTATTATTATTATGCTCCTCCACTTTCTTCCTATAGCCACGATCCATTTTCTTTTAATATAGTAGCAGTAGCACTTTACTTATAACTAACTCTTTTATTTAGCCAATCATCTAATACTATTTTACACAGGAAGAGAGGATACGTGAAGCGATTGAAGATGCAGGATTTGAAGCCAAATCCATAGAACAAGATTTACACGACACATCGTCTCAAATTTGTAGAATACACATTGGAGGCATGACTTGTACTTCTTGCTCCTCTACCGTGGAATCAGCTTTACAAACCCTTAGTGGGGTCCACAAAGCTCAAGTTGCCTTGGCAACCGAAGAAGCAGAAATCCGCTACGACCCCAATATTATAAGCTACAATCAACTAATGGAAGCCATATTAGACGTTGGGTTCCAACCCATTCTAATAAGCAAAGGGGAACACATAAGCAAAATAGAACTAAAAATTGAGGGCATAAAAAACCAACAATCATTTAGTATCATCGAACAATCTCTCAAGTCAGTCCCAGGTGTTGAAACCATAGACACATATCCAGATATTAATAAAATTGTCTTAACTTATAAACCTTATATGACTGGACCTAGAACATTCATTGAACTCATTGAATCAACAGGATCTGGGTGTTTTAAAGCAATGATATTTCCAAATGATGGAGGAATTATAAAATCACATAAACAAGAGGAAATTGATAGATACTTCAAATTAGTCATATGGAGTTTGGCGTTTACCATTCCTGTATTTTTAACATCTATGGTGTTTATGTATATACCTGGAGTTAAACATGTTTTAGATATCAAAATTGTCAATATGCTGAGCATTGGACTTCTCTTGAGGTTGGAATTTTCGACACCTGTACAGTTCATCATAGGACGGAGATTCTACATTGGATCTTACAAAGCTTTGCGTAAAGGTTCAGCCAACATGGATGTGTTGATAGCACTTGGAACAAATGCGGCTTACTTCTATTCTGTTTATGTTGTTGGACGAGCTTCTTTCTCTAAACATTTCCAAGGGAATGATTTTTTTGAGACAAGCTCTATGCTTATTACATTTATTCTACTTGGCAAGTATTTGGAAGTTTTGGCTAAGGGGAAGACATCACAAGCTATTGCTAAGCTTATGGATTTAACACCTGACACGGCAGTTTTGTTGAATTATGATGATGGGGGAAATGTGATTGGTGAAAGGGAAATTGATAGTCGATTAATACAAAAGAATGATGTGGTTAAAGTTTTACCGGGTGCTAGAGTAGCATCAGATGGTTTTGTTGTGTGGGGGAAAAGTCATGTAAATGAGAGTATGATAACTGGAGAAGCAAGGCCAGTGGCTAAAAGGAAGGGTGATATGGTAATTGGAGGTACTGTGAATGAGAATGGGGTTTTGCATGTTAAGGTAACTAGGGTTGGTTCAGAAAGTGCTCTCTCACAGATTGTTAGACTTGTTGAGTCTGCTCAGATGGCTAAAGCTCCTGTCCAGAAATTTGCTGACCAAATTTCCAAATATTTTGTTCCTCTAGTAAGTCTAACTTTAAGTGATATATGGTTAGAATGATCAAGTGTTTGGCCACCGTAAAATGGAATTTTATTTTATATATGCAATATGCTCACCGGTTGTGGTTTTTGCAGGTGATTGTGCTTTCTCTAACAACATGGCTTTGTTGGTTTCTGGCTGGAAAGTTGGATGCATATCCAAAATCTTGGATACCATCCTCAATGAACAGCTTTGAGCTTGCACTTCAGTTTGGGATTTCTGTGATGGTCATAGCCTGTCCTTGTGCTCTAGGCCTAGCCACACCAACAGCTGTGATGGTTGGTACTGGAGTTGGTGCAACTCAAGGTGTATTGATCAAAGGTGGTCAAGCATTAGAAAGTGCACACAAGGTCAGCTAGTGGGATTGCCATTCACATTATCTGTTGATCTATCTTCTTGTCAATATCTGCAATAGAATATTCATTCACAATTATCTAGCACCGACACTGACACATGTAATCACAGTCATTTATTTTCATTTTCCTAAGTTATTGTTGGTGTCTATGTGTCACTATGTAGTATTAGTATCGTGTCCGGTGCATGTTTGCAGGTGAATTGCATTGTGTTTGATAAGACAGGGACTCTGACAGTTGGGAAGCCTGTGGTTGTAACTACAAAATTATTCAAAAATATGACACTTCAAGATTTTTATAAATTTGCTGCTGCTGCAGAGGCAAGCCTTCTTCTATTGAATTTGATTGTAACTATTTGAATCTAAAATAACAATAATGAATAGTGTTAATTTGTATATCATTATATCAGGTGAACAGTGAGCATCCAATAGCAAAAGCAATTATTGAGCACGCCAAGAAGATAATAGAAGATGAACAAAATCATGCATGGTCAGAAGCACGAGAGTTTGTGTCTATTTCAGGTCATGGAGTGAAGGCCATTGTCCGGAACAAGGAAATAATGGTGGGGAATAAAAAGTTGATGTTGGATCATAACATAAATATTTCAATGGAAGCTAAAGAAATACTAGCAGAAGCTGAAAGCCTTGCTCAAACTGGGATTTTAGTATCCGTAGATGGAGAAATTGTGGGAGTTTTGGCAGTATCTGATCCATTGAAACCCAATGCCAGAGAAGTTATTACTATTCTCAACTCCATGAATATCAGAAGCATCATGGTGACAGGTGATAATTGGGGAACTGCAAATTCCATAGCCAGACAAGCTGGTATAGAAACTGTCATGGCAGAGGCTCAACCTGAGACTAAATCTACTAAAATAAAAGAATTGCAGGTACACACAAAATTGTGCTCCCATTATATTTTATAAGTATATAACTATATAACTATATATATATATGACTTTTATTCAATTTCTATGTTCTAATAGTAAATTCACAAACATACTTGTAGGATTCTGGCTACACTGTGGGAATGGTGGGAGATGGGATAAATGACTCACCGGCGTTGGTGGCAGCTAACATTGGAATGGCAATTGGTGCGGGCATAGACATAGCTATTGAGGCAGCTGACATTGTTCTTATGAAGAGTAACTTGGAGGATATAATAATCGCCATTGACCTTGCGAAGAAAACTTTCACCCGTATACGTCTGAATTATGTTTGGGCCCTAAGTTACAATCTGCTAGCCATCCCTATTGCCGCGGGCATCATTTACCCATCCACTAAATTTCGGTTGCCACCATGGATTGCTGGAGCTGCAATGGCCGCCTCTTCTATAAGTGTTGTTTGTTCCTCCCTCTTGTTAAAGAGATACAAGAGACCAAGCAAGCTAAACAACTTGAAGATCAATGGTATTAAGATTGAATCATCAGAGTGTCAATTGTAACTATAGCCTTGTTTGTTGGGAGCATGCATTTTATTTTCTTGTAAGATAGATTTTATAAAATTAGATGTTTCGTTTGTTCCAAATTTTCAATACAACATCACTTAATGGACATGCCCTCCTTCCGTATGTTATTTCTTCAGTTTAGAGCATGAAAAGCATCATGGGCTATACAATCAAATTAGCCATGATCATACACCCACGAACAAATGCACTCTAGTTAGCGGAGATGATTTGATTCATAAACCTTTTGAGCCTCAAAACCGTGATCTTGGATAGGATCTTTTAACTAAGTTTAGCTAATGGGTCTCAACTCATGAAAATTTTGGGTGTCAAAGTCACCACTGTTTCATTGATATCCTCTCTTATAAAACCAGACTAAAAAGAATTCAATGAATAATAGACCTCATCTATTATGATCTCCAAATTTTTCTTGTAGAATAGCCCATTAATCCTAGGGACCTTAAGCCATCCCAAGGTATCCACCACCCTTTTAAATTCAACATCAGTTGCTTTGCCAACAAACTTGTAGTTTCAATAACAAGTTTGGTGAAAAGCCTCAATACAGACAAAAGCCTAGGAAGTCGCCTCAACCCTAAAAATCTCTCTGTAAAACTCCATCATTGTCTTCATAATAGGGCCCTGGCCTTCAACTCGCATATTGTTGGAGTTTCTAAGTCTATGTAGATTATTCATGTATTTCATGACGCACTAAAAACCACAACAGTGAAAAAAGGAGATGGTTCGCACTTTTCAAAACCGGGTTTTATAGTAGCTTCCATGGCGCTAGGGATTTCATGCTGAAGAATATGTAATTTTAAAGATTTAATGAGGGACCAAAATTACCTAAAAATATGGACTACAATGGCCCCTTTTAAATGTACAAGGGACATGAAGGTAGCTCAGTTGATGAGCTAAGAGACATGAAAGAGTGTCATACCTTAATTTTGTCTGGCTAATTGACAAAAAGATCGAAAAGAATTTTTTTTTTATTATCGTCGTTTTAATCGTGCACGTGTCTTTAACAATCAACGTGTGACGTTTAGTTCGATACTCGTTTTCGTTGATATTGCTCTATTTCATAAAATATAAAAAAAAATATAAATAAAATGTAATATAAAATTAAGCAAAAGCTGAATAGCCAAAATCCCTTTTATTACATAATCAAGTCTTTTTACACATATAAACAAAAAAGCAAAAAGATGTAAATAGTACAAAAAATTAAAATACAAAATTCAATAAAAAAGAAAAAGAGGGAGGGGGCGCAGCTGCTTGCCCTAGCTAGGGTTCCCCTTGGCTGTCCTTTTGATTCTTTGTCCTTCCTTTGACTGTCCTTGGTGCCAGCTCTTGCCCTTTTTATTCCTTCCCGATTTCCCCTCAAAGATGATGTCCTTTTAATGCCATTTTTTTGCCCTAATTGCTGACTGTCCTCAGCACCCCATCCACCTATAAAAACAGCAACACAGTAGCACAATCAGGCAGAGACAATCAACGAAATTGACACCAAAATATAGAGAAAAATACCCAAAACAGATACAGACTGATTGAACAATACACAGCAATATTCAGAGAGATGGACAGCGAAGGAAATACAAAAAAAGAGAGACACAAACAGCAGAGCAAAGTGAACGAAATACACACCAAAATACACTCAAAATAGGCACACAGTGACTGGAAAACACACAGATACACCCAGCAACAGAGATACAAAGTACCACTAAAAATCAGAATCCGTGAAGCAGTTCAAAAAGGGAAGACAGAAGTTGAGGTTGTTCTCTATACTCAATCCTTTTCTTGATTCTACAAAACATGAATATGCATCTGCCTTCTTTAATCTCTCGTTTTAAGTTGATTACCTTCTTCATTAATTTGTGTTGTTATTATTATGGGTAGATGGGGTATAAAATGTATCCGCTGTTAGTGTTATGACTAGAAACCATGGAAATGAGTTTATAAAATTAATCCAAATGCCCTCCTTTTACTGTCTTTCAAAAACCACGACAAAACCCAATATTCGAAACAACAATAAAACAAGGAAGAACGAGAGTCAGAACTAGGAAGAGAAGAGGAAAGGAGAAAATTTTACCTCCGGCCACCGTTCACGGTGGCCGCCGCTATAGCCTCGCCTTCAACGACCATACTTCACCGCTTGTCACCGTCGTAGACCCAGCCGTACCACCGCCGTAACCCATCGTACCTTTACACCACCAACAGAGCCGAACCATGGCCACTACCACTTAAGAGGGATTAGGTTTAAGAGTTTAGGGTTCCGTTTTTTTGGTTTAGCTTTTATAGTAAAGTGTTTTTTTTTTACTCAGATTACAATTCGCACCCCTCCTTTTAGTCACTGCAACCCCTAGAGAAGCCCACAATTTCGTGGGTTAGCAAGCCTGATACTGAGCTGGGCTGCTGCTAAATGCACCCTTTCTTTTTACTCATACAACCCCTATTTCTAATCACACCCCATCTTACTACTGCATCCCCTGTTTCTCTTTTTAAAAAAAATTCTTTTCCCTAAATAAATATTTTCTTTCACAAACCTATTTTTTCCCAAATTTTCCTAAACATAGAAATGGTTCGTTACTAATGGTCACTCTGAGCTTAGCTTGTTTGACCGTTAATAACAGCTTTAGTTTTCAAACGAGCTATGAGTGACGACCACTCTGAGTTTCAAACATTTTCTAACCCCTAGAACTACGTAGCCTTTGATTCTCTACCAGGAGATACGTAGGAGCAGGGTCACGCCCCTGTCAAGCGCACAAATAAACAATTTCCATTACCTTTCTTTCTTAATTCATTCTTTTTTCAAAAAACCACAAAATATAAATAGGGGACTAAGTCGACTGTACAGTCGGGTTAGTCTGCTTTTTCGGTCACTAATGAACCGTTACGGATCATGTCCTAAAATCCCTATTTAAAATAAACAATTTCTAAATTAAAAAAATATACAAACACATCTCTTTCATTTCGAAAATCAAAAATCTTATTTTCAAAGTAGGGGATTAAGTCGGTCGTACGGCCGGGTTAGTCATCGTTTTAGGATAAGTGAACTGTGATCCTTCAGATTCAGACCCCCAGCGGTCCTTCAGAGCCCCAGTGCTCCTTCCCCAGTGCTCCTTCAGAGCCTGAGCCCCAGTGCTCCTTCCCCAGTGCTCCTTCAGAGCCCCAGTGCTCCTTCTTTATTCCTTTCTCATCGATGCCCCGAGTGTTAACCGTTCTCTGTTAATTCTCAAACTCTACACTTTTCTACTAAAATGACAAAATTAGCATTTGTCTTATCTTTATTTCTATTCCTACTATGTAAACCCTTCAGTTTATCTATGGAATATAAATAAAGAGGGGCAGCTGTCATACCCTAATTTTGTCCGGCTAATTGAAAAATTCAAAAAAAGTTATTTATTTTCGTCGCTTTAATCGTGCGTGTGTCTTTAACGCCCAACGTGTGACGTTTAGTTCGATACTCGTTTTTGTTGATATTGCTCTATCTTCATAAAATATAAAAAATATAAATAAAATGTAATATAAAGTTAGACAAAAGCTAAATAGCCAAAATCCCTTTTATTACATAACCAGGTCCTTTTACACATACAAAACCAAAAAAAAGCAAATAGTACAAAAGTTTAAAATAAAATTCAAAAAAGAAAGGAAGAGGGCGCTGGCTGTTGGTGCTGGTCCTTTTGTTTTTGATGTTGTCATTCCGCGTCCTTTCCTTTGACTGTCCTTCCCCAGCACCCACTACCAGCGCTCTGTGCCAGCTGTTGTCCTTTTCAAATGGCTATCCTTGGCCAGCGAGCTACTGTCCTTGGTCATTTCTCCAATTGTTGCCCTTGGATTCCTCACCTCCATCACACCAATTGGCCTATAAATATGCACAGTAACAGTCACATAAAAAGGGGGGACAGCAAGCAAAAATCAAAGAAAAACACAGAGTAAAATTGGGGAAGAAAACAATTGTAATTAGAAGCACAAAAAAAAAGGAAAGAGCTTGAAGGTGGTGGTTGCCACCGTGCACCACTGCCCCTCGCACCCGAGCAACCACCACCCCCCTGTCAGTTTCACCACCCACACAGCCACACAAGCAACCGAAACCACCGCACCCTCCTCCTTACGTTCTCTCCCTCTCTTCACTGTCGAACCCGTAAACAACCCAACAATCACCAAACTATCAAAACAGTCACTACTCCTACGGCCAACAACCACCACCATCACAACCTCCCCATCACCATCACTGTTTCTCCCTCTCCACCACAACCAAACATCACCACCAACGCTACGACCCAACAAAACACCACAACCCCCGTCAAACACCATCGCACCACCGTGGGCCACCGTGCGCCACCACAACAAACACCCCTCTCAGTTCCTCTCTCTCCCTCCTCGTACAAAAACCTCCAACAACAACAATAACTCACCCATCACCGTTGCCGGCCACGAAACGGCCGTCGACGCCGTCCACCACCCCCTTCGTTCTCTCTCTCGGTTTCTCCCTCTCGTTCACTCTCCCTCTCACCGTCGTCTGTCTCCGTGAGCAGCCCGTAGCCTTCTTTCGTCCCCAGAACAAACCCACGCCGTCCTCACCATCTCGCTCGTCGTCGCATCCTCCTCCTCTCACAATCGCCGCCATCGTCCCGCCCATGTCGTCGCAGCGCACCACCGTTCCATTTTCTCAGTTCCATCTTCCCTCTCTCTCGCCAGAGATTTCGTGTTTTTTCTCTACTCCCCGTACATTTCGTTGCGGCGCAGAAAGGGTAGGAAACCAAGAATTAGGTTAAGCTTTTGTTCATTACCTTATATATTTAGGCTTATTTCATTTTAATTTATTCTTATTTTTATTTTAATTCAAATTACTAAATGAACCCTGCGTTTATCCCATACACCCCCCTGAAAAGCCCATGAATTCGTGGACCAGTCTACGAATTGGGCTGCTGCTTTTCACACCCAGTTTTAATAATACAACTCTCTTCTGCAAGTTGCACCCCTTTTTACTACTGCACTCTCTCTTCTCGTTTTTTGTTAATTTCCTTCACAGAAACATATAAAAATAAATAGATAAACATTTCATTTTCAAAAAATATAAGTAGGGGACTAAGTCGACTGTACAGTCGGGTTAGTCTGCTTTTTTAGGTCACTAATGAACCTTTACGGATCATGTCCTAAAATCCCTATTTAAAATAAACAATTTCTAAAATTAAAAAAATATACAAACACATCTCTTTCATTTCAAAATCAAAAATCTTATTTTCAAAGTAGGGGATTAAGTCGGTCGTACGACCGGGTTAGTCATCGTTTTAGGATAAGTGAACTGTGATCCTTCAGAGCCCCAGCGCTCCTTCAGCCCTCAGCGGCCCTTCAGAGCCTCAGCGCTCCTTCAGACCCCCAGTGGTCCTTCAACACAGATCACACAGTGCTAAAACCCCTATATTAAAAAACACCAACCAACAAACATTTTCTACTAAAGAACTACGTAGCTTTGATTTCTCCATCGCACCCGGAGATACGTAGGAGCGGGGGCCCACTCCTGTCAAGCACAAAAAACTAAATTTTTTATTAAGTCTTTTTCTTTCAATAAAAGGGTAAAAGTCAACATTTTCAAAATTAACATTTTTTCCTACAACTAATTAGCAGGTAACCTTCCTCAGGAAGGATGTCGTGGGGTGCTAACACCTTCCCCATGCATAACCGACTCCCGAACCCTAATTTGGTCTCAGGGACCCTTATCCATTCCAAAAGGGATTTTCCAATATTTGCCCTTAAACTAAACTTTGGTGGGGACTTCATTTTTGAACCTTCGAGGAATCCTCACCCGGATTTTTCGGTCGCTACAAAGAGTTGCAAGAAGGAGGTCCAGGGTTCAAACCCCAGAAACTAACATTCCCCCACTCCCACTAAACTGTTATTTTTGAATGGAGTCTGCTAGAGGGTGTCCTATATTTATAATTGTCAATGACTATTTGATACATTATTACTCCCTCTGGTCCATAATATAAGAGAAAAATAGAGAGTTTTGTGGTCCATACTATAAGAAACAAACTCAATTTTAAGGTGTATTCAATGATCAATTCCAAATTTACCCTTAATTAAGTGGTGTAGTTAAAATAAAGTCATTAATTAGGAGTGTAAATCATCATTAAATGAAAAGGGCAATCTTGAAAAGTAGATAAACTTTTAGCCTTAATAAATAAGGCTTAAATATGTTTTAGGCCCCTGCAAATATAGGGTGTTTTGGTTTAAGCCCCTGCAAAAAAAAAAATTTGTTAAAAGCCCTTGCAAAATGAAATATTTTGTTATAAGCCCTTCTCAACATATCCAGTAATCATAGCATTCCATGTTAAGGCTAACATTTTAGTCATAGAAGGGCTTATAACAAAATATGTCATTTTGCAAGGGCTTTTAACAAAAAAAAATTTTTGCAGGGGCTTAAACCAAAACACCCTATATTTGCAGGGGCCTAAAACATATTTAAGCCAATAAATAATGATAATTGATTTCAATGTCATTCATTGGTTTGTGTACCATCGGCCACCCTCCAACCACCACCGAGCACCACTCCGACCACAACCAACCACCATTCCCGCCACCAAGATAAATCTTTCCTTATGCTTTGTCAACCACGTGTCTGATAACTCTATTTTATATAGAGTTATTCATACAATTAAGCTTGAGTTATTGCTTATTTTCAAGAACATTTATATATATTTATAGCTTATTTATCAAGGAACAACATTCTAAATATTCAAATGGATAAAGGGCAATGATCTAGGCAAAATGCACAAATCTTGTTAGGTTTGATGTTTTTGTTCAGTGCAGCTACTGCAGGAGTGGAAACACTAGGAGTGGAAACACTGCCAACACCTGCTAAATTCTGCAGTTTATACCAAAACATCCAAAGACCATTTCAATGCTTCCACACTTGATTTGTGACGTCATGCCTAGTCACCTAGAGCTGAGCCACTTGCAGAAGTCGGCAATACACATAAAAATCAAGTTGCAAGACTCAACTTATCTAAAAGACATGTGGCACTTCTCCAATGGACCTCATCTTTTGTTATGCATGCAAGCGACCAAACCTGTGCAGCTTGCTTGATTGGTTGTCTACAACTAACCATGTTTGGTCCCCTCAGCTGATCTTTCACGCCAAAGGAAACCCCTTGCAAGAGGAAAGCTTTCAAGTCTATAAATAGAAGCCATATCTTCACTTATCCATCATCTTTTACATCTTTAAATCCTTCATCTTTCATTTGTAATTCTTCATTTTGTTTTCTGAAAGGATCGCTTAGTTTAGGTTTAGTTTATTTTCATTTCAAGTTTCTAAGGAGAGGAAGGTGAGGAAGTGCTTGACAACCATTCCCTTCACTTCTACTTTGAAGAAATTCGTGTAAGAAATCTTTATTGTACTTCAACTTGGGAACTTAATGCAAAAGATCTTCTATTCAAGTAATCTCTACTCTTTTAAGTTCTTTTGCTTTATTATTCATTTACTTATGTTCTTTGCATATTCTTTGCTTTATAACATGAGTAACATGAGCTAAATTCCCTTAAGTTGAGATGTTCTAACCTTGTAATGAACTTCTAAATATGTTATTATGGTTTATGTAGTGTAAACACTTTAAACTCTTGCATAATACTTCTTTCAACTTATTCTGGAATTGATCACTTTAGAATAGGTAAAACTTGTAGCAGCAGACATGGGCTACATTTATGAACTCAAGAGTTAATAGGGACAAGTATTTAATAAAGGAAACTTTGTTAAATACATGCTAAAACCTAGACATAGGATAGCATAGTCCTTAGGATAATAAAACTACAAGAGTGAACCTATTTAGCAACTTGGATCATTGTTAGGAGGCAAGGGAGGAATTGACAAACCTTTCTTTACTGAAAAAACAAAGATCATAAGAGCTTGTAATGAAACTCTAAAGAGAAGTGCTGAAAGGCACAAACTGATGCACCTACATCCAGTGTTCCCACACTACATACTCCATTAAAACACTTAGAAGTAAAGTACTTGGTGAAAACATCTCAACTACTTTTTCCACTGATTTCTCACACATTTTATTGCTTATTACTATTTTTACTTACTTTGAAAACTCCAAACCAAAAATACTGAATAGTGTAGACACACTAAGTGTACACTTTGAACTACAAAAATTTACAATACATAATCCTTGTGGGTTCGACCTTTCTTATCACTTTATTACTTGTGTGACTATGTATACTTGCATATATTAAAATAACCACACCAGTGTCATGCACATACTTAATAAGAGCGGGCAAATCAACGCAGGAGTCCTCAAAATTTTCAAGTGAGCTGAGTACTCTGACTCGTCAAGTGAATCAATAATGTTATGCCAAAGAGAGAGGACGTCCTTTTGCCTATCCACGTGCACCAACTCTTTAATCTTCGCTTTCACATTTTTAGTCACGTGCCAAGAACATAACATATTTGTAGCCGAAGGAAAGACATCAAGAATACCGGACATAAGACCAAGATCTCTGTCAGTCCAGAATACCTGAGGCTGAAGCCCGTGCCAATTAAATAATTCTTTTAGTTGCTGCAATGCCCAAGTAAAATGAATTCCAAGCTCGTGTGAAATATAGGCAAAAGCAACCGAGAAAGTTAACTTCGTTGAAGTGACTCCTACAATCTCCAATAGAGGTAGATTGTATTTGTTGGTCTTGTAGGTGGTGTCAAGAATAAGAGCCTTTGGAAATAACCGGAATAACTTAATAGAAGTTGGATGCGCCCACATGATGTCACTGACCACATCCAAACCCTTAACTTTTCTGCTCCAACATAAATAATTTTGCGACTCAATCAATCTCAAAAGCTCCTGAATGTCCGTTCTAGGACCCCACTTAGAAGACCTATAGGCGTAACGCTGCCTATATATTTGAGGAAGAGAAGTGACGTTGTCCGGATAATGGTTCTTCAAAGCAGTAAGACAATCTTTCGGGGCAACATTCAGATCAGTGTGCTCATTAACAATAGCTTTCTGCGGCTTAGTTAAACGACCAAAAGTTATCGACCCGACCGGGGTAGTAAGCAACTCATGTGTGTGAAGACCACACCTAACATTCACACGCCAACCCCCATGACGTATTGTACAAGTAGCTCTCAATGTAAACGGACAGCTTCTTTTCTTAGACTCGAAAACTCTAGAATCATTAGACCACTTCCCTTGCTTCTCGCAACAAAAAATAATCTTATCTCTAGAACCCCTTTTAACTTCAGCTTTGTCAGATCTTACAATGATAACCACAACTCCAATACGTCTCCCAACCGCTTTAGCCCACTCTTCTACATCCTGGCGTGTAGAAAATATCTACAAAATAGAAAAAATAGAAAAATGTTGCGTACTTAATTAATTAAATATCTACCAAACTTTGGTTAAGAAAATTAGTTTGAAAAATATACTCTCTCCGTCCAGAATGCCTCTGTAGTGTCTACCACGAAAGGAACAACCTGCGACTCTGTATGTGCGAGTCAATATCTGTTTCAAAATAGAATAACAGTTATACAGAAATTAATTTAAAAAAAAAAAAACAAATCGGATTTACGTACCCCAAACGTAAATCCGCTTTGTATTTTTCAAAATCGGATATACCCCATCCAGGTAAATCCGATTCATTAAAAGACATAATCGAATTTACGTTTGGGGTACGTAAATCCGATTGCGCGTCGGATTTAGCTATATCCGTCAGGACAAAATTTCGCTTTCTCTACTGAAATAAATGATCAAATCGGATTTATCTGTCAGTTTGATACATCTGATTTGACTTATGCGTGTGTATTTATTACGTATTTAAAGCTAATCGGATTTATCTGTCAGTTTGATACATCTGATTTGACTTATGCGTGTGTATTTATTACGTATTTAAAGCTAATCGGATTTACCTTGCATTTAGGTAAATCCAATTACCAGATAAAGTGGTCCCCCACCAGAGAATCTTCAAAAAGTCAATTTTTGTTAATTATGTCAGGGGTATTTTCGGGATTACAATAATACGTGGGGGTAGAAGGGAGTTGATGGAGGTATAAAAAAAACTGTTATTTTTATACTTTTTTTAACACTTAAAAAATCGGATTTCTGTTCACACCCTTTCTTGGTAATACAGCCCACCCCCTAATCATGGGCTTTACATTTATACGCTATAAACATAAGAATAGTGATTTTTCTACCCCACATTTTATATATTCCCATTTTACCCATGTAATTATAACTATTATACAAAAATAAAATTGTAAACGGATTGCATTTTTTAACTACGGAATTATCAACTAAATAGATAAATTCGTAGTTTATTTCTTAACTACGGATTTATCTATTTAATAGATAAATCTGTAGTTCATTTTTTAATTACGGATTTATTTATTTAGTAGATAAATCCGTATGAGTATCTATTTAGCAGATAAATTCGTATACAATTTTAATTTTTAATAACAGTTAAAATTACAAGGATAAAATGGGGATATATGAATTTGGTTGGGGTAACACAACCAGTTCTGGGGGTAGAAAAATCACTATTCTAACCCTTAAGTTTCTGAAAACCTTAAGTTTCTGAAAACATAAACTGGGCTGCAACCGATTGCACTCCTTTTTTTCATTTTGCCATCCGTTATGTTTCTAAAAAATATTATATACTTGTTTAAAGAAAAACCTCTAATTCATTTGCTTTTATCTTACATTTATCATTCAAAAATAAAATTGTTTTCCCTTGAACAAACCTTTCATAAATATTTTTAAAAAAAATAGATTATTAAGTTGGTTGTACAATCGGATTAATCTGCGGTTTAGGACAAATGAGTTGTATGATTCAAAAGTCCTAAAACCCAAATGAAAAAAAAAACAATTAAAAAAACACAAATGCACCAACCTGTTTTCCCTATGAAAAATAAATAAATTTTATTAAGTCTTTTCCTTTGATTTGCTTTTCTCTAATCTCTAAATTCGTAATAAAAGTGGTGAAGAAAACTTTCTTTTTTAAATTAACATCTTTTATGCATTTAATTAAAGATAACATTTCTTAGGAAGGATGTCATGGGGCATTAATACATTCTCCATGCATAATTGACTCCTGAACCCAGTCTCAAAGATCTTTATCCAACTCAAATAGATTTATCAATGTTTTCCCATATAATTAAACTTTGGTGTTTGTCAAAAAAAAATTAAACTTTGGTGGCAGCTCCATTCCAAACTCAAAAAATTCTTTCCCTCATTTTCCGGTCGCTACAAATGTATTCCAATCTATTAAGATTTTAGTTTTTTTTACTCAAATATTTTAGTTTCTTAAATAGTCTAATTAGGATTTTCACAACTTTGGCAAGTTTTAGAAAGCAATAAATAATTTGATGTCGTAACAAGATATATTTTATAAACAACTTGATTTCAATTCTCACAAACTAAGGTAAGTTTTAAAAATTTTAATTTATAAGAACTCTTCCTAAATCTTAATAATTATATAGGTAAAGTGCTCGGTACCGTATCTCCGGCTAGGTATCCGGTCTTGGATAAGTAGTCCGGTCCGAGATAGTTGGTACGTATGTCCTTGGTTGTCCGAGTTGGTGCTCCGGTCCGAGGTGGGGTGGTACCTGCAATGACACTCTGACGCTCAAGTCAGTGAGTGAGTCAATTACAAGTGAAGGTATGTAAGAGATGAGTACCATTAATGTGGGCAATCAATGCTTATTTATAGGTATCTGGAGTGGAGAAGGACTGTTGGATCTAGGTCTGCAATCTCCACCGTTGGATGAGTTAGGTCCTTTGTTATTGGGCCTTTTTGGTGGATTGGCCATTGGGGCCCAATCCATAACAGTAGCCCCCCAAGTCGGGTCGTCTTAAGGCGAGCTAGACTTGTCATTTAGAGATCGCGTCGGGCCCAAACTCCGGGGTGAGAGACTCACGGTATACCGGGACGATCTGAGGGACTCAGGTTGCGTCGAGTGACTCGAGGCTATCCGTTTTTGAGAGATTCCAGTCACGGTGGGGTCAAGAGACCGGGGCGAGCCGAGGGAAACGAAGTGATCCGGCCTAGCTGTGCCTTGATTTCTGTGCCAGCTAGCAACGTCATTGATGGGACGCGTCGTTCGAGGATGATTAGGGTAATGATGGTGCTTGGAACGACGCGCCTGCCTAGGGGCTAGCTTTGGAACGACGCGCCTAGGCGCTTGAAACGACGCGCCTTGTAACACCCGTTTCTACCCCTTTCATTTATAACAATTATCAGAGTGCACAAATTATTTTTCTTGAAACGGAATGCTACAATTACTTCAAAAACACGTCATTTGTTTAACTTAAATTAAAAACATTACGTGGCATCATGGGCGGCCATTACTCAAAAATACAGTTACAACGTTAAAACAAAATCCAACAAGTCGTACAAGACAAGATCACTATCTAATAAGACGCCCCCCAGGTGCTACGTATCAGAGCGACTCGAACTCAAGGGAATGAAGGTCAAAGCCTTCAAGTACGGTTACCTGTAAGGTAAAAATCAACAAAAGGGGTGAGTCTCAAACCCTATAATAAAGTACATAAGGAGTAGTATATACAGATACAGGACTACATCAGTCACAGCAATATTCACTTTAATCACCAGTTCAATCAATCGAAATTAATCACCAAATAAATAATCACCAAGTAATCACCAAATAAATAATCACCAAAACATTCACCAACTGTATGTTTAATGTATGAGATGCAACCCAAAACTCCACTGGGCATATGCATGTGGATCCATTCACCAAAACTGAGCCTTGAGGGCATTCACCAAAAATTTGTAATAAGGCCGAAGCCCGAGGCCGAAGCCTATTCACCAAGATAATGCATATGATTATGCGACACCATGACAATGCAGCACACACCAGAATCACCAAATAAAAGTATGCCACAGCATATTCACCAATAGTTTGTTTATTCATCAACACCCAAAAGAGAATCACATACTCCATTCACCAATAATAATATACACCATATATATATATATATATATATATATATATATATATATATATATATATATATTTGCATACCACACTGTTACACAGAACACTACTTTCACCGTGACAACACCATTTCAAAATACAAGGATCAGTACCTTAGTCTCATGAAAACACCAACATTTTATTTAAAAGGAACAGTAGCGATTTCCAATCCAAACAACAACTAGTACACAGTCACTTGGGACTTTCAGAAAACGACCGGGGAAAAATATTAATTTTTGATTTTGGCCTGGACAACCAGATAGACAATTAAATGAGCTTCGTAACGCACTTTGAACCACCTAAAACGGACACCCGAGTCAAAAGTTACGTTAAAAACAAAACCGGAAAAATACTTAGACATCCTGGAAACTGGCGCCCAGGCGCTGGGCGCCCAGGAGCAACACAGCACTTGGCGCATGGGAGCTTGGCGCATGGGCGCTTGGCGCCCAGGAAACAGCAACACGCGCTTAGGCGCTGGCGCCCAGGAAAAACTGGCGCAGGGCGCCCAGACACAGGCGCAGGAAACTGGCGCAGGGAACACAGCGCCCATGCACAAGGCGCCTTGCCAAAACACGCCATAAGACTCTTTTAGCTTCGAAATTAATTTTGCACGAGCCAAATGCTCAGAATAAGTGAACCCAACAAAGATTTTGGCAAAATGTGACACGCCTCTTTGGCGCCCATGGACTAGGCGCCTAAGGCCAGGACAAACCACAACTCCTATGACTCCAAAAATTGTTTTACACGAGCCATTTAGCTTGGACATGAAAACCCAGTATCAATTTTCGCAAAATGAACAACATAAAATTGGGGCCCTTGGCGCCCATGACACAAGGCACACGGCCAAATTTTTGACCCAACACCAGAAACTGACTCTTTTTGTGCCCAGGAACCCCCATACCAATTTTGAAAGCAAACCGAACACCCAATCTCCGGGACCCCCGGTTCCCATGGTGCCTAGACACGAGCAACACAATTCTGCAACACAGACACAGCACATGGAAAACTGGCGCAGAGGCAACATTCTGTGCAACACAGCACACAGAAACTGGCGCAGAGGCAACATCCTGCGCAACACACCCAGACACAAAAACTGGCGCAGAGGCAACATTCTGCGTAACACAACACACAAAAACTGGCGCAGAGGCAACATCCTACGCAACACAGCCAGTTTTCCAGCAACATCAAAAACACCTAAAAACTAATTTTTGCCAATTTCAAAACATCAAAATATACTTTTTGACACACCCAAAATTCCAGCAACATCAAAACACAACAATGGCGCCTTATGCGCCTATAGCATCCGAAACGTCAAATTCGACAACAACCACATGAACATATGGAGCCTTATGCGCCTATACACAACAATTGAATTTTTGAGCAACACAATCCAATCAACTCGCACACCAATCACTCCAAAAACGTCAATTTACATATTATGCACAAGAACAACATCAATTATACATTCATTCGAGCACTTGGCACGCAATTCTAAATTCATCACTTATATGAACAATTCGCAAAACATCAACAAGCCATATAGTGATCAATACATACATACAACTCATCAATATCAAAATCAATACAAAAACGACATAGATCCTAACCCCTACATACATCCCATTATGTTCCCTATTATAAGGCAAGACCGACCCTTACCTTAGTTTCACCGAAGACAGAGACCCCTCCACGTGCACACCGAGTAACCACAGCAACTGAGCTCCTCTCCTCTCCTATGGAAGTCGCGCCCCTCTCTTCTTCTTTCTTCTCCCTTAGTGTCGTTCTTCTCTTTTCTCTTTCTCTTCTCACGCTCTCTCCTTTCTCTTCTCTCAACTCACGCTTTCTTTTCTTTTTTCACAAATGAGGCGCCACTCACTAACCTAGCGCCTAGCAGCTCAGGTCTACGGGCTTGGGCTTGGCGCACTGGGCCAATCATAACACCTCCGAAGTACCAACACCACCCCCTTCAGATAAATAATATATTAATAACTAAAACCACCCAATATTATTATTATTATTATTTCTATCACCAACTCCTATTTAATTTAATTAACTAAATACTAAATAACTATTTAATTAATTTCGGGGTGTTACAACTCTCCCCCACTTAGATTATTTTCGTCCTCGAAAATTCGCATCACATCTCCTTAACTCACCGGTTGGCTACGACAATTGACACCCTCACGGTTATGATCTAACTAGTCCGTACCCACGATTACAATTAATTCACCCAACAACAAACAACAAGACTCGCAACAAGGTCTCTGTCGAAGATCGACAAGGGACACAAAGAACACACCAGGCAACATAAGACCATTCAGAGAAAACAACACAAGACTTAAGCATTCACAACATTCAGCAGTATTAAAACAGTGAGTGGCATCGGTATCGACAATAGGTTTAGCGGAAAACTTTAACGAAACACATACCTCCGAAATGATCATCATTCTTCAGAAGACTCAGTGCCCACCAAGGCAAACACCCTCCCACTAGACTTCTCTTTCTTCGGCTTGGAACACTTAGTACTAATATGTCCCATCTCCCCACAGTTGTAGCAAACAACGTCTCTCTTTTCGCACTTAGCAGCTACGTGGCCTTCCTTGCCACACTTGAAACACTTGAAGGTCATACAATCGGGACTCTTATGTCCCGGCTTTCCACACTTGTGACACACAATGCCCGCAGTAGCGTCTCCCCCACTTGGATTCCTGCCCGAACTCTCCTCGCCCTTTCCCTTACCACTTGAAACATCATAAGGCTTCCCCCTAAACTGAGAATTTCTCTTCTCCTTCACAGCCTTGTAAGCAGCAGAACTGTCTTCCTCATAGATCCTACACTTATCAACCAATCTAGCGAAGACCCGAACCTCTTGATATCCAATTGCTTTCTTTATATCAGGACGTAGACCACTCTCGAACTTGACACATTTTGAAAATTCAGAATTGGCATCGTTAGCATAATAAGGACAAAATTGAGCCAGCTCCTCAAACTTGGCGGCATAATCAGCCACAGTCTTGTCTCCCTGCTTCAGCTCTAAAAACTCCACTTCTTTCTTGGCTCGCACATCCTCAGGGTAATACTTCCTCTTGAACTCTCTTGTGAAAACCTCCCATGTCACTTCCTCACCAGCATTTTCCAATCTTCGCAGCATTCCCAACCACCAGTCGTCAGCTTCCTCTGCTAGCATATGAGTCCCAAACTTCACTTTCTGAGCTGAAGTACACTCCATGACACGAAAGACCCGCTCTATCTCCTTCAGCCATGACAACGCTCCATCCGGGTTGTACCGACCCTTAAAGGTGGGTGGGTTCTCTCTCTGGAATGTAGCCAAATTGCGCGTCCCGTCATTAACAACACCGGGTATATTACCCATCGCCCCGGCTATAGCTTGCAAGGCAGCAGCAAGTGCAGCATCGTCCCGTCTGGCCATTCTAGCACTGCAATAGAAAACAGAATTCAGAAACGAGTAACAAACTCAATGTTACTCAACACGACGACTCGACTACCGGCCGGACAGACCGAACTGCTCTGATACCAACTTGTAACACCCGTTTCTACCCCTTTCATTTATAACAATTATCAGAGTGCACAAATTATTTTTCTTGAAACGGAATGCTACAATTACTTCAAAAACACGTCATTTGTTTAACTTAAATTAAAAACATTACGTGGCATCATGGGCGGCCATTACTCAAAAATACAGTTACAACGTTAAAACAAAATCCAACAAGTCGTACAAGACAAGATCACTATCTAATAAGACGCCCCCCAGGTGCTACGTATCAGAGCGACTCGAACTCAAGGGAATGAAGGTCAAAGCCTTCAAGTACGGTTACCTGTAAGGTAAAAATCAACAAAAGGGGTGAGTCTCAAACCCTATAATAAAGTACATAAGGAGTAGTATATACAGATACAGGACTACATCAGTCACAGTAATATTCACTTTAATCACCAGTTCAATCAATCGAAATTAATCACCAAATAAATAATCACCAAGTAATCACCAAATAAATAATCACCAAAACATTCACCAACTGTATGTTTAATGTATGAGATGCAACCCAAAACTCCACTGGGCATATGCATGTGGATCCATTCACCAAAACTGAGCCTTGAGGGCATTCACCAAAAATTTGTAATAAGGCCGAAGCCCGAGGCCGAAGCCTATTCACCAAGATAATGCATATGATTATGCGACACCATGACAATGCAGCACACACCAGAATCACCAAGTAAAAGTATGCCACAGCATATTCACCAATAGTTTGTTTATTCATCAACACCCAAAAGAGAATCACATACTCCATTCACCAATAATAATATACACCATATATATATATATATTTATTTGCATACCACACTGTTACACAGAACACTACTTTCACCGTGACAACACCATTTCAAAATACAAGGATCAGTACCTTAGTCTCATGAAAACACCAACATTTTATTTAAAAGGAACAGTAGCGATTTCCAATCCAAACAACAACTAGTACACAGTCACTTGGGACTTTCAGAAAACGACCGGGGAAAAATATTAATTTTTGATTTTGGCCTGGACAACCAGATAGACAATTAAATGAGCTTCGTAACGCACTTTGAACCACCTAAAACGGACACCCGAGTCAAAAGTTACGTTAAAAACAAAACCGGAAAAATACTTAGACATCCTGGAAACTGGCGCCCAGGCGCTGGGCGCCCAGGGGCAACACAGCACTTGGCGCATGGGCGCTTGGCGCCCAGGAAACAGCAACACGCGCTTAGGCGCTGGCGCCCAGGAAAAACTGGCGCAGGGCGCCCAGCGCCCAGACACAGGCGCAGGAAACTGGCGCAGGGAACACAGCGCCCATGCACAAGGCGCCTTGCCAAAACACGCCATAAGACTCTTTTAGCTTCGAAATTAATTTTGCACGAGCCAAATGCTCAGAATAAGTGAACCCAACAAAGATTTTGGCAAAATGTGACACGCCTCTTTGGCGCCCATGGACTAGGCGCCTAAGGCCAGGATAAACCACAACTCCTATGACTCCAAAAATTGTTTTACACGAGCCATTTAGCTTGGACATGAAAACCCAGTATCAATTTTCGCAAAATGAACAACATAAAATTGGGGCCCTTGGCGCCCATGACACAAGGCACACGGCCAAATTTTTGACCCAACACCAGAAACTGACTCTTTTTGTGCCCAGGAACCCCCATACCAAATTTGAAAGCAAACCGAACACCCAATCTCCGGGACCCCCGGTTCCCATGGTGCCTAGACACGAGCAACACAATTCTGCAACACAGACACAGCACATGGAAAACTGGCGCAGAGGCAACATTCTGTGCAACACAGCACACAGAAACTGGCGCAGAGGCAACATCCTGCGCAACACACCCAGACACAAAAACTGGCGCAGAGGCAATATTCTGCGCAACACAACACACAAAAACTGGCGCAAAGGCAACATCCTACGCAACACAGCCAGTTTTCCAGCAACATCAAAAACACCTAAAAACTAATTTTTGCCAATTTCAAAACATCAAAATATACTTTTTGACACACCCAAAATTCCAGCAACATCAAAACACAACAATGGCGCCTTATGCGCCTATAGCATCCGAAACGTCAAATTCGACAACAACCACATGAACATATGGAGCCTTATGCGCCTATACACAACAATTGAATTTTTGAGCAACACAATCCAATCAACTCGCACACCAATCACTCCAAAAACGTCAATTTACATATTATGCACAAGAACAACATCAATTATACATTCATTCGAGCACTTGGCACGCAATTCTAAATTCATCACTTATATGAACAATTCGCAAAACATCAACAAGCCATATAGTGATCAATACATACATACAACTCATCAATATCAAAATCAATACAAAAACGACATAGATCCTAACCCCTACATACATCCCATTATGTTCCCTATTATAAGGCAAGACCCACCCTTACCTTAGTTTCACCGAAGACAGAGACCCCTCCACGTGCACACCAAGTAACCACAGCAACTGAGCTCCTCTCCTCTCCTATGGAAGTCGCGCCCCTCTCTTCTTCTTTCTTCTCCCTTAGTGCCGTTCTTCTCTTTTCTCTTTCTCTTCTCACGCTCTCTCCTTTCTCTTCTCTCAACTCACGCTTTCTTTTCTTTTTTCACAAATGAGGCGCCACTCACTAACCTAGCGCCTAGCAGCTCAGGTCTACGGGCTTGGGCTTGGCGCACTGGGCCAATCATAACACCTCCGAAGTACCAACACCACCCCCTTCAGATAAATAATATATTAATAACTAAAACCACCCAATATTATTATTATTATTATTATTTCTATCACCAACTCCTATTTAATTTAATTAACTAAATACTAAATAACTATTTAATTAATTTCGGGGTGTTACACGCCTGCCCAGGCCCAACTGTGGCCTTCATGCTCCCTATAAATAGAAGGGGGGATCCCCCTTATTTTGGACTGTTTTTCTGTGAATTGCTCTGCTTCCGATCTTAAAGTCGATCCGGGGCTTATTTCGTCTTTCAGAGTTGTGCTGAGTCTCGGTGAGGCCTTTGCTGTTTGCGACCTGCTTCAAGCGTTCGACGAGCTTCCTTTTTCACAAGGTTAGTTTCCTTCTTTTCTTTATTGTTTCCGGCTTTAGATCGCGGCCGGGTCCTCTCCGGACCCGTATTTATAGATACAGAGTGGGGGTCGTCAGGTCGGGTTCCGACTTGGTTGTGGACCCACTGTTTACGTATCAACCTGACTCGTCAAGCCCCCATTTCTGCAGGATCGATCTGGCGAGGACGAAACAAACCCGACGGGTTGCTGACTCAGATCGCCCTAATCTCGCAAAAACAATGGCTTCTGGTATTGGAGAGTCTATGGAAATTCGTGCTAGTCCCCCCGGGTCGGTTGTTCCCGAGGTTCAAGACGACTTGGGATCTTCTCCTACTCACGCAGAAGATCGCTCTCCCCGGGTTCCCAGCAACGACCCGGTGGATGAAGATAACACAGCGGTAGTGGTCCTTGATTTGGAGGATTCTGATGCCGAGCTTGAATGTGAAGAACAGGGAAGTACTAGCTGGAGCTCGGATGAGAGTGAGGCGGAAGTCGCTGAGAGTCGCAACAATGAAGGCGGTCTTGGGCATCGCGGGGACCCTGCGTATGAGGAAGGTGATTCTGACCAATACCCACGGGCCGGAGTAGGGCCGGTCGATGTTCTCTTGTCCCAGCCTCTCACTGTTCCCCGGGAGTATTCATGGGTGTCGGAGGCGTTGAGGGGGATTCCGTCCCTCTATAGGACCGGAGATGACATGAGTTTCTTTGTCAATCGCCTTTCCCGGAAAGATCAGATCTGGAACGTGGAGGGGATGGCTGAAGACCAACACGTGGCCGTCTGGCCGAAAGCTCTGAAATTTGTTATGTACGGGGTGACGATCCTTGATATGCATGTTAACCCCCCTTTCACCGCCTTTCAGCAAGAGGCTTTGGAGATCTTGAACCTCGCTCCTTCCCAACTACATCCCAACTCATGGGCGTTCCTCCGGGCTTTCGAGTTGATGTGCATTCATCTGGGGAGGCCAATTTCGTGTGACCTCTTCTTCCACCTTTTTGAGGTCAACCGGAGGCATGAGGATGGCACCAAGGATCGGTGGGAACACGTGAGCTTCCGGGCTAGGAGGGGAGTAAAAATTTTCATGCCCTATTCCGACTCTCTGAAGAAGTGGAAAAATAAGTACTTTTTCGTGGAGCCCGTGAACGAGGAGGCAGTGAGGCACGTCGGCCAATATTCTGCGGACGGGAAATCATTGGAGTTCACAAAGTTTCAACTAGGGTGGTCTCTCTCCCATTTCAACCGGCGACCTCATTCCTACACCGTCAGCTTAGGGCGGCTATCCCCGGTTGATCAGGACTCTCTGGCGATCTTGACGAATTTTGCCGACCTGATTGTCTACCGGGATCCCAAGAAATTCGGGATTGACGTAGCCCGATTAGTTGGGGCCGGGTCGAAATCTCAAGTAGCCGCCGTTCTTGGTAGGTTTTTTGGTAGATAACCCTGCCCATAATTTTTGACTGCCGTTTCTTTTAACATTGTTTATTTTCCTTATTTTGCAGATAGCATGGGGCCTGACAAGTTCTCCCGCTTGGCGGCTCTTGCGGAAAGGAAGGCCGGGGTTCAGAAGGAAAAGCCCGTTGCTGCCGTTCCGATCAATACAATCCCGGAGGCCAGCTTGGCTGGTGCAGAGGATCGGGCTGCGGATCTCGTACATCGAAAAAGGGAGCGCCCCCTGCCTCAAGCAGACCCTGCTTCTACTTCACATGCTCCGGCCGCCCGGGCTTCTAAAAAGGGTCGTCATGGGAAGCACCGGACTTCTAGGTCTTCCGGCTTTTCGATTGACGCCGACTTCCTGCAGAAGCACGTGGAGGATTCCCGGGTCGACCCGGTCGAGGCGGCTCTCAGGTTATTCCGGCATCTGGTCGATGTGTCCAAGCTTCAGAGGGTCGAGGCTGAGAGTCAGGCAAAAGGTGACACCAAGTTCCGAGGCGCACTCATTGATTTTTCTTTTTGGTTATTTCTGTTCTTGACTTCCTTGTTTCTGCTATTACAGGAGCTCTGGTGGAGAGGGACAATGAAAGGAAAGCCCGGGAGGAGTTGCAGAAGAAATATGAGGTGCTGGAGAGGGACCAGACCGCGCTCAAGGCGGTTGCAGACAAACTTGAAAAGGAGAGGGACTCTGCCCTTAATTTGTGCATGGAACATGAGGTCCGAATCTCAGACCTTGAGAGTCAAGAGAGGCGGTCTGAAGAGGTGGTTTCTTCCCTGAGGGCCCGTATTTATGAACTCGAGGCCGATCATGTGAAGGCGAGGCAGGCCCAAATCGGGTCTAGCGTCGATTCCTCGCCTCGGATTGCTGAAATGGTAAAAGAGCTCCAGGAGGCGCGTGCTAAAGCCGAGGCCGTGGAGAACGAGATGGTGGAGGTGGCCCAGATGGCTATGGACGTGGCTGGGGAGAGTTTCGAAAAAGCGCTTGCTCAAGTCGCTGTTATCCATCCCTCTCTGCCCTTGGACCGGGGGATTCTTCGTTTGGAGCATACCGTGGAAAGCGGGTGTGTTGTCAAGCCCCACTCTGACTCTGAAGCGTTTGACGTCATTTACCCTCCCCCTTCCCTGCCGTGACTGTTGTTGATGGGGAAGCTCTGGATTAGCTGTTTTTTTTTTTTGGGTTCCGGGTGGAACCGGTGGGGGAGAAAAGCCCCGGGTTCCGGGCGGAACCGGAATTTGTAATATGTCACCACCCTTTTTGAACTAGAGGACCCGGCCGTATCCGGTGTAACTTGTAATAGAGATGTATTTTAATGTGTCTCCAGTTTCATTTATCTCGGTTTAGTCCTTGTACTGTTGTTTTACATTCGTGCACTTGCGTTTGATTCGCTCAAGTGGTAAGCGTTGCCTTAGGGGCAGTTTACCGGGACTCGGCCCAGATCGAACTCGTCCCTTAGGGTTGTGGCAACCTCGGCCAACTAGTTGTTTTACGTAACGATGATCGCCTTCGGGGCAGTTTACTGGGACTCGACCCAGATCGAACTCGCCCATTAGGGTAGCGACAGCCTCGGTCAGCTAAATGAAGATAACATAGGTAATAAAATCGGTAGACACCGCAAACATAATTGATGACATCGGTATACACCGTTCTCCAGATAAAATAAGAATAACGTCGGTATACACCGTTCTTCAGATAAAATAAGTTACAACGTCGGTATACACCGTTCTTCAGATAAAATGAGTTACAACGTCGGTATACACCGTTCTTCAGATAAAATGAGTTACAACGTCGGTATACACCGTTCTTTAGGTAAGATGAGAGTCAGCTGTAGTACTTTTTTAGTTTAGTGGCGTTCCAAGTTCTTGGGATCGCCTTCCCGGCCAAGGTCTCCAATTCGTAGGCACCTCTGCCAGTTTTAGATAAAACTCGGTAAGGTCCTTCCCAGTTGGGGGCGAGCTTGCCCTGTGCGGCGTTCTTCAAACCGACATCGGCTCTTCGTAGAACTAAATCGCCGACCTCAAAGTCCCTAGGGATCACTTTCAAGTTATAACGGTCTGCTACCCTCCGTTTTATTATTGCTTCTTTAAGGGAAGCCTGGCCTCGGACCTCATCGACGAGGTCGAGGTTTTCTTTCAACGCCTGACTATTGTCCTCCGGAGGTTTCGGGTGGAGTGTCCTCCAGCTCAGCTCCCCGATCTCTACCGGGATTACTGCCTCCGTCCCGTACGAAAGACGGAAAGGGGTCTCCCCCGTGGAGCTTTGCGGGGTGGTTCTGTAGGCCCACAGCACGTAGGGTAGCTCTTCAACCCAGTTTCCTTTTGCTTCATCGAGCCGCTTCTTGAGTCCATTGAGGAGGACTTTGTTGGCGGCCTCGGCCTGTCCGTTCGTCTGAGGGTGTTCTACCGAGGTAAACCGGTGTTTGATCTTGAGGTCAGACATGAGTTTTCTGAAGCCTTTGTCGGCGAACTGCGTTCCGTTGTCGGTGACTACAACCTCGGGGATTCCGAATCTACTCATTATATTCTTTTTGAAGAATTTGATGCAATTCTTAGCACTGATGATGGCCAAAGGCTCGGCTTCGATCCATTTGGTGAAGTAATCCACCGCCACTATGAGGTATTTGATCTGGCCAGGGGCAGTTGGGAATGGTCTCAAGAGATCTATTCTCCACCACGCAAATGGCCATGGCGAGCTTAAACTGGTGAGCTCCGTAGGGGGCGCTATGTGGACCTTGGCGTGGATCTGACACTTACTGCACTTCTTTACATAGTTTCTTGCATCGGTCTCCATGGTTGGCCAGAAATATCCCGCCCTTAATGCCTTTCGAGCCAGGGATCGACCTCCAAGGTGTTGCCCGCAGATTCCCTCGTGGATCTCGGCCAAGACGTAGTCCGCCTCTCCTCCTTCAATGCATTTCAACAGCGGTGCGGACAAGCTTCTTCTGTAGAGGTTTCCATTGATTATGGAAAAAGAGGAGGCCTTCCTCCGGAGGATCCTGGCTTCGCTCGGGTCCGGAGGCTCGTTCCCCGTTCTGATATAGTCTATTAACGGCACGATCCAACCCTGGCTTTCTTCCACCACATTAATAGAAAAATTTGCTTCCGGGTTCAGGATTACGCTCGGCTTACTCAGTGTTTCCTGGATTATCGAACGGTGGTTCCCCGGAATTTTGGTGCTGGCAAGCTTGGAAAGTATGTCTGCCCTGATATTTTCCGATCTTGGAACGTGTTTCACTTTCGTGAATGTAAAAAGGGAGAGCAGCTCCTGCACTCGGGTTAGGTACCTTTGCAAGATCGGATCTTTAGCTTCGTACTGTTTCCCGATTTGGGATACCACCAATAATGAGTCGGTATTTAGGGAAAGCCGGGAGACCCTGAGGTCGATCGCAAGCCGGAGTCCAGCTATGCACGCCTCGTATTCCGCCTGGTTGTTTGAGGTAGGGAAACCGAACGTGAGTGATACTTCGATTACGACGCCCGTCGGGCTTTCGAGCATTAGCCCTGCACCACTTCCTTTTGGATTTGAGGACCCGTCCACGTGGAGTGTCCACAACCCGTCCTCCGGGTCGGCAGGTGCCATCTCCGTAATAAAGTCGGCCAGTATCTGAGCTTTCATGGCCGGTCTTGTTTCGTATTTGATTCCGAACTCGGAGAGTTCTACTGCCCATTTGATCATTCGTCCTGCTAAGTCGGGTCAGTGCAGGATCTGCCGAATTGGATAATTAGTCTGTACCACGATTTGATGGGCGACGAAGTAAGGTCGGAGACGGCGTGCCGAGATGAGTAGAGCAAAAGCGATTTTCTCTATTTTCTGATATCTCACTTCCGATCCATGCAAAGCTTTACTTACGAAGTATACCGGGCTTTGACCAGTTTCGGTCTCCCTGATAAGCACGGCTCCGATGGCCTCATCCGAGATGGCCAGATACAAAAATAGGTCTTCCACTGGGCTTGGCCGACTTAGTATGGGTGGTTCGGATAGGACCTTTTTGAGCCGGGAGAGTGCCTCGTCCCGCTCTGGGGTCCATTCGAAAGTTGCTTCTTTCTTAAGCAGTTTGAACAATGGGAGCGATTTGAAGGTGGCGTTGGAAATGAAACGAGATAGTGCAGCTATCATACCGTTGAGTTTTTGGAGCTCTTTCTTAGTGGACGGGGTCCGCATTTTTGTTACTGCTCGGCATTTATCCGGGTTGGCTTCAATGCCCCTTTCTGTGGGATAGAAGCCCAGGAATTTCCCAGCCCGGACCCCGAAAGTGCATTTCTCCGGGTTTAACCTCATATTGTTTCTTCGGATTTCGGTAAAAATCTCTTCCAGGTCGGATATGTGGAGGTATTCCCTTTCGCTTTTTGCAATCATATCGTCGAGGTAGACTTCCACGTTACGGCCGATCTGATTTCGGAATACCTTGTTCATCATCCTTTGATAAGTGGCCCCCGCATTTTTTAAACCGAATGGCATGACCCGGTAGCAGAAATTACCGCGATCAGTCATAAAGGCCGTCTTCTCTTGGTCGGGGGGAACATCGGAATTTGATTATATCCGGAATAAGCATCCATGAACGATAGTAAACGAAAACCTGAAGCATTATCGACGAGCCGATCAATGCTAGGAACAGGGAAGGCGTCCTTAGGACAGGCCTTAATAAGATCGGTATAGTCAACGCACATCCGCCACTTTCCATTGCTTTTCTTAACAAGTACAGGGTTTGAGAGCCAAGTTGTATACTTGACCTCTTTTACAAAATCAGCTTTAATTAAATCTTCTACGACCTTGGCCGTAGCAGCTGCTTTTTCCTGGCTCTGAGCTCTTTTGCGTTGGGCGACCCATTTTTCCCCGGGGTTAACCGCTAGGTGGTGACAGGCGACCTCAGGGGGAATCCCGGGCATGTCTTTTGCTGACCACGCGAAGAGATCGGCGTGAGATTTTAGGCAGAGGGTGAGCTTTGCTTTAATTTCGTCGGGGAGATCGGATCCGATCTGGACAGTTTGGGTCGGGTCCTCTCCCAGTTGGATTTGCATGAACTGTCCATCAGGTTGAGGTCGCCTAATCTTCTTTTTTAGCTCCCGTGCTAACTCGTCGTCGCTTTCTTCCTCGGAGCTGTCTGGGTCGTACCTTGCATCGAGGCCTGTGACGTTGACCTCGGCCGCTGGACCGGTTCTTTTCTTCTTTGGGCTTTTCTGAGTCCTTGCTTCTATGGGGGGAACCCCCTCCTCTGAGGCCTATCTATCCGCCTTGACGTGAAGATAAAAACATCTCTGGGCGGACTCTAAGTCGGCATCAAGGGTGATGATTTGGTCACTTAATGAATAGAACTTCATCTTGAGGTGAACCGTTGAAGTCACGGCGCCGAGCCTTCCAAGGGTGGGCCTCCCGATGATACAGTTGTAGACTGAGGGGCATGGAAGTACCAAGAATTTGGTCTTGACCGTCCTCTCTAGTGGCTCCTCTCCATAGGTGACCATCATTTCCAGATAACTGAGAGGTTTTGTCCGGGACCCGTTGAAGCCCGAAAGATCCGACCCTCGGTAAGGGGTGAAGTCTTCTTCTGAGATCTGTAGTTTTCTCACCAGGTCGATGAAGATGATATCAGCGGAGCACCCTTGGTCGACCAGAATCCTTCTTATCTCATGGTTTGCCATGACCGCCCTGATTATGAGGGGTATGTGCTTGTTTGGCTTGCCATCCAATAAGTCTCGGTCGCTGAATGCCCGGGGTTGGCGCTCCGGGCCCGAGCTAATCGCAGAGGTGGAAGCGGCGCACATGAATTCCTTCCATTTCCTTTTCATCGTTTTGCCCGATGCCTCGTCGGGGTAGCCCCCAGATATCATCATCATTACAGGCCGCCCCTTTGATTTTCGAAAATCGCGCTCGTCCTCTGAGCTCTCTTCCCGGTTTTGTGGGGCTTTACCCTTCCGTTTTGGATCGGCTTCCTCTTCCTTAACCTCGGCCTCGTGCCTGGGTGTTTTAGTCACGTACTGGCTCAATTTTCCTTTCTTAATCAGATCCTCAATGTCATCCTTCAAAGCATTGCATCGATTGGTGTCGTGCCCTTTGCTCCGGTGATACCGGCAGTACTTGTTGGATCTCTGCCCCGGCCTATGCGGGAGTGGATCGGGGAACTTGACTTCTTTGAACTCAGCGATCATACATTCCGCCAGAATCCTGGCCCTTGTTTCATTTAGGTCGGAATATTGCTGGTGTCGGTTCCGAGGTCGGAGCCTACTGTCGTTCCGGGTCTCCTTTTCATACCGGGCCTCTCTTACCTGACGCACCGGAGCCTCTTTTTCATACCGAGGCTTGCTCGTTCCGGGGTCGGCGTCTGACTTTCTTGCAACAGCGCCTTCTTCATGATCAATGTATTTCTGAGATCGCTGGAGGAACTCGGCAAGCGATTCAGTTTGGTTGATACCGACATCAATCTGAAATAGACTTCATTCCCGAAGACCGGCTTCCTTGAAGAACAGCCGAAGCGAGTCGTCCAAGTTCCGAACCTGAGCCGCTTCTTTGTTGAATCTTTCGATGTAGTCTCGGAGAGACTCGTTCTCTCCTTGCCGGATGGCTTGTAAGACTTTCCGAGACTTTGGTTTCATTTTGGAGTGGGCGAACTGGGCCGAGAACAGCTTGGCAAGATGGTCCCAAGATGATATCGAGTTGGGCTTGAGGGCTCTGAACCAGTCCAAAGCCAATTTCTCAAGGGTAAGAGGGAAGATTCGGCACTTGATCTCCTCTGGAACATTCCGGTATTGCATCATCGTGTCGAAGTAATCTAGGTGTCGGTCGGGATCGCCTGTCCCGTCATGCATCTTTAAACCCTCCGGCGGCTTCTCCAAGTGCTTGGGTACCGGGAAATAGTCGATTTCCGCTGTAAAGGGTCCCTTCCGCGTCGTGGCCCTTTCCCTCGGAGGAGGTCTCCTGATAGGGCGTCGGACAGGGGATCCGGGAGACCGAGGGCGACGACGTTCATGCCTCGGGGGACTTCCCCGGCTTATAGAACGCCGCCTTGGGGATGAAGATGCTAATGATGAGCTTTGGTGAGTTGGAGTCCCCAGGGTAATAAGTCTCGTCCTGAGTCTCGGTTGTGGGAGTTCCAGATCCCCGCCTCCCTCTTCGGCGCGGTGGCGAGCGATGGTGGTGCCTCCTCCAAGCAGGGGATCGGTGACGTCTTTTACTGGCGGTTCTTCTGCTAGGAGAGTAGGTGATAACTCATATTTATATGAGTTATTTATGCTTAGTCAAAGTTAAATCATGCAAGTTCTCTGGCAATAGCAGGTTGTTTCTAGTAAAGTTTCTGTTAGTTTATTGCTTTTAGTTAGAAAGGGGCTAAATTACAAGTTCTAGGCATTTTGGTGCCAATTGGCGCCTTTGTGAGCGTTTTGATGCTTCTTGTGTTTGTGCAGTAATCCAAACGTGGCAGCGTCTCTCATCACGTCTGAAGAAGGACAGCAGAGCAAGAAAATAATATATATCATTTTGGCGCGCATGTAATGATGACCAAAGATCTGGAAATGAAGAAGATCTTCTCTTTCTTCAACACTGACGCGGCTTACGCACTGTAGCAGTGCGGTGTCACTTCAGGGCAGAGTCAACTCGCAAGCAAGCTTGGAAGGTGGGGGAATGACATCAGCAACATGTGACCCTCTTTTGACCATGGCTATTCTCTCTCTACAAAAAGGCAAGGGTGCACCATGCGGAAGGGACACGACTCCATTCATCATCCACCTTCCCCCATTTTTCAGAGATAGTTTTTCTGAGAGAAGTTCTGGACACAGACTTCTTCATTTTTAATTCTCTCAAGGCCCCAATTTCCATATCCATCCACAGCCATTACTGTAAAGCTCAGACGTTGTAACGTCTTTACAGCGTGCATGAAGGAAGGCCACTTAGGCGTATCTTTTGCGTTTAGTCTCCTTTTCTCTATGTACGGTATTTGGATTTTAACTCCTCTTATTTCTGTAAGGATGCTCAGCATGAGCTAAACATTTGTAGTTGGGTTGTTGTTTTGCATGTAATGAATCTTTAGTCTAATGCTATGAAGTATTGATGTTTATGCGCTTTAAATCTTTGCATGTTAATATTTCCAAGCTTGTTTTGAACTGATCACTTAAAATAAGTAGATTCATAGGTACAGACATGGTCTATGAAAAGAACTCAAAGATTTATGTGAATGAAAAGGTGCACTAAAGACATTTAGGCATTTTTATCTAAGTCTAGACATAGAACAGATAATAGTTCATAGGACATTGCTGTGGGTACTTAAAATATAGGAGTAGGCCTACTTAGAACCTAGACATAGGAATTCTAGTACTTGAAGCTCTGACGTTTTGTGACTGAAAAGCACAGCTCTTTTGCAACAGCGTTCAAACGTTATAACGTCTATACAACATAGCATTTGTACGTATTAACGTGTAAACGTTATAACGTCTGACTAGAGGAGATTTACTTGCATGCAGCAATCCAACTCATACTTTTCCATATTCACAACCACTTCCTCTTTACTTGTTTTATTTACGTTCTTAGTCTTAACACCTACTTTTAGTGCCGATTTATTACCTGTTTCACTTGTGTTTTAAAGACTTGAACTCTGAAAGTTAATCAATCCTCGTGGGAACGATCTCTTACTTTTATCCACTTTATTACTTGTACGACGTGTATACTTGCACTGACATTGCGACTAGAACACACACGAGCGCGAACAAGTTTTTGGCGCCGTTGCCGGGGATTGTATTTAACTTTTATTGTTCAACAAGAATTAAAACACTAGGTGAAAGAATTCTGCTGTGTTGTTTGTTGTTTTTATGAGTGAACAGGTAAACGTTACAGCGTATGCTTAGTTCCAGTTCAAGCTCTAGTTCAACAGAACCAGGGAGTGGATCTGAACCTGAATTCTACCCAGAACCTGAAAGAACCTTCAGGCGACTAAGGAGACAACAAAGGCTAAGAAGGCAGCAACAACAACAGCAATTTCAGCCACCAATCATGTCTGAACATGGTACTGGTGGTAGAAGCTCTAGAGGTGGACGTACTCCAAGAGGAGGAAGGCACTCTGATGCTGGAGGACGTGGTCGTGGACCACAAACTCATACAGAAACCTATGTTGATGATGAACACTGGCAGAGACAGCAACTCATCAATGCAGGGCCACAAGACATGGTCAATGACAGGGACAGGCCTATGCGTGATTATGCCGTGCTCAATCCTGCACATTTACAAACAGGCATTGCAAGACCACCTATTCATACTGGTCACTTTGAATTCAAGCCAATGATGTTCCAAATGTTGCAGACTGCAGGGCAATTTGGGGGTTTCCCGCAAGAAGATCCTTATGCACATCTAAGGCAATTTTTGGATGTGTGTAGCAACTTTGTCATCCCTGGAGTCTCAGAAGATGCCTTCCAACTGAAGCTATTTCCATATTCTCTTAAGGACAAGGCCAAGAATTGGTTGAACTCCTTAGAGCCAAATTCAATTCATACTTGGGATGAGCTAGCTGAGAAATTTCTTGGAAAATACTTCCCTCCCAACAAAAATGCCAAGTTAAGAAATGACATCACTTCCTTCAAACAAAGAGAAGGGGAATCATTATTTGAGGCTTGGGAAAGATGGAAGGAATTACTAAGAATGTGCCCACACCATGGCATTCCCGTAGTTATTCAAATGGAGACTTTTTATAATGGTCTAGATCAACCTACCAGGCTTATACTTGATGCTTCATCAGGCGGTGTCATATTAAACATGTCTTTCTCTGAGGCATGCAGACTTATTGAAGACATAGCCACTCACAATGCCCATTGGCCTTCTGATAGATTCACTCCTGGAAAGAAGGCTGGTGTCCATGAGATAAGTGAAGTAACTGCCCTTTCTGCTCAGGTTGCTTCTCTGACCAACATGATTAAGAACTTGAGCACTCCAAACGTGGCCACGTCTGAAACACAGACTGCTGCAGCTATTGAGCCAACACCATCTGGGGGAGTAGTGTGTGTATATTGTGAAGGAGGGCATGTCTACGAAGAGTGTCCCCATAACCCCCAGTCTGTAAACTTTGTATCACATAACAAAGGTAACAGTCCCTTCTCCAACTTGTACAATTCAAATTGGAGAAATCACCCAAATTTTAGTTGGAAGAACAACAATTCTTTGAATGCTAGCAATGCTGCTCCTGCAATACCCCCAGGATTTCCCCCTCAACAACAAAAGCAGTATACGCAGAATAACAACAACAGCAATTTGGAAGCCTTGATGAAAACTTTCATAAGTGATTGTAGGGCAACCTTACAGACCCATGAGTCTTCAATCAAAACTTTGGAGAACCAAATTGGACAGATAGCCTCAGCTCTTACTCAAAGACAGAATGGATCTCTTCCATCCACAACTGAAACACCATCTTCATCAAAGTCAAATGGTAAAGATGTGGTGAATGCACAGGTAAATGCTATCTCATTAAGAAGTGGCACTGAGTATCCAGAACCATCTATGCCTAAGGAATCTGAGGTGCCAGACAAGGAAAAAGAGAAAAACAAAGGTGGAGAAAAAGAGAAGAATATTCTAGATATTGTGATGTCTAAGCCAGACGTTACAACGTCTAGTTCTGAACCAGGAATCAAGACTGTTCCTAAGCTTGTACCTGAATATCCTCCTCCACCCTACCCTCAAAGACTCAAGAAAGCTCATGAAGACAAGCAATTCAGCAGGTTCATGGAGATGCTAAAAGAGCTGCACATAAACCTTCCCTTGGTTGAAGCTCTACAACAGATGCCAAACTATGCCAAGTTCCTAAAGGATATCATCACCAAAAGAAGAAGGCTAGGGGAGTTTGAAACTATTGCTTTAACTGAAGAATGTAGCTTAATCATGCAGAATAAACTCCCTAGAAAACTGAAAGATCCTGGCAGTTTTACTATACCATGCTCCATTGGAGATTTTTACCTTGGCAAAGCTTTATGTGACTTGGGGGCAAGTATTAACTTGATGCCCAAGTCCATTTATGAAAAACTTGGTATAGGAACTGCCAGACCTACTTCTTTAAGTCTTACATTAGCTGATAAAAGTAGAGTTTATCCTGAGGGCATATTAGAAGATGTTTTGATTAAAGTTGACAAATTCGTTTTTCCAGTGGACTTTGTTATTTTGGATTTTGATGCAGATAAGGAAGTTCCTATCATCTTGGGGAGACCATTTCTAGCCACTGGAAGGACACTCATTGATGTGCAGAAAGGAGAATTAATCATGAGGGTCAATGACCAAGAAGTCAAATTCAACGTCCTCAACGCACTCAAGTATCCAGAACCTAACACAGAGGAATGTTCCTTTGTGGTTGCCCTTGACCATGTGGTTCAAAAGCAATTCAATAAAGATAATGACCACTTGGAAAAGATTCTGGGCAATGGTGAGATTCAAGAATTGTTATCAGAAGAAGCTGATCCGTCAAACGTTACAACGTCAACCACAGACGTTGTCACGTCTGATTCCCATGTACCCAGGGCGTGGACAAAGAAGTATGAATCCTTGGGGCAAGAAGACTCCAATCTCAAGAAGATAGTACCATCCATTGAAAAACCACCCACTCTGGAATTGAAAGTGTTGCCTGATCACCTGAAGTATGCCTTTTTAGAAGAAAATGATTCTTTACCAGTGATCATTTCTTCTAACCTCTCACAAGAGCAGGAAAGTGATCTTATTAGCACCTTGAAAAGGCACAAGAAAGCCATTGGTTGGCAAATGGCAGATATCAAAGGTATCAGTCCCACAATCTGTATGCACAGAATTGTCTTGGAAGAGAATGCAAAGAACAGCATTGAAGGACAAAGGCGATTGAACCCGATAATGAAGGAGGTGGTCAAGAAGGAAATCATCAAATGGTTAGATGCAGGAATCATTTATCCAATTAGTGATAGCTCATGGGTGAGCCCAGTTCAATGTGTGCCAAAGAAGGGTGGAGTTACTGTGGTAACCAATGAAAAAAATGAATTAATTCCAACAAGAACAGTGACTGGATGGAGGATATGTATGGACTACAGGAAGCTGAACAAAGCAACCAAGAAGGACCATTTTCCTCTGCCATTTATTGACCAGATGTTGGATAGACTTGCAGGCAAAGAATTCTATTGTTTCCTTGATGGTTACTCAGGATATAACCAGATAGCTATTGTGCCTGAGGACCAAGAGAAGACCACATTCACTTGTCCTTATGGTACCTTTGCCTTCAGAAGGATGCCATTTGGATTGTGTAATGCGCCTGCAACATTTCAGAGGTGTATGATGGCTTTATTCTCAGATTTTATTGAAAAATCCATGGAAGTTTTCATGGATGACTTTTCAGTCTATGGAGACTCATACAAGGCATGCTTGGATAACTTAGAAGGAGTCTTAATAAGGTGTGAAGAAACCAACTTAGTACTCAACTGGGAGAAATGCCACTTCATGGTTCAAGAGGGAATTGTTTTGGGGCATAAAATTTCAAAGAAAGGGTTGGAGGTGGATAAAGCGAAAGTTGATGTTATTGACAAATTACCTCCACCTACAACTGTCAAAGGTATTAGAAGTTTCTTAGGGCATGCTGGTTTTTACAGAAGGTTTATCAAGGATTTCTCAAAAATTTCCAAACCTTTGTGTCTGCTGCTGCAACGTGATAACGTCTTCAACTTTGATGAGCATTGTCATGAAGCCTTCCAGAAATTGAAGAATGCCCTTGTAACAGCTCCTGTGATAGTCACTCCTGACTGGTCCAAACCATTTGAATTAATGTGTGATGCGAGTGACTACGCTGTGGGGGCCGTATTGGGTCAAAGGTATGGCAAAATTTTTCACTCTATATACTATGCTAGTAAAACCTTAGATGATGCCCAATTAAATTATACTGTAACTGAGAAAGAGTTACTGGCTGTTGTATTTGCTTTTGACAAATTTAGATCATACTTGGTGGGTGCAAAAGTTATTGTTTTTACTGATCACTCAGCCATCAAGTATTTGATTTCTAAAAAAGATGCAAAGCCACGACTCATTAGATGGGTTCTCCTCCTCCAAGAATTTGACTTGGAAATTCATGATAAAAAGGGGGTGGAGAACCAAGTTGCTGATCATCTTTCTAGGCTTGAGAATGTTGATGCAGGTACAGGTACAGAAGAAATAAAAGAAAATTTCCCTGATGAAAAACTGCTGACAGTAGCCACAGTAGCTGAAGACGTTACCACGTCTATGACTATTTCTTCAAACGTTATAATGTCTGATACTACTGCTCCCTGGTATGCTGATATAGTTAACTTCCTAGTCAGCAAGATTGTGCCTGTGGATTTCAACCATCAGCAAAGAAAAAAATTCTTCCACACCGTGAAGCACTATTTTTGGGATGAGCCCTATCTATATAAGATGTGTCAAGATCAGTTTCTTAGGAGATGCCTGGCTGAAGAGGAACAACTCCAGGTATTACAACAATGTCATGCATCACCTTATGGAGGACATTTTGGAGGAACCAGAACTGCAGCAAAGGTGTTACAGTCAGGATACTATTGGCCAACACTCTTCAAAGATGCTCATGAATTAGTAAAAAGCTGTGATAAATGCCAAAGAGCTGGAAACATCTCCAACAAGCAAGAAATGCCATTGACAAATATTCTTGAAGTGGAACTGTTTGATGTTTGGGGAATGGACTTCATGGGGCCATTTCCTATGTCTCATGGAAATTTATACATTTTGGTAGCTGTGGATTATGTGTCAAAATGGGTGGAAGCCATTGCATTACCCAATAATGAGGCCAAATCAGTCAGCAAATTCCTGAAGCAAAACATCTTCACAAGATTTGGTACTCCAAGAGCTATAATCAGTGATGAAGGCTCTCACTTTTGTAACAAGCTGATTGAGAACCTATTGGCTAAGTACGGAGTGAAGCACAAGATTGCTACAGCTTATCACCCACAGACAAGTGGTCAAGCAGAAATTTCCAACAGAGAAATTAAAAGGATACTTGAGAAGATGGTTGGTCCAAATAGGAAGGATTGGTCCCTGCACCTTGATGATGCATTGTGGGCGTACAGAACAGCATTTAAGACACCACTGGGCATGTCACCATACAAGTTAGTCTTCGGAAAAGCTTGTCACCTGCCCATTGAGCTCCAACACAAAGCTCACTGGGCACTGAAGCAACTGAACCTAGATCATTCAAAGGCTGGAGAAGCAAGGCTCCTTCAACTAAATGAGCTAGATGAATTCAGGCACACTGCCTATGAGAATTCAAAAATGTATAAAGAGAAAACCAAGAAGTGGCACGATCAGAGAATTCAAAGAAGGGAGCTAGTAGAGGGACAATCAGTTTTGTTGTTTAATTCAAGATTAAAGTTGTTCCCTGGGAAGTTAAAATCAAGATGGTCAGGACCTTTCAAGATAGTAAAAGTCTACAGTCATGGTGCTGTGGACCTGTTTGATGAGAAAACTAATTCCATTTTCAAGGTCAATGGCCAAAGAGTGAAGCATTACCATGGAGAACATGTGGTTAGGGACAAGACCACAGTGACTCTCGACAACCCCTGAATTCAAAAAAGGGGATAGTCTGGCTGAAGACTCTTAAAGCAAGCGCTCTTGGGAGGCAACCCAATGGTTTTAACTAACCAGCAATTTTGTGTCTTTAAATTTTTGTGCAGGAATGGGAGCTGAAGTAGTATAAACGTTATAACGTCTCTGCGTGTCTAGGATGTTGTCACGTTCGCTGCCTGGGTAAAGTTTTAAATGAAAAAGAAAAGAAAATGAGTCAAGCAGTTTTCAAATGAAACAATTTTTAATGATTTTTTTTGAGACGTGACTGCCAAAGTGACCATGACGTCACTTCCAACGGTTACCCCCTTTTTCCCAAACCCACGCCACCACCTACTTCCCATAAAACCTCCCCAATAGACACACACCAGTTACAATCATCAAAACCACCTTCATACACTTTCAGAAACCGCAATCTTATCCCTTCTCCCAAACCCCAAATCGCAAATCTCAATCTCAAAATCCCCCACTCTCCAGAAAACTCATACAATCACCATGACTAAAACAAAGCAAGCTGCAGTAAAATCATCTGGCAAAGGAAAGAACGTCAACCCAAGTTCTTCTTCTGTTCCAAACCCAGAAATCCCCATTCCTTCAAAGAAGAAAGCCTTGCTGCCAGAAAGGGGTTTTAGCTTGGAAAACCCAAATCCTGACTTTATCGCAACAGTGGCAGCATTGGGATGGCAGAAATTTGTAGTTCACAGAAAGGAATACATTGCAACTCTGGTGCATGACTTTTATAAAGGAATCGTTGAAAGAACCGATGGAGAACTTTCAAGCACCTCCATCGTACGAGGTGAGGAAGTCAAATTTGGTGTAAGAGTCATAAATGACTACTTTGGGCTAGGTTACTATGGCAAGGCAGTTGAGGTGAAGCAAAAGACTTACGGAGTGGCAGAGATGACTGAAATCAAAGAAAGGATATGTGTTGAAGGAGCTGTTTGGGAGCGAAGAGGCGACCATGGGAATGAATTCAAAATTTTGAAGAGATACCTTTGTGATGAGGCCAGTGCTTGGTTTCATTTCATCAGGCATTGCTTGATACCCACTTCCCACACTCTCTGGGTTGATAAAGAGAGGCTGATTGCTATTGATGCCATTATGTCAAGAGATAAGATTGAAGTGGGTAAGCTCATCAACAGAGAGATTAACAAATGGCAGAACAGGAAGGATGGATACCTATACTTCCCTTGTTTAATCACCGATCTCTGCATGGAGGCTGGAGTGGAGATTGAAGCATCTGAGCTAAGAGAGGAACCCCAGGGGGCATTCTCTACAAAGTTCAAAGCTAGGCAGAGAGCTGCAGATGCTACCACGTCAGTTGATGCGCAGACGTTACAACGTCTGGTAGACCAGCAAAACAGCCTAGCCAAGTTTGTCAAGGAGCAATTTGAGTGGCAAAAGAAGGTGAATGCACATACAACAAAAGGCAAGATGGTGATTGAAGAACCAGTACTTCCAGATTGGATGCAAGAGGAAGATGAAGACAACATACTCCTATCAGCAATGAACCCCAAGAAAGTGAAGAAGGAAAAAGTCAAGAAAACAAGAAAACCAGCCACAAAAAGAAAGAGCCCAGCAAAGAAGGAGCAGAAGAAAGTAAGTAGTGAGGAAGAAGAGCTTAAATCAGCTGATATGGATAGCATCAGTGAGAGTGATGCAGAGGAATCAAAGAAGGTGAGTAGGGAAATCCTAAGTGATGATGAGGAAGAAACACATTCAGAAGAGAAAGGAAGTTCCAGTGACAAGACTGATATTGAGGCTGACTCTCCACCAGCCCAAACACTCAAAGAACCAGCCCAACCCACACCTCCATCACCAAAAGACAAACAACCCCAAACACTCAAAGATCAACCCATTTCAAAGCCAACTCCCACTCAACCTGAACCAACTAAAGAACCATCACAACCATCCATTCCAGAAGTAACCAGTGCAGATGTGACTACGTCTGAACCAACTGTTGTTGAAACCAACCCAGACCCACAACTCATTCCCCCACCCAAAAGGCAAAGATTCAAGACTGTACCCACCCAGAGTCCATTTGGGAAGAAGAAAAGGCGTGAAGTAGCCGCTGCAAGTGAAAAAGCAAGACATGGTGAAGAAGAAGAGCAACTAGTTGATCCTCCTGCACCCAAAAGGCAAAAGTTGCAGGTAAAAAAGAGATCTGAAGCTGCTAAAGACAAGCCAGCAACAGCCACCAGCGCAGCATTTGTTGCTGCAAGTGGTTCAGAGAATGCTCCTGCTGTTGCTGCTGATGAGGAAGCTGCAGACGTTACAACGTCTCATGAGCCAGAGGTTGAAAAAGCCCAGGGGGAACCCAAAGAGCAGCAGCAGATTCATCCTGCAGAGCTGGAAAAGCAGAAAGCATGGGAGGAAGCAAAGAAAAGAGTTGCTGAGAGCAGTGTAAAGAGGCCCCAGGAAACTGAAGTCTCAGTTGATGTTGGTGACGGTGAAGGAGAAAAGAAGAAGAAGGAAAAGAAAAAGAAGGCTGTGCAAGCAAGCATCCCAGCCAGACAAAGTGGAAGGCTCAGGGCCGGTGCTCTGAACAAGTAAGTAGCCCTCTTTTAGCAGTAGAATAGTTTTAGTTTACAATTTCAGTACAAATAAATAGCTGTCTAGACGTTACAACGTCTTGAGAGTTAGTAGTTGTTTTGTTTCTGTTTTGTGTAAATGTTCCTCTCTCATTTTTCAAAATCAGTGAGCAGTGGGGACACTGCTCATCTTTTTGTTCGGGGGGGGAGGATCATTTTTATGTTTCCTGTCTGCATGAAATCAAATGCAAAATCAGTTTACTTTCCTACTCTATTAATCATCAAAAATGTTTCTCTTTGGGCTAAATCTAGTAATGACTATGTGTGAATTTGTGTGAGTAGCTGATGCATGCTTAGATGAATAGAATTGATTACTGCTTCCACACAAACTCTGTTTTGAGGAAAACCTAGTTAGCTAGGGACTATGTGATGCAAAAGCTAGTTTTGGTTGACTATGGTGATGGTAAAACTTGATTAAAAACTTAAAGTAGCAGTAGAAACTAAGTTTGGGGGTATATCAGGATGTACTAAGGCTGGGTGCAAAGACTGCAGGATGATTAGTGCATGTGTAGTGTGAGTGCAGCGTTATAACGTCTACCCGTAACGTTATAACGTATGCCGTGTGTGTTTGTGTGTTGTGTTCTGTGTCATCAAGCGTTGTAGCGTCTCTCATATACACGTTATAACGTCTAATCCAAAAAGACCAAAAAAGTGTGTGTTGTTTCAAATAAGTGGAAAAATCCACATGCCCTCTGTGTTTGCTGCAATTTCCCGAAACAAATGCTGAGTACCCCAAATATCTCAATCCAAAAGTGTCAAATCCAAAAGATCAAAAAGGAGAAAATCACAAAAGCTCCAAACCAAAAGTGAAGAAAAAGAGAAAAGTTGCTCAGTAATGAGGGATTGCAGCTGTGTGTGTTTTACGTTGTGTGAGTCAGAAAAGTAGTTTGCACTAATCTAGTCCTAGCACCCAAATTAAGACCCTTTGTCGTGCTTAAAATAACCCTCATGTCTTATGTGAAAATGTTAGCCTACTCTTTGTTTTGAAAGATGTTATACTCTCACCATTTGGAAACCACTCTTTCATAGGCTAGGGTAGTTCTGAACCTAGCTAGGAAAAGAATTGATACAGAGATCACACACTCACCTTGAGCAGTAATAAATCTAGAATGTAATTGTGCATTGGTGCGTGAGTGTGTAGTGTAAATCTGAAGGAATTAGCCCCTTGAAGAAAATTTTTAATCAAAAATAGATGAGTAGGGTGTAAACTATTGGTGTATTTAGTTTCTTGCATCTTTTCATATGTTGTATTTCAATTGCTTGGGGACAAGCAATGGTTTAAGTTTGGGGGTGTGATAACTCATATTTATATGAGTTATTTATGCTTAGTCAAAGTTAAATCATGCAAGTTCTCTGGCAATAGCAGGTTGTTTCTAGTAAAGTTTCTGTTAGTTTATTGCTTTTAGTTAGAAAGGGGCTAAATTACAAGTTCTAGGCATTTTGGTGCCAATTGGCGCCTTTGTGAGCGTTTTGATGCTTCTTGTGTTTGTGCAGTAATCCAAACGTGGCAGCGTCTCTCATCACGTCTGAAGAAGGACAGCAGAGCAAGAAAATAATATATATCATTTTGGCGCGCATGTAATGATGACCAAAGATCTGGAAATGAAGAAGATCTTCTCTTTCTTCAACACTGACGCGGCTTACGCACTGTAGCAGTGCGGTGTCACTTCAGGGCAGAGTCAACTCGCAAGCAAGCTTGGAAGGTGGGGGAATGACATCAGCAACATGTGACCCTCTTTTGACCATGGCTATTCTCTCTCTACAAAAAGGCAAGGGTGCACCATGCGGAAGGGACACGACTCCATTCATCATCCACCTTCCCCCATTTTTCAGAGATAGTTTTTCTGAGAGAAGTTCTGGACACAGACTTCTTCATTTTTAATTCTCTCAAGGCCCCAATTTCCATATCCATCCACAGCCATTACTGTAAAGCTCAGACGTTGTAACGTCTTTACAGCGTGCATGAAGGAAGGCCACTTAGGCGTATCTTTTGCGTTTAGTCTCCTTTTCTCTATGTACGGTATTTGGATTTTAACTCCTCTTATTTCTGTAAGGATGCTCAGCATGAGCTAAACATTTGTAGTTGGGTTGTTGTTTTGCATGTAATGAATCTTTAGTCTAATGCTATGAAGTATTGATGTTTATGCGCTTTAAATCTTTGCATGTTAATATTTCCAAGCTTGTTTTGAACTGATCACTTAAAATAAGTAGATTCATAGGTACAGACATGGTCTATGAAAAGAACTCAAAGATTTATGTGAATGAAAAGGTGCACTAAAGACATTTAGGCATTTTTATCTAAGTCTAGACATAGAACAGATAATAGTTCATAGGACATTGCTGTGGGTACTTAAAATACAGGAGTAGGCCTACTTAGAACCTAGACATAGGAATTCTAGTACTTGAAGCTCTGACGTTTTGTGACTGAAAAGCACAGCTCTTTTGCAACAGCGTTCAAACGTTATAACGTCTATACAACATAGCATTTGTACGTATTAACGTGTAAACGTTATAACGTCTGACTAGAGGAGATTTACTTGCATGCAGCAATCCAACTCATACTTTTCCATATTCACAACCACTTCCTCTTTACTTGTTTTATTTACGTTCTTAGTCTTAACACCTACTTTTAGTGCCGATTTATTACCTGTTTCACTTGTGTTTTAAAGACTTGAACTCTGAAAGTTAATCAATCCTCGTGGGAACGATCTCTTACTTTTATCCACTTTATTACTTGTACGACGTGTATACTTGCACTGACATTGCGACTAGAACACACACGAGCGCGAACAGTAGGTTTGAGGGGAAGACCGGTCCGGGATATCTCGGGCCCGGACTTCGGCCATCTCGGCCTCCAGCTGGGAGTAACGCTGACTCCTTTGATCAGCCTCGGCCTGCCTTGTCAGCAGTTGGATGAGCTGTTGGACAGCATCGATCGGTACCAGGACAGTCGGGGCTGGAGGTGGAAACTGGTTTCTGGCGGAGCTTATAGGGATCATCGCCATGGATGAATTCCGGCCGTGGGCCGAGCTGCGAGGGAGAGTAACTGCTACCCCCTCGGGGGTTTCCTGCTGCTGGTCGGGTCTGACCACGACGCTGGATACGTTTCTCCGTCGTAATTCCGGAGCCATTGCTGATCAAGGAGGTTGGGGGAAAGACTAGAGTATAAGGCTCTCCCACTGTGGTCGCCAATGTTCGGTACCGTATCTCCGGCTAGGTATCCGGTCTTGGATAAGTAGTCCGGTCCGAGATAGTTGGTACGTATGTCCTTGGTTGTCCGAGTTGGTGCTCCGGTCCGAGGTGGGGTGGTACCTGCAATGACACTCCGACGCTCAAGTCAGTGAGTGAGTCAATTACAAGTGAAGGTATGTAAGAGATGAGTACCATTAATGTGGGCAATCAATGCTTATTTATAGGTATCTGGAGTGGAGGAGGACTGTTGGATCTAGGTCTGCAATCTCCACCATTGGATGAGTTAGGTCCTTTGTTATTGGGCCTTTTTGGTGGATTGGCCATTGGGCCCAATCCATAACATAAAGTAATTATTTGATTAAGATTATAAGAAGTTCAATTCAACATTTATATCTTGGATCAGATTCAATCCCTCGTTAGTATTAGGTAGACATATGAAATTCAAAAACTTATAATCGGTTTTTGTATAAACGTGTAATAAAAATAATGAAAGATATGTTTCCTAATTTTATCAGAAAGTTTCTTCGATTTATGTGATAAAAAGATGTTATGCGATGCAATTTGGCAGTGTTGAAAACTTGGTGGCACGAAAGGAAAAGGTTGTAAAGAGTAGTGAGATGGAAACCGAAGAAAACATAATCACCAATAAACTGCCTGAATCACTTATAAGTTATATTCTCTCTTTAGTCCCAACAAAAGATGCAGTTCGTACTTGTGTCTTATCTAAGACATGGATAAACCGATGGATATTCATCACCAAGTTGGACAAGACACTTCTTCATACTATTACTAAAATTTCAACTTCAAGCATGAAATTGGAAAGTTTATCTCTAACGATCTATTACAAGCACGATGTATCCCTTCTAAATGCATGGATCATTAACATCTTGAGTCGGAGTGTCAAAACTCTTCGAATCAATTCATCTTTTCATAAACTCCCCTTCTCTACTCTCGCATCTGATTATCTTTTCAGATCCATATTTTTGGAATAATTGAACTTGGTTCTCAAAATGTTTTCCACCATACAAACTCCCACCACCATTGTTCATTTTGAAAACCTAAAACTCCTCAAGTTGTCTGGAATCTTTTTTAAGATTGACCCCTCTTGTGTCTCTCTCCTAACCCTTAGTTTACCAATCCTTAATAAGTTTGAGATAAAAAACTGTTGTTGGTCAAGTGGAATGGATATTTTTGTAGAAGCTCCTCTGCTTGAAGTCATTTCCATAGGACAAGACATTCATTTTTATAATTTGGTATCTAGTGACTTGAACGCTAGTGCAATCAAATTTAGTACTCTGCATCTCAAAGAGTTCACTTATCGTAGTCATGATATATCACAACAAATTTCCTTATCAGATCGTAGTTTTCTGTCTCATGTTTCTGCCAAAATCATATTAGAACAATGTGAGAACAAAGATCTTGCTCTTCTCTTTCTGGAGCAACTTCGTGGAGTGAAGTGTATCAAACTTAAGAGGGTGGAGGTAAGGATATATATCGCCTAACCTGTATAGCTTATTATTATTATTATTATTATTATATTATTATTATTATTATTATTATTATTATTATTACTATTATTATTACTATTATTATTATTATTATTATTATCATTTTTTATATTTTCCTTTCCTACACAAATAGTTAGATAATTATATATGATTTGATTTCAAAAGGGATTATATTATATTTATATTTTTTATAAAACAAGTGTTCTTAAATTTGGGGAGCATATATATATATATATATATATATATATATATATATATATATATATATATATATATATATATATATATATATATTCATAAAGTTGCTCTCAATTGAGATACAAATTGTATTGCTCTATTACGATACAAATCAATTTATTTGTGTTATCCAGGTTTTGTCACCAATTAATATACCTCTGTTTGCAAATTTGAGTCATTTGGAGGTTAGGTTAGTTACCACCGAAGTTCTTCTAGGTTTACTTCAAAGGTCACCGGTTGTCTAAACAATAATTCTCAAGGTTAGTCATTACTAACTACGCAACTCTAACCATACTCTATCTTGTCCTATTCATGACTTATCGTAACTCTTAACACACTTTTTTTTTAATTCCTTTGCTCTTTGTGAGTCTTATTTAGACTCTTTTTTGGTCAATTTTTTAGACTTATTTGATGTTTAACCATCAGGAAATACCTGAATTTGACGAAGAGCTTCTGACCTCTCCAGACCGTGAAATTTGAAAAAGTTAATGGAGACGATCATGAGCTTTTTTTAGCTAAATATCTAATGGAAAATGGTATGGCACTTGAGAGGATGAGTTATTCTCACTTGCTGCTCAAAGGTCATTGAAATCTAAATATAGTATCAAAGAATTTAAGGAGAAACTATACTCATTTAAGAAATGTTTCTAGATGTCTATTGTTTAATTTTTATGTTGGCATCTTTCTTTCATGCCTTGTGTTTGTTTATTTGAAGGGAATGTTATACTTGCTCGTTATATAGAAGACAAAATTACAGCAGGGGTATTTTAAGTTTTTTTTAATAGGTTGGTCCTTTATGTTTTTTTCGTACCAACTTAGTCCTTTAAGTTACATAACGTTTACACAGTTAATCCTTTTTTGATTTTCCGTTCCAAACAATCTCACATGGCACTAACAGCGCTGAAGTGTCCATAACGGCGCTGACGTGTGCTCACATGTCAAGTCCAAATAGATTTTTAAATTAATAATTATATTTTTTAATTAGTTTTTTATTAAAAAAAACCGAAATTGATATGAACACCTTCATCTTCAAACCCAGGAACCAAAACCCGGAAAATCTTCCTAAATCTATTTTTCAATCTTCCCAGAAAATCTTCCCAAATATTCAAATCTGCCATAGAATTAATTTTGGAGATCTAAGTGGGGGAGGGTTGTGTGGAAGTAAAACATGGGTGTGAAGATTGTTACTGCATTCGTTTCATCTTCTTGTTTCTGCGTTCGTTTGTTTCATTCAAGCTCACATCTTGTTTTTCAATCTGCCATATAATTAATTTAAGCTCACTATCAATTAATAACGCACAAGTGAAGAAACAGAGTTATGCTTAAACATAGATATCCAAGAAATTCATCCAAAATTTCTTATGTTGAAACAGATGTAGGGTTTACTGAAAAAAACCCAAAACAAAGCTTAAAAATGAAGAACTAAATATCAACGCACAAATGAAGTATAAAATTAAGATTAAGTTTTGGGATTATAGAATTGAAAAGCTCATCAAGAACGTGAATATATTCTACCAACATTTTTTCAGTTTTCTGAGTAAATGCACATTTCGGCAGAAATACACTGAACTAAGCTATGGCTATATAGTTCGGTTCATGTTATCGCTGACGGTGGCAAGGGGATTCAAAGGCCACCGCCAACAACACCGCAAAGGAGTTTTTTGAGTTTGAAGATTATTTTGGGGTTAAATGAAACTTTGGAAGATTTTCTAGGTTTAGTTTTTGAGTTGGGAGATGAAGATGAATTCTGGGTTTAGTTTTTGTAAGGGGTTTCCTATTTTTTTTTAATTTTTAATAAAAATGACCAAATTGTTACATAGAGTAGTTTTAAAAGGACCAAATCGTTACAAGATAAAAGACACATGTAATACCATAATTTTGTCCTATCCAAAAATAAGAAATTTTATTTATTTTTAATAAAAATAATAATCTTTTTTATTATTTTCATGCCATATATCATTTTATTTTAGTTGCCACAAGTTTTTAACCAAAAAAAGTATATTAATTAGAAGTGAAGAAACAAAAAATAAGCAAAGGAAGAAATGGAGGGGGGTCTATTAAAAAAAAGTATGAGGTGCAATCAGGATTGGGCCATCAGAAACCCAACCCAACCAAAAAAAAACTAGCCCAATTCGCCCCAAACCCTAATTCCTATCCAACCCATGACCCAACTCCTCCTAACCCTAATTACTATCCAACCCATACCCATTTCCCCTCCACAAAACCCTAATTCGGCCACCCCCCTTTACCCTAAAAATCATCCACATTCAATCCCCCCCTTAACCCTAAAATCAGGCCACATTCACTCCCTCTTTTCCCTCCTTGGAAATTGCAATTTTTTTCCTTTCCCACACTCTCCCCTCCTTGAAATTCGACCCACTCCCCCCTTTTTCCTCCTTGAAAATTGCATTCTCCCTTCCACACTCCACCTTTCCTCTTTTCTCTCAATTCCACTTCCCCACACTTCCCACTTCCCCATTTTTCCCTTCCCCATACACGCCTATCTCTCTCTCTTTCTCCAACTCACACTCAACCTTTCCCTCTCTCCTCTCTTCCCCAACGGATCCTACCCCCCTCTCTCCTCAATCTCACGCTCACTCTCCCTCTCTCACACTCAACCTTCATTTTCTCTTTCTTTCTCCATCACACACAACTCACACTCAACCTTTCCCTTCTCTTTCTCTTCCCCCCCCCCCCACGGGTTCCCCTTCCACAACACACACTTCACTCATTTTTTTTTCTTCACCACTCTCCCATCTCCACGCATACCCCTCCCCACCAAACCCTTAAACTCCATTTTTTTTTCCTCCTCACATCATTCTCTCTCACTCACGGATTCACTCTCCTTTCTCACACAAAAAAAAAAGCCATCATTTCTCTTCCTCTGCCATGCCCATACCCCTTTACCCCATTTTGCATACCATCAAAAAAAACTGTACAAGGCATGGTGAAGATGAAGTCAGAAAAACGAAAGAAAAGACACCCCTTTTTGTATAAATAGGGGCCACAACCATGAAGCAAGAGGAAAATTTTTTTTAGAGAAAGGAAGAAGAAGAGAAGATTTTCGAAAAAAAAGAAGAAAAAGGAGAGTCTAGGTTTTGTTTAGAAAAAGAGAGTTTGAGAGTTTTTTGTTCACTGTATTCTTCTTCTCCCTTTCACAAATTTTATTTTTTTTTAGTTTCAAATTCTGTTGTATTGAGGAAATCCGAAAAAAAACTTCTCCTTCAACATTTCCGGATTTTGTTTAAGGTATTGTAATGTAATATTTTATTTAATTATTGCTATTTTATTTTTTTAGTTGCTATAATTTTGTTCATGTAAATAATTATTGCTGTTTTATTTTTTTTAGTTGCTATAATATTGTTCATGTAAATAAGTATTGCTGTTTTATATTTTTTAGTCGCTATAATATTGTTCATGTAAATAAGTATTGCTGTTTTATTTTTTTTAGTTTTAGTTGCTGTAATTTTGTTCATGTAAATATTGTTGCTGTTTTTTTATTTTATTTTTAATATTGTTGCTGTTTTTTTTTATTTTTGTTGCTGTAAATTCGTAAATCCCTTTTTAGATATTATTGTTGCTTTTTTTTTTAAATATTGTTGCTGTTTTTTTTAAAAATTGTTGCTGTCATGTTTTTTTTTTAGATTTTATTATTGCTGTTTTTTATTTAGTTGCTGTTTTTATTTATTAATTTGGTTGCTGTTTTTATACATATTAAAATGTTGCTGTTTTTTATTATTTAAATTGTTGCTTTTTTTAGTTAAATATTAATGTAATTTTCGGATTAAAATAAAATATTAAAAAAAAAAAATTTAAAAATAAATGGTTACTAATACCACTGCTTTCTCTAAAAAAAATAATAATAATAACAATAATCATCTTTTAAACAAAAAAAAAGCAAAAGGCACCTTTTTCATAACCATGACAATTATTTCAAAAAAAAAAGAGGAGAACATTTCTTTATAAATTCGCAAATCTTTTTCTCACCAAATGTTTCCTTCTAACGTAGGTAGTAATCAAACCCAAACTGTTTTTTAAATAAATTAACGAACCAATCAGTCAAGGAAAGGTCAAACAATCGTTTTTCTTTTAGCGTCAAACCGCTATTCGCACCCCCCGCATTTTAGTAATACGGCACTCCCCGCTTTCAGCCCAACTTTTGCGCAAGGGCCCAGAAACCCAAACAATGTTGCTTTGGGCTGATACTAAGCACACCCCCCATTTTTGATACAACATCCCTGTTGCTCGCACCCCCTTTTTACTATTACCCATTCCGCTTTTATTTACACCATAATGTTTCCAAACCGTCTTTTCTTTCTTTCAAACAATCCAACTCACAAAAAAAAATATAGGTTGTCACTAATGGTCACTCTGAGCTTAGCTTGTTTGACCGATAGGGCTAACCTTCTTTTTTTTTAAAAACGGATTAGTAGCGGTGATCACTCTGAATTTATTCGTTTGATCATCGCAAACACCCGCCTAAACTTCAAGAAATTTTCAGTTAATAGAATACAAACGTAATCCCAACTCCTTTTCTAAAAAAAAAGTCACGCTTCCCAGTAAGTATTTTTCGAACAAAACGCTCGATCACAAACCGGGTATTTATAGCGGTCACTCTGGGCCCCGCTCGTTTGAACGCTGTAAACACTTTCTTTTTCGAATAAGCCAATGTGGTGACCACTCTGGATTTATCTGTTTGGTCACCATGAACGGCCTCTAGTTTTCGCAAACTCTTCAAAAAATAAAAAATACCAACACACAAATATTTTCTACCCGAGAACTACGTAGCTTTGATTTCTCCATCGCACCCGGAGATACGTAGGAGCAGGGGCCCACTCCTGTCGAGCGCAAAAAACTAATTTTTTTTAAGTCTTCCTTTCCGTTTTTTTTTCGCAAATAATAAAAAGGGTAAATTAAATTTTTTTTTCTTTAAACTAATTTTTTTCTACACATTAAATTAAAAGGTAACCTTTTTTTAGGATGTTGCGGGGTGCTAGTACCTTCCCCGCACTTAATCGACCCCCGAACCCAAAAACAAAGGTTTTTTCAATGTTTTCCTAAAAATAAATATTGATGGCGACTCCATTGTTCAAAAACAACGAAGAATCCCTTCTCCGGATTTTTCGGTCGCTACAGCTGGGGACTATTTAAGAGAGTCAAGCCTAATTTAGTTAAATGTGTAGATATTTGTTAGTTTAGTACTTTATTTACCCTTAGCCCTTCTACTCGCATGTCTATTTTATTTATCTATTTATTTGCTCTATTGAACCTTAGGGTAGAAAACCTTTGCACTATTATCTGTATTTCTTTTGCAGCACGGATAGTTTAGGTTGCTTGTATCACACACATCAATTACACTTGTTTGTTGCACACACTCTTGAGCGGGGCCCTATACCCGGGTCTAAAAAAACCTAGGACGAGTGGAGGCGATTAGTGTCAGTCATTCTGGATTTTATCTGTCTGACTCTCATGAAAGCCTCAGTCAGAGTACGCTCTTTCGTGGTATCCCACACCAGGTAGCTCGCTATCGTTGTGGGTCATATCACGAAAGAGATTTCAGCTCTGGAGACCCTTGTGAGGACGTGATTAGAGCCACCTAAGAGATTGATCACACAAGTAGCCCTAGACCGTAACCTATATATAAGACCTAACCTGTTTAGGACACAAGGGCAATTCACCTACCCGTTGCATCATCGCAAAAACTTTTTTTTCAAAAAAAAAAAATCAAATAATGAAAACCATTTACTCTTTTTGCCCTTTACATATATTTTATGTGACATGGTTAATGTTTCTCAAAATTCGAATCACCAAAATTTTCTCTGTAACGTCATTCTTTAATTCATCATACATCATCGTTATTTCAAAAAAATAATATACAAAAAAAATCCTCACATGCATGCTATTCATCTCATTTAGGTTTGCCGGGAATTGTAAGAGGTTTGAAGGTTTTGTCATAAGCAAGACGATATGGGATCAAACTGTGAAGCAATCCAAGCTCTGAACTACCCTATAGTAAAACAGCCTAATCTGACAAGTCTAAGGGAATGTGCTGGTCGATTGCCGCCCATCGAGCGCAGGTCTTTTGATAGAGTGTATGGGAAGATTATTATGTTACTACAATTGGACGTGCAAACGGAGGCCATTGCCGCTTTGAGCCAGTTCTACGACTCTTCATTAAGGTGCTTCACCTTCAAAAATTTCCAGATGGCACCTACCCTGGAAGAATATACACAGATCTTCGGCTTTCCTCAACAAGACAATGGACCCTACCAGTATCAGGGACAATACTGCACAGATGAGAAACTCGCCTCAATGTTACAAACCAGCAAAGAGAACTTGAAGCTCCGGAAGAAAAATCGAAATGGCATTGCAGGATTCCCACAAGAGTATCTGGAAAGCCAAATGGAATCCTTCGCCGACGCTAGAAATTGGGGTCCTTTTAAGCAGGTGTTAGCTTTGACCATCTTTGGCATTGTCCTATTTCCACGCCTTGAAAGATATGTGGACACAACAGCTATTGGCGTCTTCTTATCCTTCAAGGATCCGATTCCAGCCATGCTTGCAGACACTTACTGTACTTTCACTCATTATAGTGAGTTAAGAGGAAAGAGGATATCCTGCTGCCTGCACGCCTTGTATGTTTGGCTTCTCACCCATGCTTTCGTTAACAAAGTCAGAGTAGAATGCCCAATTGAAGATGCCAGAGGGTGTGAGGTGAAGACAATGAACACTAGTGAATGGTTGCAAGTGCTAGGGGGCCTTCATGAATACAAGGTTCGTTGGCACCCATCATGGTGGAAAGATAGGCCCGCAGTAGTTTTTCGATGTGGAAACTTTCAAAACGTCCCGCTCATGGGGACAAGAGGATGCATAAATTACAATCCTTCTCTAACTCTAAGACAGCTGGGGTACCCCATGCGAAATCCGCCCACCGAAGACATGTTAATCCCTTTTTACCTCCATGAAGGAAGCCCAAAAGAGGTTGACATGCTCTGGAAGATTTCTCAAGCGTGGGATATGGTCGTCCGCAAGGGACAAGAGCTTACTAAGAGGAGCGGCGATAAGGAAACCACATTTCGTCAATGGCTCCAAAAGAGGATCCAAGACACCCGATTGCCTTACCAAAGTGCACTATGGGTTGAGGAAGAAGTACCTGAACCTACCCTTCTCACTGTCGAAGATTTAGATAAGCTTAAAATGGCATTGTCAAAAGCCGAGGAAGAAAAGAAGGGCTTGCAGGCAGAGTTAGAGAAAGTGCTCCTAAAAAACCAGAAATTGGAGGAGGAGAACGCAAGTAAGTCAGTGGCCATTGAAGACAGCCGCAAGCAGCTCAAGATTGAACAAAAGAACAAACTAGATGTTCAAAAGTACCTAAGAGGGGCGAAAGAGGAAATAAAACGTTGCAACCTGAAAGTGAACCAAGCCATCGATGATGCATACAAGTGGAAAAAGTTATGGGAAGAATCAATGATTGCTGAAAAGACCGCACAGAGCCTGCTAATGGTATCAAAAAGAGAGTCCCGGATGATGGCAGCCGAGTTTGAAGAGCAAGTGAAAAGTATCAAGCAGGATAAAAATACCATTGAAGAAATACTCCGGGAATACCAACAAGCCTTGAGAAGGGAGCATGAAAAATCTGATGAGCTGAACGACCATATCAGATATCAAGAGGAGGTTTACCACCAGTTGAAGACAGAAAGCATCTATTGGGAGAACCGCTTCGTGGAGTTGGTCAGCAGGATAGAAAACCATGAAGCCTTCATAGAGTTGAAGAATGAAAGCTTATACTGGAAAGACAAATTCTCAAAATTGGCATGGCTGGCCAATCGAGCTATCACGGGAATCCCCAAGCGTCTAAAGGAGGCTAACGCGGCAATGCACCCATTTAACACCCCGGTCCAAGTTTCCGAATTCATGGAGTTTTGCGAGGTTCTGATTGCCGAACTCCGGGAGAAGGCTGGCAGCACTACTAGTAGAAAAAGGGGGAGGAGTGGAAAAATGAAAGCCATATGTATTTAAATTTAATGAACATTGTACTTTTCTTTTTGAAGCTTTATTTCCAAAATATTGTACTTTCCTCCATCAATGAAGTTTGTTTGTCTCACATGCTGATCCTCTATCTTGAAAATATTGTGGAACTTTAATCTGTGTACTTATGACAAATCAGGATGCGCTTGCAATTCCCGACCTAAAACAATAAGACTCATGCACACATGCATCATTTGCATTTTCATCCATTCATATACTCATACATATACTCATACCATGTGTCCCACCAACAGAGAGTAAAAGACAAGCTGGTGCGTCGACATCGCTATTGGACTCGCTCTCAGGCCAGAAACATGGAAGAAAACCAGGACAATCCGCCTCAAGATATCCCGGATCAAGGCAATCCACCTCAAGACCTAGGCAATCAAGAGCTTAGGGCAGAAATAGATGGGATGAAAGAACAGATGGCTGAAATCTTAAAGGTCTTACAAGCTTTGAGGGACAAAGACACAAGTGAAGATGTCTCCGCTGGGAACACGGAAAATCAAGTTACCAACCCTCCTCCTCCCAATGGACTCGGGATCCCGCATACAGTGCCCCCCACTGGGACTAATAACCAGGGTTACATATGGCCTCCTTACGGACTTCCACAAGGTTACACACCTCCGACAGTTGATGCTAGTCCAGAAGACGGTCCCTCAGGAGTCGCGGGCCAACAACAGCTTACACCAATGGGTCACGATGGTAATCCGGGGGCACCACAAGTTCAAAACCCGACCCCCGTCGTCGTACCACAAAGACTCCCACTTGGCTGCCCTCCACCGCCAATAGTTGACGCTCAAGCTCAGGGTTCCAACCTCAGGAATCCCACTCATTCACATACCCCAAATGTGAACCCAGCCATAGTTCCGATGATCCATCCTTACTATGGTATGAGTGGGCTCCCTCACAATCACTCTATGGAGAACCCTCAAGCCAAAGACAAACTACAAATGCTTGAGGAAAGGTTGAGAGCAGTCGAGGGATCCAATGTTGGTGCGAGAGATGCTTATGACTTGTGCCTCGTCCCTAACGTAGTCATCCCTCCAAAATTTAAGGTGCCAGACTTCGACAAATACAGAGGGTCGACTTGCCCTGTAAGCCACTTAACCATTTACTGCAGGAGGATGGCGGCGTTTGCTCACGACGACAAATTGCTCATCCACTACTTCCAAGATAGTCTGTCTGGGGCAGCTTCGAGCTGGTACATGCAATTAGAACGTGCCCATATCAGATGCTGGAAAGACCTAGCCGATGCATTTTTGAGGCAATACAAATATAACATTGACATGGCTCCCGATAGAACACAGCTACAGAGCATGACGAAGAGAGATAATGAGTCCTTCAAAGAATATGCCCAACGCTGGAGAGGTTTGGCTGCACAGGTGGTACCACCTTTGTTAGAAAAAGAGATGGTATCAATGTTCATGGATACTCTTCAATCACCTTTCTACGACAGGTTGATTGGGAGCGTGTCTTCAAACTTTTCAGATATGATCGTCATCGGAGAAAGATTAGAGAATGGATGGAGAAACGGGAAGATTGCATATAGCTCCGCTGGAACCAGCAATCAGAAAAGGCCCTTCCCAGGTTTCCCTAAAAAGAAAGACGGAGAAACCAATGTCAGCTCTGGATCAGGAATGCCTCCTTACAACAACCCCCGACAGACTTTACAAATACCTACTCAAACACCACAAGCCCCACCTCACCAAGTCAACCCAGGATATAGACCACAAAACTACCAAGAAAGAAAGCCCGCCAATTTCGACCCAATACCCATGTCATACACCGACCTATTCAATCACCTCATCAGTCACAACTTGATCACTCCCCGTCCAATGAGACCCCTTCAACCTCCTTTCCCTAGGAGCTATGACCCAGAGGCTAGCTGTGGATTCCACGCTGGGGCAGTTGGCCATTCAACAGAAAATTGCAAGGCATTGAAATATGTAGTACAAGACTTAATTGAATCTAAATGGTTAAGCTTCGCAGAAGAAGGTCCGAATGTTGCCACTAACCCTCTGCCGGGGCACGGGAAACCCTCCGTCAATGCCATTGAGAATGTTGAGGAGCAATTATTGGTCAGAAAGGTGGAGGACATTGTCACACCCCTGGACCTCATCCATGCTAATTTGTGTCACTTCGGAATCATTATGAAGGGATGTACCAGAAAGGGCTCGTGTGCTGATCCCCTTTGTGTCGGGGCCTGTGAAGCATTCAAGCCAGTCCTGCAAGACTTATTAGACCGACACATAATACAAATAGGTCTTCAGAAGAAAGAGGAAGGCGTGTCGACTCTCCAGTCAAGCATTGACCAGAGCAAGAGTATCCGGAAACCACTGGAAATCCATTACAAAAAGGACACAAAGCTAACCACCGCTGTGCCTAAACCAATCACTATTCAAGTGCCAGTCCCTTTTCCCTTTAAAAGCACCAATGCAGTCCCGTGGAATTACGATGTGAAGGTTCAGACCAATCCAGATGTCATTAACATCTCAGGGACCGGTGGGATGACTCGAAGTGGACGTTTCTATACCCCTGGAGGGCCTAGTGAGGACAGAACAAAAGAAGGAGAGGAAAGAGCCCGTAAGGGCAAAAGCATAGAGCAGGAACCTGTCGATAAGAATGCAGGAAAGAAGACGTTATCCGAGCAAGAAGCCAGTGAATTTCTGAAGCTTATGAGACAAAGCGAGTATAAGGTGGTTGATCAACTGAACCAAACTCCCGCAAAGATATCTCTATTGTCATTATTGCTCAGTTCCGATGCCCATCGTGCAGCATTGACAAAAGTATTGAATGAGGCCCATGTCGCTCATGACATCTCGGTCGGCCAATTTGATGGGATCGTCGGAAACCTTGTTGCAAGTAATTATCTCACCTTTACTGATGATGAGATTCCAACTGAAGGAAGGGGGCACAACAAGGCCCTACACATATCTGTGAAGTGTGGAGATTATTCTCTTGCTCGGGTACTTATTGACAATGGTTCATCTTTGAATGTACTACCCAGATCAACCATGGAGAAATTAGATGTGGACTGTTCATACATGAGACCAAGCTCCATATTAGTCAGGGCCTTTGACGGATCGAAAAGGGAAGTCATCGGAGAAATGGAATTACCTGTGCAAGTAGGTCCGGAGCACTTCGTGGTGACCTTCCAGATAATGGATATTGCCCCATCCTACAGTTGTCTCTTGGGGAGGCCATGGATCCACTCTGCAGGGGCAGTTCCCTCTTCTTTACACCAGAAGCTCAAGTTCATAGTCAACAATAAGCTGGTGGTTATTTTCGGTGAGGAAGAAATGCTGATAAATAAGTCCGCTCCCACTCGTTACATTGAGGCTGCTGAAGAGTCTTTCGAGACTGCCTTCCAAGCATTGGAAATCGCCAATACATCTGCTATGTTAGAACCCAAGCTATCCAAAACTGCCGTGATGGTTGCTAAGTTCATGTTAGGAAAAGGCTACCAAGCTGGAGGAGGCTTGGGAAAAACCGGACAGGGGATCCTGACGCCAATACAGCCAGAGGAGAACAGAGATAGGCATGGGATAGGATATCGTCCCAATCGCACTGACAAGAGAAGGATTGTGGAGGAAAAGAAGGAGCGGAGGTTAGCCAGGCTTGAGGATAGGGTGCCAAATACGAAGAGGATCACCATCTGCGACATCAAGGAAAGCTTTCGGAGTGCGGGAATGTTGAACCCCAATCAGATCGCCGCAGTTGAGGACGATCTAAACGCCGAAGAAGGCGTCGTCAGTCTTGTACGCCCTTGTCCTGCAAACAAAAGGCTCAAGAATTGGGAGATCGTTGATTTTCCTGTGGTTTTTAGTTCAAAGTAATGTTTCTATAATGTAACCCTCTGGCTCTGCCTAAGGCCTTAGGATATTTCATTCGGGCACGCATGTTTTCCTTTCAGTATTAATATCAATGCAACGTTATTTCAGTTCCCAATAAACCCCCGTTTTTCTTTTCTTGTTACATTCGCTTCTTATTTTCTTTCTTTCGTTTTTATTCCGTTAATTTACACCAATGCAGATCCGAAAAAAATGTCTTTGAAAATAACAACGCCAATAATCCATATTGTAACTTTGATCACCCCATCAATCAAACTGAGGAAGATGTTGAGGATAATTGGGAAACCCCTCCAGAGTTAATGAGAATGATGGAACAAGAGGAAAAAATAATCGAACCCCACGAGGAATCAACTGAAACGATCAACTTAGGCACGGAAGAAGACAAAAAAGAAGTCAACATTGGCACCACATTGAAAGACAGCGAGCGAGAGAAATTGGTTAGGTTGTTGTTCGACTATGTTGACGTCTTCGCATGGACATACCAAGACATGCCTGGACTGGACCTCAACATAGTCGAGCATAAGTTACCCGTAAAACAAGAATGCCCGCCGGTAAAACAAAAGTTAAGAAGGATGAAACCAGAAATGTCGCTGAAAATCCGAGACGAGGTTAAGAAACAGTTCGATGCTGGGTTTTTAGCCGTGGCAAAATACCCTCAATGGGTAGCCAATATTGTACCGGTCCCAAAGAAAGACGGGAAGGTTCGGATGTGTGTTGATTATCGAGATCTGAATAGAGCTAGTCCCAAAGATGACTTCCCTTTGCCTCACATTGATGTCCTGGTAGATAGCACAGTACAACACTCTCTGTTCTCCTTCATGGATGGATACTCCGGATACAACCAAATTAAGATGGCCCCCGAAGACATGGAGAAAACCACCTTCATCACTCTCTGGGGAACCTTCTGTTACAAAGTAATGCCATTCAGACTGAAGAATGCTGGTGCAACGTACCAAAGGGCAATGGTCGCATTGTTCCATGATATGATGCATAAGGAAATAGAGGTTTACGTGGATGACATGATTGCAAAATCCAAGACTGAAGAAGAGCATATCGTCAATCTGCAAAAAACTCTTCGAACGTCTCCGGAAGTTCAAACTCAGATTAAACCCTGCCAAATGCACTTTCGGTGTAAGATCGGGAAAGCTTTTGGGTTTCATAGTCAGTCAGAGGGGAATAGAAGTAGATCCAGCCAAAATACGAGCAATACTAGAAATGCCGGTACCAAGTACTGAAAAAGAAGTTCGTGGTTTCCTGGGAAGATTGAACTACATCTCTAGGTTCATATCGCAGCTAACATCTACATGCGAGCCTATCTTCAAGCTTTTGTGCAAAAACCAAGAAACAAAGTGGAATGATAATTGCCAAGAAGCCTTTGAAAAGATCAAGAAGTACCTCCAAAATCCACCGATTCTGATGCCGCCTGTGCAGGGCAGACCTCTCATCCTGTATCTAACAGTGCTAGACAAGTCAATGGGTTGTGTACTGGGGCAACATGATGAATCCGGAAAGAAGGAACATGCCATCTACTATCTAAGCAAGAAATTCACCGAGTGCGAGACAAGATACTCATTGTTGGAAAGAACGTGTTGTGCTCTGGCCTGGGCTGCACGTCGTTTGAGGCAGTATATGCTGAGCCACACGACTTGGTTGGTATCTAAAATGGACCCAGTCAAGTATATTTTTGAAAAACCCGCACTCACAGGGAGGATCGCTCGCTGGCAAATGCTACTATCTGAATACGACCTTTTATATGTCACCCAAAAAGCAATCAAGGGTAGTGCATTGGCTGAGTACTTGGCACACCAGCCCATCGAAGATTACCAATCAATGCAGTGCGATTTCCCAGACGAAGATATAATGGCTCTATTCGTAGAAGGGAATCCTCCGGACAACGAAAGGTGGAGAATGTTATTCGACGGCGCTTCTAATTTATACGGGCACGGGGTCGGAGCTGTACTGATCTCTCCTGATAACCGCTTCGTACCGTTTACCGCTAGACTGAGTTTCTACTGCACCAACAACATTGCAGAATATGAAGCGTGCGTCCTAGGCATCAAAGCAGCCCTTGAATGGAAAGTCAAAAGACTCGATGTATATGGGGACTCAGCTTTAGTCATCCATCAGACAAAAGGTGACTGGGAAACCAGGGATTCCAAACTAATTCCTTATCATGATCACATCCAAAAGATGGTTGAACAATTTGAAGAGATCACTTTCCATCATCTCCCTCGCGAAGAAAATCAGTTGGCCGATGCTTTGGCGACTTTGTCATCAATGTTCAACATCAATAACGACAAGAGTCTGACATTCATCCGAATCCAACATCGAGACCTACCGGCACATCATTGTGTGGCAATCGAAGAAGAGCCTGACAGTAAACCTTGGTATTACGATATCAAGCACTATATCACAGACAGAGAATACCCTCCTGGTGCCACCGAGAATGATAAAAGGACACTTAGGAGGCTGTCAATGGGTTTCTTCTTAAATGGGGAAGTGCTTTACAAGAGAAATCACGATATGGTCCTCCTCAGATGTGTAGCAGAAGAAGAAGCAGAAAGAATTATGAAAGATGTCCATGAAGGCTCGTTCGGCACCCATTCTAATGGGCACACCATGGCAAGGAAAATCCTAAGGGCTGGCTACTACTGGTTGTCAATGGAGACTAACTGCTTCAACTACGTCAGAAAATGCCACAAATGTCAAATCTATGCCGACAATATCCATGTACCACCTGCCTCTCTGAATGTCCTAACAGCACCATGGCCATTCTCGATGTGGGGAATGGATGTCATCGGTCCCATCGAACCCAAGGCATCAAACGGACATCGTTTCATTCTTGTCGCTATTGATTATTTCACCAAATGGGTCGAGGCCGCTTCTTACGCCAGTGTAACAAAATCAGTGGTTGTCAGGTTCATAAAGAGAGATTTGATTTGCCGCTACGGTCTTCCGAATAAGATCATCACAGACAATGGGACCAACCTGAACAATAAGATGATGAAAGAGTTGTGTGACGACTTAAAAATCCAGCATCATAATTCCTCCCCATACCGTCCAAAGATGAATGGGGCAGTTGAAGCAGCAAATAAGAACATAAAGAAGATCGTGCAAAAGATGGTAGTGACCTTCAAGGACTGGCATGAAATGTTGCCCTTCGCTTTGCACGGGTATCGGACCTCTATCCGCACTTCAACAGGGGCAACACCATTCTCACTAGTATATGGGATGGAAGCAGTTCTTCCCATCGAGGTGGAAATACCCTCCCTGCGAGTGCTAATGGAAACAAAATTGGAGGAAGCAGAATGGGTTCAAGCTCGTCTGGATCAGTTGAACCTCATAGAAGAAAAGAGAGTAGTTGCTTTGTGTCATGGGCAGTTGTACCAACAAAGAATGAAAAAGGCTTATGATAAAAAAGTGCGCCCCCTCCAGTTTCAAGAAGGAGACCTCGTGCTCAAGAAGATGTTGCCTATCCAAAAGGATTCCCGTGGAAAATGGGCCCCTAACTATGAAGGACCTTATGTGGTAAAGAAGGCCTTCTCTGGAGGAGCGCTGATTCTCACAAAAATGGACGGTGAAGACCTCCCACTCCCAGTGAACTCGGAAGCAGTTAAGAAGTACTATGCCTAAAGAAATATATGAAAAAAAGAGAAAGATGAGCCAAGCAAAAATAAGCTCGCTAGGTCGAAAACCCGAAAGGGCGGCCTAGGCAAAAATTAGAGCGACCCGGTGGACTGAAAACTCTAAAGAGCAGTCCAGGCAAAAATTAGGGTCAGAAGTTGGACTTTAAGCTACAAAGGCAGTCAATACCTCCGAAAGTTGGATGATGAATGCTCATAGTTGTGATCGGCGTTATTACTTCAAAGATACAAACAATCAAAAGATCAGCTTTCCTTGTTTTCTTTTTCTTCTCTTTCTTTTTGTAGTTTAAACTCCCAATGTAATTTTCAGCCAGCGCGACCTTCTGCGCATTTGTTTTCCATTTGAATATTAAACACTTCCTTTATTCTCTCATTTCCCTATTATCGTAAAAATAACGTTCATGGTAGACGATACTGAATTGCGAAACATGTGCATGATCACAAGCATTATAATTATTGCGAAATTTCTAAAAATCACAAAAAAGAGATGATCTCTCATAAAGTTGCAAAAAGGACAAATGCATAATCACTTCAGCAAATCTTAATAACCCGCACTTTGGCACCACTGCTTGAGGCAACCCTCGTATCCCATATCGAGAGTCACGCGAGTTGATGATACCAGCAAAGTCAAGAAAGAGCAAAAGAGCATAAAGAGCTAAAGAGCAAAAAGAGCAAAAGAGCAAGAAAAGAAAATGAAAAAAGGAAGAAGGCCAAGAACAAAAGCCAAAAATAAAATCATTCCACATTTCATTCATCATGTCATCAATTACTTAACTACATGCGCGCATGCATCATTCATTGCAAGTGACTGTTGAGGTAATTTTACTATGTATCGTTAGCACCATTTCTTCAGACCCCCAGCGGTCCTTCAGAGCCCAGGCGCTCCTTCAGACCAACATTGGTCCTTCAATCCAGATCGCACGTCGCGTTATCGAGCAACCGACGGATCATCCGGCCCCAGGCCCTTCAGACTAGCTGTGTCCGCCTAAAAAACACAGCGCACGTCCTTCGTGGTTATATCAGTTCCGGACCTGATTAACCCTAATGGCCGCTCGAAAAGAGGCCACCCCCAGACCGTATTACTAGTACCATAAGCTAGTTGCGCTCCTTCAGACCCATCGGTCCCTCAGGCTTAGGCATGCCCTTCAGACCCCGACGGTCCCTCAGTCGAACGCAAGTCGATGCGCCAAGCATTGATTTTGAACTAGACCTTCAGAGCCCCAATGCTCCTTCAGATCCCCAGCGATCCTTCAGATCCCCAGCGATCCCCCTTTACCTTCTGTCTAAAGCAACCCAGTTTTCATAAGTTTCAAAAAAAAAAACAAAAAAACAAAAAAATCTCAGTCTGGACAAAATTAGTGTCTTGTTATCTTTATTTCTATTTTCCTCGAGAAATTTGGAACCCCTCCGATTTCCTAGCAAAATATAAATAAAGAGGGGCAGCTGTAATACCCTAATTTTGTCCTATCCAAAAATAAGAAATTTTATTTATTTTTAATAAAAATAATAATCTTTTTTATTATTTTCATGCCATATATCATTTTATTTTAGTTGCCACAAGTTTTTAACCAAAAAAAGTATATTAATTAGAAGTGAAGAAACAAAAAATAAGCAAAGGAAGAAATGGAGGGGGGTCTATTAAAAAAAAGGATGAGGTGCAATCACGATTGGGCCATCAGAAACCCAACCCAACCAAAAAAAACTAGCCCAATTCGCCCCAAACCCTAATTCCTATCCAACCCATGACCCAACTCCTCCTAACCCTAATTACTATCCAACCCATACCCATTTCCCCTCCACAAAACCCTAATTCGGCCACCCCCCCTTTACCTTAAAAATCATCCACATTCAATCCCCCCCTTAACCCTAAAATCAGGCCACATTCACTCCCTCTTTTCCCTCCTTGGAAATTGCATTTTTTTTCCTTTCCCACACTCTCCCCTCCTTGAAATTCGACCCACTCCCCCCTTTTTCCTCCTTGAAAATTGCATTCTCCCTTCCACACTCCACCTTTCCTCTTTTCTCTCAATTCCACTTCCCCACACTTCCCACTTCCCCATTTTTCCCTTCCCCATACACGCCTATCTCTCTCTCTTTCTCCAACTCACACTCAACCTTTCCCTCTCTCCTCTCTTCCCCAACGGATCCTACCCCCCCTCTCTCCTCAATCTCACGCTCACTCTCCCTCTCTCACACTCAACCTTCATTTTCTCTTTCTTTCTCCATCACACACAACTCACACTCAACCTTTCCCTTCTCTTTCTCTTTCCCCCCCCCCCCCCCCCACGGGTTCCCCTTCCACAACACACACTTCACTCTTTTTTTTTCTTCACCACTCTCCCATCTCCACGCATACCCCTCCCCACCAAACCCTTAAACTCCATTTTTTTTTCCTCCTCAAATCATTCTCTCTCACTCACGGATTCACTCTCCTTTCTCACACAAAAAAAAAAGCCATCATTTCTCTTCCTCTGCCATGCCCATACCCCTTTACCCCCTTTTGCATACCATCAAAAAAAACTGTACAAGGCATGGTGAAGATGAAGTCAGAAAAACGAAAGAAAAGACACCCCTTTTTGTATAAATAGGGGCCACAACCATGAAGCAAGAGGAAAATTTTTTTTAGAGAAAGGAAGAAGAAGAGAAGATTTTCGAAAAAAAAGAAGAAAAAGGAGAGTCTAGGTTTTGTTTAGAAAAAGAGAGTTTGAGAGTTTTTTGTTCACTGTATTCTTCTTCTCCCTTTCACAAATTTTATTTTTTTTTAGTTTCAAATTCTGTTGTATTGAGGAAATCCGAAAAAAAACTTCTCCTTCAACATTTCCGGATTTTGTTTAAGGTATTGTAATGTAATATTTTATTTAATTATTGCTGTTTTATTTTTTTAGTTGCTATAATTTTGTTCATGTAAATAATTATTGCTGTTTTATTTTTTTTTAGTTGCTATAATATTGTTCATGTAAATAAGTATTGCTGTTTTATATTTTTTAGTCGCTATAATATTGTTCATGTAAATAAGTATTGCTGTTTTATTTTTTTTAGTTTTAGTTGCTGTAATTTTGTTCATGTAAATATTGTTGCTGTTTTTTTATTTTATTTTTAATATTGTTGCTGTTTTTTTTTATTTTTGTTGCTGTAAATTCGTAAATCCCTTTTTAGATATTATTGTTGCTTTTTTTTTTAAATATTGTTGCTATTTTTTTTAAAAATTGTTGCTGTCATGTTTTTTTTTTTAGATTTTATTATTGCTGTTTTTTATTTAGTTGCTGTTTTTATTTATTAATTTGGTTGCTGTTTTTATACATATTAAAATGTTGCTGTTTTTTATTATTTAAATTGTTGCTTTTTTTAGTTAAATATTAATGTAATTTTAGGATTAAAATAAAATATTAAAAAAAAAAAATTTTAAAATAAATGGTTACTAATACCACTGCCTTCTCTAAAAAAAATAATAATAATAACAATAATCATCTTTTAAACAAAAAAAAAAGCAAAAGGCACCTTTTTCATAACCATGACAATTATTTCAAAAAAAAAAGAGGAGAACATTTCTTTATAAATTCGCAAATCTTTTTCTCACCGAATGTTTCCTTCTAACGTAGGTAGTAATCAAACCCAAACCGTTTTTTAAATAAATTAACGAACCAATCAGTCAAGGAAAGGTCAAACAATCGTTTTTCTTTTAGCGTCAAACCGCTATTCGCACCCCCCGCATTTTAGTAATACGGCACTCCCCGCTTTCAGCCCAACTTTTGCGCAAGGGCCCAGAAACCCAAACAATGTTGCTTTGGGCTGATACTAAGCACACCCCCCATTTTTGATACAACATCCCTGTTGCTCGCACCCCCTTTTTACTATTACCCATTCCGCTTTTATTTACACCATAATGTTTCCAAACCGTCTTTTCTTTCTTTCAAACAATCCAACTCACAAAAAAAAATATAGGTTGTCACTAATGGTCACTCTGAGCTTAGCTTGTTTGACCGATAGGGCTAACCTTCTTTTTTTTTAAAAACGGATTAGTAGCGGTGATCACTCTGAATTTATTCGTTTGATCATCGCAAACACCCGCCTAAACTTCAAGAAATTTTCAGTTAATAGAATACAAACGTAATCCCAACTCCTTTTCTAAAAAAAAAGTCACGCTTCCCAGTAAGTATTTTTCGAACAAAACGCTCGATCACAAACCGGGTATTTATAGCGGTCACTCTGGGCCCCGCTCGTTTGAACGCTGTAAACACTTTCTTTTTCGAATAAGCCAATGTGGTGACCACTCTGGATTTATCTGTTTGGTCACCATGAACGGCCTCTAGTTTTCGCAAACTCTTCAAAAAATAAAAAAATACCAACACACAAATATTTTCTACCCGAGAACTACGTAGCTTTGATTTCTCCATCGCACCCGGAGATACGTAGGAGCAGGGGCCCACTCCTGTCGAGCGCAAAAAACTAATTTTTTTTAAGTCTTCCTTTCCGTTTTTTTTTTCGCAAATAATAAAAAGGGTAAATTAAATTTTTTTTTCTTTAAACTAATTTTTTTCTACACATTAAATTAAAAGGTAACCTTTTTTTAGGATGTTGCGGGGTGCTAGTACCTTCCCCGCACTTAATCGACCCCCGAACCCAAAAACAAAGGTTTTTTCAATGTTTTCCTAAAAATAAATATTGATGGCGACTCCATTGTTCAAAAACAACGAAGAATCCCTCCTCCGGATTTTTCGGTCGCTACAACACATAAGCACTGTAACTGACACATCAGCGGTGTTAACGCCAATTAGGTGTTTTTGTAACGAAAATACTAAAAAGGACTAACGGTGAAGACGTTATCTAACTTAAAAGATTTAATTGGTATGAAAAAAAACATAAAGTTTAACATAATTATACCAATTAAAGGACCCCTGCTGTAATTTTGTCTTATATACAAATTGTCAAATAACGAATATATAGAGGTTGCATAAAAAATTGGAAAAATATAGTTTTTTGACGGAAGAAAAATATATAGTTAAAATGATAGCACTTTGGATCATCTCCTTCCACTCTCCCTAAATCTCAATCCTTCCTCTCTATCTCTCTCTCTTACTTTCACTCTCTCTCATCATTAAAAAATTATAAATAAATGATGAGAGAGAGTGAAAGTAAAAGAGAGATAGAGAGAAATGAGGGAGATGTAGGGAGAGTGGAAGAAAATGATTCAAGTACAGAATGATAGTTTTGTTGTTGAGATATATTATAGAAATGTTGTCTTTAATTATAGGTGTTTATCCTCGATGAGAAGTATATAGTTTATAGACGGTCCCTCATTGTTGGTTGCTTTGGTAATTTCAGTGATATGTGGACGTCGACTGTCGGGTTCGAATCCGGGTGGGACCAGTGATAGTGTGTGTGCGTGGTGTGTAATTGTCATTTCATCTAGTAGAAAAAAAAAATATAGTTTATAGGCATATTTTCAATTTTTCAGGAGCCGAAACATTGCAAATTTTAAATCCATTTATTGGCGTGTTTTTTATTGAAGCTTGTGTTGCAATATCATAATAATATAATATATCGGTGAGGATGGGTTTCTTCCTTTTACTGACTTCAGGCTTGTTTGGGTAAACAGTTTATATAAACATATATTAATATATAAGAGCTTATCGCATAAGAATTTATGCCACAATAGCTTATGGTATATAAGCTATTTGCGTTTGGATGCGCACATTGAAAAACGCTTAGACAAAAACTAATGTTAGGACGTATAATCACAAAAGCATTTATAAAACTTTGTTATTCTAAAAATTATTTTTTAATCTTTCACTTCCCATATATTAAAAAAGCTAAACTTTATAGTTTTGGTCTCCCTATTTTCACAAATTCAGACGTTTAGTCCTCCTATTTTAAAACTCGAATTTAAAAAACTCACACATTTAGTCCAAGGGGTTTTTTCATTTGTTTTGTTGGATGCGTGTAAAAAAAAGCTGATGTGGCCCTCATTAAATGACGTGGTGCCTGACGTAAGCACCACACATGGCTACCACGTCATTTTAATGAGCCACATGTATGTGCCACGTCAGAAAATAATTTATAAAATATTAAAACAAAAATATAAATTACTAATATTAAAATCAAAACATGCAAATCTAAAATTCCCATTCCCCCTCCTTCGAAAGCAAAACGAACCCTAAAACCCATCCACTTCCATCCCTGAAAATCCCAATGAACCTAAAATCTCATCTCACCATCTACTTTCTCTTCTTCTTCCATGTAGGTAGATATTGTGAACCCTAAAACCCCAACTCCTCGAAATCACGAAATACTGAGAACCTCCATTTTTCTCCGTTTCGAATATCGTCGATGGAGAAGGCGGATGAGCACGAGCTTAGGATACCAAGTGTTGGAAGAGCTACGAAAGAATATGCCGAGTTTTGTACCAGGTATGTATGCTTACACACACACACACACGTCTTAATGAATGTTTTAGAAGGGTTTAGGGTTTTGTTGAAACTTGCTTGTGTTTTCTAGGGATTGTGGGTTTCTATTTTTTAGGGAGTTAAGGGTCACTCCTGCCAGCTATGCCTGACCAGATTCCACCAGACCTGCACATGCTCTTCCATTCCATCAACCCGGAGGCCAAAGCAGGTGGGGATGTCCATTAGAGTTCCATATTCCCTACCTATACCCATCTCATCAATACTAGGCTGGAGAAGGCGCTCCTTGGACCATAAAAAAGGATCGAAACCAATTATTATTTTGCGAGAGAGTCGAGGAAGAGCAGTAGCACTCTCTATAGGAATCACGATAACTTCATTTCCACTACCATTACCAATGCAATTAGGAATGTCGTGATGGTGAAAAAGTATAACGGGACGAGTTGGGCTTGACAAGGTTGGTCCTTAAGTTAGGGATGACAAAGTGGTTTGAGCCCAATAGCGTGACCTACTAGCCCACTTAAAATGGGACAGGTTGGGCAACAACATATCAGTTTGCCAACTCACCTAGCTCAACCTGCCACCCTAGCTATATTAAGCATCAACTCATACTCATATATATCGACCACTAAGAAAGAAAAAATGTAGTTTGCACCTTTTGCACGAAATTTTATAAAATAAATAACGTTTTACTTGTTTTCTTCTTTTTTCATTTGCACACTCAACTCTTACCAAGTGACAAAATCACAAATTAGGAATTACCACGACTCAATTCAACTAAACTCCTCATGTATTTCGTGTCCCCACCCATTTCCTTCACTCATATATAGACTCATACATACTATGCATCATCCCTGCAATGCACAGAGTCATGACCTTTCCTTTTGTTGATTATGCAATGCCAAAGGAGAGAGGAAAAACTGTGAAAGGAACAGAATTGATTCATTGCATAACTGACTATTACAATGTACAAGTTTGACTATATACAGTAACTAGCTCAACTAACTAACAATTAACTTAGCATTACTAATTCAGTTACAATCATGGTTAGCTGCACCTAACTAGAGTTAAATATAGGACTAGTTAACTATTTACATCATGTAATAGCCTCCCACAAGCTGGACTATGTATATCCAATAGACCAAGCTTGGAAACTAAAGAGTTGAAGGAGGGTGCAGGCAGAGGTTTGGTGAGGACATCTGCCAATTGTGCAGCAGAAGAAACTGGAAGAAGGTGAATAAGTCCACTTTGAATTTTCTCACGTATGACATGACAGTCAATTTCTATATGCTTTGTTCGTTCATGGAAGATTGGGTTGTGAGCTAGATAGACAGCACTCTTGTTGTCACAGTATACTGAGCTAGGTTGAGCAATGGTTATGTGAAGATCCTGAAACAGATATTTCAGCCATTGTAATTCACAAGATAAACTAGCCAAGGCTCTATATTCTGCTTCTGAACTTGACCTTGAGACTGTGGATTGCTTTTTGGATTTCCAGGACAGTAGAGAGGTGCCAAGAAAGACACAGTAACCTGTCACTGATCTGCGGGTAGCAGGGCAGGAAGCCCAGTCTGAATCTGCGAAGCCAGAAAGCTTGAGTGTTGATGAAGAAGAGTAGAACAGGCCCTTGGCAGGAGCACCTTTGAGGTATTTGAGGACTCTAGTGGCTGCTAAGTGATGGACTTGTAAAGGCTTGGATATGAACTGGCTAAGTTGCTGAACAATGAAGGCAATGTCAGGTCTTGTTGTGGTTAAATATAACAGTCTTCCAACAAGCCTTCTATAAGCTGTTTGATCATCAGAAGGAGGTGAGTCACTGTCATGTAGCTTCAAGGAGTAGTCAAATGGAGTAGAACTAGGTTTGGTGGCTAATAAGCCACTGTCCTCAAGCAGTTCCAAGGTGTATTTCCTCTGATTGAGAAATATACCTTGAGTAGATCGTGCAACTTCCAATCCAAGAAAGTATTTTAGCTTGCCAAGGTCCTTGATTTTGAATGAGGAATCAAGGAATGCTTTGACAGATTGTATTTCCTGCATATCATCACCAGCTAGAACAATATCATCAACATAGACTAGAAGAGCAGTGAAGTGAGAATTATGAAGTTTTGTGAACAGAGAATGATCTGCTGAGGAATGTGAGTATCCAAGAGAGATGAGGGCAGTAGATAACTTGGAATACCATTGTCTACTGGCCTGTTTTAGTCCATATAAGGACTTATTTAATTTACAAACTTTATTTGATGAAGAATCTGATGGTAGTAACCCAGGAGGCAAATCCATATACACTTCCTCATGTAGATCACCATGAAGGAAGGCATTGTTGACATCAAGTTGTTCTAAGTGCCATCCTTGTATGGCAGCCACAGAGAGAAGAGTTCTGATTGTTGTTTGCTTAGCCACTGGTGAGAAGGTGTCAAAGTAGTCTACACCCTCTAGTTGAGTGTATCCCTTGGCCACCAAACGAGCCTTGTATCTCTCAATAGATCCATCAGCACGATGCTTGATCTTGTAGACCCATTTGCAACCAATTGGTTGCTTACCTGCAGGCAAATCAACAACAGACCAAGTGTTTGTGGATGCAAGAGCATCTAACTCAGTTTTCATAGCAACATTCCAACAATCAAGTTTGCAAGCCTGTTTATAGGTTTTCGGTTCTGTAAGTGAGCTAATGGACAAGCAAAATTGTTTGTGAGGTGGACTACACTTTGCATAGGACACTACAGAAGAAAGAGGGTAAGGAGAAGTACCTTGGTCAGAGAGGTAAGCAGGGGTTTTAGTGGTTCTGGTTGATTTTCTGGTTGGAGCAGGAGGAGGAGGAGAGGGTGTAGGTGTGGTGGCAGGTGGGGAAGGAGGTAAAGATTGAGGAGAAGGAGGAGAAGGAGGGTCATTTGGTGGAATTAAATCTGAGGGAAGATCTGTCAGTGTATCAAACATTTCTGAGGTAGTGGCAGCATTATTGTTGTTACTGACAGAACTGTTATCAGATGCAGATGAGGCAAAAGGAAACACAGATTCGTGAAAAATGACATTCCTTGAAACATAGAATTCATGACTAGTTGGATCATAAAGAAGGTAGCCTTTGGTGCCTTCCCTATATCCAAGGAAGATAGATTTTCTTGCCCTGGGTTCAAATTTTGTTCTATGGTTATGCAAGGTTGATGAATATGCTAAACAACCAAACACCTTTAAGTGGATAAGGCTGGGAGGAGTAGAATGAAGCATTTGGTAAGGTGAGGAGTTGTGTAAGAGAGGTGTGGGGAGTCTGTTAATGATATGAATGGCTTGTTGGATGGAGAGATGCCAAAGGTTGTGAGGTAGATGAGATTGGAAAGAAAGAGCACGTGCCACATTCAAAATGTGTTGATGCTTTCTTTCCACAATCCCATTTTGTTGAGGTGTCTCAACACATGACCTATGATGTATGATGCCTCTAGAAAGGTAAAAACTAGTCATGAGAAACTCAGGACCATTGTCACTACGAATACATTTTAGTTTCTTGTTGAATTGAGTTTCAATGAAAGTAATGAAATTGACAAGATGATTTCTGGTTTCACTTTTATTTTTCATGAAAATTGTCCAAGTAAACCTGCTGTAATCATCTACTAGGGTTAAAAAGTACTTATGACCACATATAGAGGGTGTGGACAGAGGTCCCCAAATATCAGCATGAACTAGATCAAAGATTGCAACAGATTTAGTATTACTATGAGCAAAGGGTAAATTTCTTTGTTTGGCCAAATGACAAGTATTACAAGGTTTGTGATTATCTTTGAAAGTTACAAAGGGAAATTGAGAGGAAATACATTTGTGTATATGAGGACTTAAGTGTCCTAATCTAAAATGCCAAATGGTTGCAGGATCATTCTTAGCAGAATCTAAATGAGTAGATATGAAGGTGTTCACAGAACCAGATGTGGAAGATGGAGCCAAAGGTGAGCTGGTGTCAAGCACATACAATTTGCCAATCCTCCTAGCTGTAAATCCAGTCATCTGGGGATGGAATAGCTGCAAAATTTGACAACAATCAGGATACAGTTTCACATCATATAAGGTGGAATCGAACAGAGTAGTGACTGAAATAATATTGACATGAAACGAAGGAAAGTAGTAGACATTGTGAAGGATTAGTGAACTAAATAACAATACTGAGCCAGCTATTGTGGTGGTGACAGTGCTACCATTAGGCATGGTCATAGACTTGGGGGCAATGTGGTATGTGGAGAGAAAATTGGCAAAGGTATGAGTTATGTGGTCAGTAGCACCGGTGTCAACAATCCACCAGTGACCGTTTTTATCACAATGAAATGTATAAAGGCTCTTACCAGATGAAGGAGAAGAAGAGGACTGTGAGACAGAACTGGTAGGAAAGACAGAGTTAACTGAGGAAGGTGAGGCGGATTGCAAGTTTGATTGTTGGAGTAGCTGTAAAATCTGAGTGTATTGCTCTTGAATTGTGGACAAAGAAGCACTTGATGCAGTTGTTGATGTGGAAGTGGATGATGATGAGTCAGATTGAGTGGAGCCGGAATCTTGAACGGAGTTCACCAGAGAAGCATTACCAGTAGATGCATTGGTGGAGGAGTTAAACTTTCGGTGTGGAAAACCAGGAGGATAACCGTGTTTGATGAAGCAAGTCTCAATAGTGTGGTTGGTGCGACCACAGTGAGTACATAGCCGGTTGCCACGGCCACCACGGCCACGACCACGACCGGAATTGTTGAACGCACGAGAAGGCGTTTGAGAGACGTGATTCACCGATGATTGGTTCTCAATTGAAGAATCGGTGGTCGATTGGAGATTGAACTGTCGTTCTTGTTGGAGCACCATATTGAAGGCATTGTCAAGCTTCGGAAGAGGAGACATCAACATGATTTGCGAACGAACATGAGAGTATTGATCACCGAGACCTTTCAAGAATTTAATGACCTTGTCTTGCTCCTTGAATTTGCGGAGATCTGTAGCAGCACCACAAGAACACGGTATTGCGCAAGTACAATCACGAATTGGACGGAAATTCTCAATTTCTTCCCAAAGCGTCGTCAATTTGGTGAAGTAGGATGAGATGTCAAGAGTTCCTTGTTGAAGACGAGCTAATTCGTCTTGGATATCAGCAATTCGGAAAATATCCCCCTGAGAAAAGCGATTCTCTAAGTTTTTCCACACAGTAGAAGCGCGATCGCACCAGAGAAGTGATTTTGCGATGTCTTCTGAAATTGAACGTTGTAGCCATGAGAGGACAAGGTTGTTGCACCGAATCCATGGTTCATACAGAGGATCGGAGATAGGAGGAAGAGCAAGAGTGCCGTCAACGAATTTGAACTTGTTTTTGGAGATAAGAGCCACCGTCATCGAGCGGCACCAGATCTGGTAATTTTTGTTGTCAAGCACGGGTTGAACAAGAACAATTGAAGGATTCTCATTCGGATGCATATAATATGGATTGGAAGGATTTGTAGCGAAATCAGAGTAAGAAATCACCATTGTTGTGGTGATGCAGCAAATTGAAGAGATGAGGAAGAAGGAGATGAAGGAAGCGAAAGGGCGCGAAGGTAAAAATTTAATCTGATACCATGTTGATTATGCAATGCCAAAGGAGAGAGGAAAAACTGTGAAAGGAACAGAATTGATTCATTGCATAACTGACTATTACAATGTACAAGTTTGACTATATACAGTAACTAGCTCAACTAACTAACAATTAACTTAGCATTACTAATTCAGTTACAATCATGGTTAGCTGCACCTAACTAGAGTTAAATATAGGACTAGTTAACTATTTACATCTAATACCTTTCTCACTGGATTCTATAAATTAAGTTGAAAGTACTGTCTGTCCATCAGAGGAATGGGTAAGAATTGGTTAGATGGTTGGGATTGCTTGCAGTGTTGTGGAAACCTATCGCCTCAGCCACACTATCCACCGAATCCGAAAGGCACGTCAATGAAGTCGGAAGGATCAGAAGCTAAAGCTGTTTTCTGTGTTATGGGGATGACGTGTTCTGCTTCTGCTTCTGCTGGATCCGTCGAGAAAGCCATTAAGCGGTTACCTGGAATTCGAGACGCCGTCGTTGATGTCTTGAACGATAACGTGAGTACACTTTTTTTATACGTCTTTAATTGTTCTTTTTTATACGTTTTTATAAATACATATCCCTTTATTTAATTTGTTCTTTTATCATGCATGCTTCTTTTCTTGCCTTTTCATCATTGCTCATTAACCGCTTTAAGAATTCATGGCTTTATACGCTAGCTAGCTAGCTTTTCAATGTTTAATTAGTTTTCTTTTTTTGCTAATTGATTATCGTGTTACTTTTCTATCTGAATGATCATGATTTTTAATCAACCATACTAAAAGCTCCTTTGAAAACCAACTAAAAGCATGATTTTTAGTGATTTTTATTTTTATTACAAAATTTAATATTTGCCTGAAAAATTCTCTCTTTTTACAAATTACTGTATTCAATTGTCAAAAAAAAAATCGTTAAATTATTTTACACAGAGAATTATCAAATTAAACTGGGTATTATAATTCTTGCTTCAGTTGAGGAAGCTGAAAAGGCGGACATATGAATACAAGAAAATAACATATCCTTGACTCTTTTCAGTTTTTCGGCCCATTGTTAATTCAACAAGATGATTTATTTAATTCAAGTTGTGACCTTTCAATATCAATAATATAATGTACTAATCTTGGTCAAAAAAATATATAATGTACTAATCGTCAAAAAAAAATCAATAATATCATGTACCAGTATATACCAATAAAGGTTTGTCTGAGTTGTAGCTGGACTCAGATCTCACCTTTGGGTCTCGGATTCAAATCTTGAATGTGGCAAAAATCATGTTAGGAGGGGGAGAACCATTTGGCGTTAATTAGGCACCAGCAAATTATTATAACACCATTTAATTTCCTTTTGTCGATGGATACTGCACACCAATAACACGGTAAAAATAATATTATGTGTATACAAAAGAAATAATAGTGTTATGTGTATGTGTGGAGATCATCTTCATAATGTTTCCACAATTATTTCTTTAATCAATGTCCTAAGTATTTGCCTCTATATCCTCTCAAAAAAATATTTGCTAAATGTAAAAGAAGTTGTGCTAACTAAGCGTATAGGTTTTTATTTTTATTGAAAATTAAAACATTCAATATATTATACATTTATAAAATGGCACTCTTCATATATTTTTTTAGTCTGTTTTTTTTGCTGGCTCAAAGAACTTCATCTCAAGAGAAAACAAATTAGAAACCACTAGATAACAAAGTTCCCTAGAAATTTCCCAGTTTTTTAATCACTGTGATTTGCCAGCTAAAACTTTTAAGTTAGCTTGATTGGCTGTTGGTACTTAGTAGTTAATTATGTGTCACAGAGTCACTAAAGTGTGTGTTTGGTTCTGTGGCGATGAGAATTGAGTTTGACAGAATTGAGTTTAATTAAAAGTGAAGGGAATTGAGTTCAACAAGTGAAGGACAATGGAAATAGTGAAATAATACAAAAATTGCAGAATTGAGTTCCATCCATCGCAGAAGCTACAAATTGTAGCGTTTACTAGAATTGAGTTTGGAAAGGATAATTGCGTTTACTTTTAAAAACCAAACATCTTGAAATCATGGTAGAATTGAGTTTGGTGATACAATTGTACGTTTAGGGGTTCCCAACGCCAATCCAAACAGGCACTAAGTGCATGTTTGGGGGAGCGGTGTGTTTGCCGCAATCGTACATTATCCAATTTTCACGATGAAAATGAGAAGCTACAAAATGTAGCTTCTTATCTTTTTGACAAACAAGTGTAGTTTTTTGTTTGACGCAACTTTTCATCATGATTTATACATTTTCCAATCAAGGTTAAGTTGAAATTGAGACCCATGTTGCGTCTTTGTACGCAATCGTTGGTTGGTGTCAAGAAAATTGGTTTGATAGTATCTTCCTTTTGAAAGACTAAACGCTAATCTCTGTTTATAGAAAATACAAAGACTCAACCCTAAATAAGTATATCAAGAAACAAATAATACTCATAAATACAATTAATGAAAATCAAATCAACTCATAATTTGTCTACCCTAAAATAGAAAAGCTAATAAATATAATTGCACACATATTTATTCATGATATACAGTTGGATCATATATACTTCATGCAAAGTGAGTCACAAAATCATATAGCCGTTACTGTTGTTACGTAGGATCGATTTTGCTTTCCCAAAGACTTATCACGTGTGTTTCTTATTGTAGACAGACATTCCTTTGGTTTGTGTCACTCTCACTCTCACTCTCACGGAAGATTTTTATTTTTGTCCATTTCTTACATGAGTAATTTTCCGGATCTAAAATAGGCTTTAAAACAATCTCAAGATTTTGAATCTAATTCATTTTTACAAAAAAGACTTCTAAAGTGAGAGATATTATTTCTTCATAAACTCCACTCCAAGTACCTTTTTCTATAATTTTTTGATTAATTATTATTGTAATTGTCATTTACAAAGATTATATTCTGTTCCACTTAATAATAAACGTAAAGTGAATCGTACTTTACAACCACTTAATAATAAACTACCGGTGACTGATTTATGTTGGGGAATTTGACTAGTTATGTATATACCTACCCGACTTTACCGATCTGTATGAATTTCTCCTCTCAATAGAGTTTTTGTCGCACCTAAAATTTGAACTCCTTGGTTTTCTCTATTGGCTTTAGTTAATTAGGTGATGATTGATTAGCCGACATATTTGATATCCCCTTTTAATATAGTGGATATAAAGAGATAATAAAGATTAATTTGCTATTAGGTCTAGTAGGATGGCTCATCATCAGACACAAAATTCCTTTGGCACTAATGGCTGTCCTTGTAGCACTTTATTATTGATTATTGATTATTATTCATATGCTCCTCCACTTTCATCGTGTAGCCACGATCTATTTTCTTTTTCTTTTCATATAGTAGCACTTTTACATATAAACTCTTTTAGCCAATCTTCTAATTATATTCTCTGATTATAAATAATTTTTTTTTGAAGCAACATTATAAATAAACTTTAGAAGCTACTATATATGATGGAAAAATCATTAATTATTAAATTAATACCAATAATTTCTATCTATAGTCTAGTGACAAGTGTTAACGATTACACATATTTTACACAGGAAGAGAGGATACGTGAAGCGATTGAAGATGCAGGATTTGAAGCCAAATCCATAGAACAAGATTTACACGACACATCGTCTCAAATTTGTAGAATACACATTGGAGGCATGTCTTGTACTTCTTGCTCTTCCACCGTGGAATCAACTTTACAAACTCTTCGTGGGGTCCACAAAGCTCAAGTTGCCTTAGCAACCGAAGAAGCAGAAATCCGTTACGACCCCAAAGTTATAAGCTACAATCAAATAATGGAAACCATAATAGACACTGGATTCAAACCCGTTCTAATAAGCAAAGGGGAACACATAAGCAAAATAGAACTAAAAATTGAGGGCATAAAAAACCAACAATCCTTTAATTTCATCGAACAATCTCTAAAGTCACTACCAGGTGTTGAAACCATAGACACATTTCCAGAAATTAATAAAATTGTCTTAACTTATAAACCTTATTTGACTGGACCTAGAACCTTCATTGAACTCATTGAATCAACAGGATCTGGTTGTTTTAAAGCAATGATATTTCCAAATGATGGAGGAATTAGAAATTCATATAAACAAGAGGAAATTGATAGATACTTCAAATTAATTATCTGGAGCTTGGCTTTTACTATACCTGTATTTTTGACATCTATGGTATTTATGTACATACCTGGAATTAAACATGTTTTAAATATCAAAGTTGTTAATATGTTAAGTATTGGACTTCTCTTGAGGTGGGAATTTTCTACCCCTGTGCAATTCGTCATAGGCAGAAGATTCTACATTGGATGTTACAAAGCTTTGTGCAAAAGTTCAGCCAACATGGATGTTTTAATAGCACTTGGAACAAATGCAGCTTATTTCTATTCTGTTTATGTTGTCGGAAGAGCTGCTTTTTCTAGACATTTTGAAGGGAATGATTTTTTTGAAACAAGTTCAATGCTTATTACATTTATTTTACTTGGGAAATATTTGGAAGTTTTGGCTAAGGGGAAAACATCACAGGCTATTGCTAAGCTTATGGATTTGACACCTGGCACAGCAATTTTGTTGAATTATGATGATGTGGGAAATGTGATTGGTGAAAGGGAAATTGATAGTCGTTTAATAGAAAAGAATGATGTTGTTAAGGTTTTGCCGGGTGCGAAAGTAGCTTCTGATGGTTTTGTTGTGTGGGGGAAAAGTCATGTAAATGAGAGTATGATAACTGGAGAAGCAAGGCCAGTGGCTAAAAGGAAGGGTGATATGGTAATTGGAGGTACTGTGAATGAGAATGGGGTTTTGCATGTTAAGGTAACTAGGGTTGGTTCAGAAAGTGCTCTCTCTCAGATTGTTAGACTTGTTGAGTCTGCTCAGATGGCTAAAGCTCCTGTCCAGAAATTTGCTGACCAAATTTCCAAATATTTTGTTCCTCTAGTAAGTCTAACTTTAAGTGATGATGGTTAGAATGATCAAGTGTTTGGCCACCGTAAAATGGAATTTTATTTTATATATGCTCACCGGCTGTGGTTTTTGCAGGTGATTGTGCTTTCTCTAACAACATGGCTTTGTTGGTTTCTGGCTGGAAAGTTGGATGCATATCCAAAATCTTGGATACCATCCTCAATGAACAGCTTTGAGCTTGCACTTCAGTTTGGGATTTCTGTGATGGTCATAGCCTGTCCTTGTGCTCTAGGCCTAGCCACACCAACAGCTGTGATGGTTGGTACTGGAGTTGGTGCAACTCAAGGTGTATTGATCAAAGGTGGTCAAGCATTAGAAAGTGCACACAAGGTCAGCTACTGGCATTCACATTATCTCTGATCTATCTTCTTTGTCAATATCAGCAATGGGATATTCACTCACAACTGCGTAACACTGACACTTCAAATTAAAGACGTGTATGGTGTCTGAAACCGACATAACACCGACACATGTGGTTACATTCAATTACTTCCATTTTCCTAAGTTATTATTAGTGTCTATGTGTCAGTGTCAGTGTTGTATTCGATGTGCATGTCCATGTCTTTGTTTGTGTTGGTGCTTGATAGCTCACTAGTCATAGCTTACAATTTTGCAGGTGAATTGCATTGTGTTTGATAAGACAGGGACTCTCACAGTTGGGAAGCCTGTGGTTGTAACTACAAAACTATTCAAAAATATGACATTTCAAAATTTCTATGAATTTGTTGCTGCAGCAGAAGTAAGCCTTCGTCCATTGACTGTAACTACATCCATCTATCGAAAATAACAATAATGGATAGCGTTATTTTTACATCTTTATGTATTAGGTGAATAGTGAGCATCCAATAGCAAAGGCTATTGTTGAGCACGCCAAGAAGATCATAGAAAATGAACAGAATCATACATGGCCAGAAACAAGGGACTTTGTGTCTGTTTCAGGCCATGGAGTGAAGGCCATTGTCCGAAACAAGGAAATAATGGTGGGGAATAAAAAACTGATGTTGGATCATAACATAGCTATTTCAGTTGAAGCTGAAATAATACTAGCAGAAGCTGAAAGCCTTGCTCAAACTGGGATTTTAGTATCCTTAGATGGAGAAGTTGCCGGTGTTTTGGCTGTATCTGATCCATTGAAACCTGGTGCTCGAGAAGTTATTTCTATTCTCAACTCCATGAAAATCAGAAGCATCATGGTCACGGGTGATAACTGGGGAACTGCAAATTCCATAGCCAGACAAGCTGGTATTGAAACTGTCATGGCAGAGGCTCAACCTGAGACTAAATCTGCTAAAATCAAAGAATTGCAGGTACACACAAAGTTGTGTTCCCATTATATTTTATAGGTAGATATATAGATGATGGTTATTCAATTTCTATTATCTATTTAAAGAAGTTTGTCACCATCCACTGAGATTCGGCCGGTTTCGATTTGTTAAAAAAAGGAACCTACCATAATGTCAGATTCGTTGACATAGTAAAAAACATTTACACTAACGGTACTATTTTCCCGCTGCTCTTCTTTCTTACTCGTGTCATGAATCACAAATATCTCTGACTAGTTTTAATACTAAATTCACATATATACTTGCAGGCTTCTGGCTACACTGTGGGAATGGTAGGAGATGGGATAAATGACTCACCAGCATTGGTGGCAGCTGATGTGGGAATGGCAATTGGTGCTGGCACAGACATAGCTATTGAAGCAGCTGACATTGTTCTTATGAAGAGCAACTTGGAAGATATAATAATTGCCATTGATCTTGCAAAGAAAACTTTCACTCGTATACGTTTGAATTATGTTTGGGCACTAAGTTACAATCTGCTAGCCATTCCTATTGCTGCGGGCATCTTTTACCCATCCACTAAATTTCGGTTGCCACCATGGATTGCTGGAGCTGCAATGGCTGCCTCTTCTGTTAGTGTTGTTTGTTCTTCCCTCTTGTTAAAGAAATATAAGAGACCAAGCAAGCTAAAAAATTTGGAGATCAATTGTATTAGGATTGAATCATCAACGGGTCAATTGTAACTATAGCCTTGTTTGTCTGGAACGTGGATTTTGTTTTGTTGTAAGATAGATATTGTATACCTAGATATTTCGTTTGTTCCAAATTTCCAATACATCATCACTTAATATGTACATAATATGATAGAAAGTAACACTAATTTCAAGTCTGAAGATACTTAAATGTGTGAAGTGATACGTTCTTTATTTATTGGAGCTTTGGCTTGATAGAAAGTAACACTAATTTCAAGTCTGAGGAGAGATCAAACTTTGCTACAAATCACGAGATTGAAGAGATAGCTTGATAGAAAGTAATTTTCATAAAAACTCATGATTAACAAAAATGGTGAATTATACAATTGAGACACTTATTTATAGTGTTTGTTTCCTAACTAACTTTCTAATCTCTTAACCGGCTCACTAACTTCCTAAAACTCTGAATCCCCCTCGAAAGCCATAATCCAATTAACCCTTTGGTAACTAAAGCCATAGGCCACGAGAACCTCTTTCAAAAATCTCCATTCAAAGCAATCATAGGTTTTACTCATGTCAAGCTTAATTAATAGTCAGGCCCTCCTTCCCTACCTTACCTGTTTGTTTCAAAGCATGAAAAGCTTCATGGGCTATACAATCAAATTATCCTAGAACATACGCCCACTAGCAAAAGCACTCTAGTTAGGGGAGATGATTTGATTCATAACCCTTTTGAGCCTCAGAACCACGATCTTGGATAGGACCTAGTAACTAAAGTTACAATAGCTAATGAGCCTCAAATCATGGAAACTTTGGGTGTCAAAGTCACATTTGTTTCATTGATATCCTTTCTTAAGCAACCAGACTAAAAAAAAGTATTTCGCTGCATCACAAGCCTCATCTACGATGATCTCCCAATTTTTCTAGTAGAATAGCCCATTTATCCCAGAAGCGTTAAGCCCTCCCAAGCTATCAACCGCCCTTTTAATTTCAACTTCAGTTATTTCTCCAATGAGCTCGTAGCTTCAATAGCTAGTTTGGGGAAAGCCTCAATACAGACAGAGGCCTAGGAAGTCACATTAGCCCTAAAAATCTCTTTGTAGGACTTCATCACTATCTTTAATGACACACTAAAAACCACAATAAGCAAGAAGATGGTTTGTGCTTTTTAGAGCCAGGTTTTATAGTAGTTTCAATGATGTTAGGGTTTTGAAGTTGAAGAATATGTAGTTTTAAAGATTTAATGATTGACCAAAATGACCTAAAAATAGGTACTAAAATGGTCCCTTTTAAATGTACAGGGGTCATCTTTACTTGTTCACACAACTAACAGACACTTCATGTAGTTAACTATACACATCAACATCCAAAATGTTCGTTTTGGACAGAGTCTACCATAGAGTGTCCTCTGTTTATAATTGTCAATGACCATTAGATACATTATTATTTCTTAAGAACCAAATTTAGTAGTAGAATTTTTATCAATCACTAAAATGGATATTAACTTTTGATTGACGAAAGTAATGTATCTTCGGCCAATCATAATATTTGGCGATTCCCGTCATTTTCCTTTTGCAATTTCATGAGTTTCATTTCGAGTTTAATTGCTATGCATTGTTGGCGTAAATATTTTTACACTCACAACCAAACACAGTTCGTGGAATATGTGACATAAGGTGATTATGTATTGACTCACTTCTTTGAGGGACATATCAACTTGTAATTGATCGTTATAAATTAAATCCTTTCATGTTAATGCCTCAACATTAATCATAACTATAAGAACTTCTATTAGATTACAAAAACATCGTTATTTTGAGAAAAAAATTACTAAAGCATCAATGAACTTGCTATAGCGTTTTGTTCTTGTTTTAACTTTTAGATGTCTAGGATCATCAAGTTATTATTAAGAATTGCACACAAAACTAGCACAAAATGCAAAATGAGTATAGAGAGCCAGCCACATTTGATAGGGTTCATGTACCCAGACAGCCACATTCATTTTCTGATTTCTCACCAATCACCAGTACATCACGTGGTTGCATCAATGGAAAACAAAAATTAAAATATGGCTTTCAGTCTTTCCCATATTTCAGAGGCCTCCCACCCATATTGTTGCTAGGCCCAGATGAGGATGAAATAAATACAGGCATGACATTACAAAGTCAATGGCACCCATAATGTTCACTATTTACCCCAAAATTGCAACCCCATACTGCAATTAAAGGGAGAGTTACTATTTTTATCTCCACAAAAAATAGTGCATGACGAGCAGCATTAGAAAAAAATATTTATTTGTTTCCTATATATTTTCGCCGTGTCTTTGTTTCATAGAGTATATTTAGTTACTAGTACAATTTTTAAATGAGTCCATATTAACCTGCAGAAAGGTCATGTGTATGTACCGTGTTTAATGGATCACGAACTTGAAGCTGAGAAAGTATCAGTGTCACATGCTCATTTCTTTAAATGCGTGTAGATAGATACTTCATACATACTTCTACGAGTAGTTTTTTGCACATGAAAGCCCGTTTTTCTAAGGTAAATGTATATTACTCTTGACTCTACTTCATTTGCTTTCTCATGTTCTTTGAAGCCGTCCATTTTTGGTACTCACAAACACACTCTCTCTTTTTATTTTTTGAGTGGATTTGCATGCTCACAGAAGAGGACAAAGCACAGTTCTTCTTAAACCTGTTACTGGACTAATCCCCTGCTACTCTGCATTTGAAGGTGATATTTTAAGTGTCTTTTTTATAACTTCTTTTTTAGATGTTTTGTTATGCATGTACATACAAAATATACATAACTGATAACTCCACTATTTGTTCTAACTTTAACACTGTTAGTAATCAGTTGTAGGTATCTAAAAGGAACATAAGCCTGAGTGCCACATTGAATTATGATCAACTTAAAGTTAGGGGTAGATGTGGTGAGTGCACACAATCTACTACCTAAAGATGGAGAAGGTTCTTCAAGTGCTTTTGTAGAACTTTTTTTCGACGGCCAAAAGTACCGCACGACAATCAAAGAAAGGGATCTAAATCCTGTTTGGAATGAGAGCTTCTACTTCAACATATCAGATCCTTCTAACCTTCACTATCTCACTCTTGATGTCTATGTCCATTGCCATGTAAAATCTACCAACACAAGTTCATTTCTTGGCAAGGTTAGCCTCACTGGAACTTCTTTTGTCCCTTACTCGGATGCAGTTGTCTTGCATTTTCCATTAGAAAAACGTGGTATTTTCTCTCGTGTAAGAGGAGAGATTGGCCTTAAAGTTTATATTACTGATAATCCTACCATAAAGTCCTCAATTCCAACAACTGTAGTTGATTCCATGCCAACAAATAATCCCAATTCAACCAATGCTGAAGTTCATGCACCTATAAATGGAATGATGAACAATCAGAAGGGTGAGGCCAGACATTCATTTCATCATCTCCCTCACACAAACCATCACGAACACCGGCACCAACAACATTCAACTTCCTATGCAGACAGTCATTATGTAACAAAATATGAAGCTGATGAAATGAAATCTGATCAACCACAACCTATGAAGTTAGTACGCATGCATTCGGCTGCATCGGTGCAGCCAGTTGATTTCGCGCTTAAAGAAACGAGTCCATTTCTCGGTGGGGGAAGGGTCGTTGGTGGTCGTGTTATTCACAAAGACAAGACAGCAAGTACATATGATCTTGTGGAAAGGATGTATTTTCTGTATGTAAGAGTTGTTAAGGCTCGCGAGCTTCCTTCTATGGATCTAACCGGGAGTCTTGATCCATTTGTTGAGGTGAGAATTGGTAATTATAGAGGTATTACTAGACACTTTGATAAGAATCAACATCCTGAGTGGCATCAAGTGTTTGCATTTTCAAAGGAGAGAATGCAAGCATCTGTACTTGAAGTTGTCATCAAGGATAAAGATCTAATCAAAGATGATTTTGTAGGAATTGTGAGATTTGACATCAATGAGGTTCCTTTAAGAGTACCACCAGATAGTCCTCTCGCACCGGAATGGTACCGCCTCGAGGATAAGAAAGGCGAGAAGGTTAAAGGTGAGTTGATGTTAGCTGTATGGATTGGAACTCAAGCTGATGAAGCTTTTTCTGATGCATGGCATTCAGATGCAGCTTCACCTGTTGACAGCACACCTGCTGCCTCTACAGCGATACGTTCAAAGGTCTATCACGCGCCGAGGTTGTGGTATGTTCGGATCAACGTGGTAGAGGCGCAAGACTTGATTCCTACAGAGAAAAACCGCTTTCCAGATGCTTATGTGAAGGTGCAGATAGGAAACCAAGTGTTGAAAACTAAGACAGTTCCAGCTAGAACTCTGAACCCACATTGGAATGAGGATCTTGTGTTTGTTGCTGCTGAACCCTTTGAAGATCACGTGATTCTTTCGGTTGAAGATCGAGTTGGTCCTGGAAAAGATGAGATCATTGGGAGAGTGATCATACCGTTGAATGCTATAGATAGGCGTGCTGATGATAGAATCATTCATTCTCGTTGGTTCAACTTGGAAAAGCCGGTTATTGTGGATGTTGATCAGCTGAAGAGAGAAAAATTCGCTAGCAGAATTCAGCTCCGTTTATGTCTAGATGGAGGATATCACGTTCTCGACGAATCAACTCATTACAGCAGCGATCTTCGCCCCACGGCAAAGCAACTATGGAGGCCACCAATTGGAGTTTTAGAACTTGGAGTCTTAAATGCAATAGGACTCCATCCAATGAAAACAAGGGATAATAGGGGAACTTCTGATACATATTGTGTAGCAAAATATGGTCACAAATGGGTGAGAACAAGGACATTGGTAGATAACTTGTCTCCAAAATACAATGAGCAATACACTTGGGAGGTATTTGATCCAGCCACAGTTCTCACAGTGGGTGTTTTTGACAACTCACAGATAGGTGATAAGGATAACAACAAGATTTCAAAAGATTTGAAAATTGGGAAGGTGAGAATCCGCATCTCAACTCTAGAAACAGGAAGGATTTACACTCACTCTTATCCTTTACTAGTTCTTCACCCAACTGGGGTTAAGAAAATGGGTGAACTTCACCTGGCAATAAGATTCTCATGCACTTCTTTTGCTAACATGCTTTACTTATACTCAAGACCACTCCTCCCTAAAATGCACTACGTTAGGCCTTTCCCTGTAATGCAGCTCGACATGTTACGTCACCAAGCTGTTAACATAGTGGCAGCTCGGCTCGGAAGAGCCGAACCACCACTTCGAAAGGAAGTGGTGGAGTACATGTCGGATGTGGACTCACACCTCTGGAGCATGCGGAGAAGCAAGGCGAATTTCTTCCGCCTCATGACGGTTTTTTCTGGTGTGTTTGCTGTTGGGAAGTGGTTTGGTGATATCTGCATGTGGATAAATCCTATTACAACAGTGCTTGTTCACATTCTGTTTCTCATGCTGGTTTGCTTCCCGGAGTTGATTCTACCGACACTTTTTCTCTACTTGTTCTTGATAGGGGTCTGGAACTTCAGATACCGACCAAGGTAAGTTGATGGATACAATCTCTTGTATACTTTTTATTTTGTTTACTATTTGACGATATGATACTATCTCACACTTGATATGATACCTAACAGGTATCCGCCTCATACGAACACGAGAATCTCACAAGCTGAGGTGGTCCACCCGGATGAGCTGGATGAGGAGTTTGATACTTTTCCAACGAGTCGAAGTCCAGACCTAGTAAGAATGAGGTATGATCGGTTGAGAAGTGTGGCGGGAAGAATACAAACCGTGGTTGGTGATTTGGCGAGTCAAGGGGAGAGGATTCAAGCACTGTTGAGTTGGAGAGATCCGCGAGCTACTGCCCTCTTCATCACTTTTTGTTTACTAGCTGCTTTGGTGCTCTATGTTACTCCTTTTCAAGTTGTAGCTGGTTTAGCTGGATTCTATTTCATGAGGCATCCGAGATTCCGCTACAGGCTTCCATCTGCTCCAATCAACTTCTTCCGGCGACTGCCTGCAAGAACTGATAGTATGTTGTAGATTTGTTGCTTTAGTCTGTTGTATAAGGAATGTTTTCGAATCAGCTTTTTTATCCTTTTTGTTTCTACTGTTATGCAACGTTGTAATTTATATTATTTTCTAGTAAGCTCAAGCTGGGAAGGGCTTCTTATTTGTATGTGGATTTCTTAGCTGCAAATCAGTATACTAGAATACTCTTCTTTTCTTTCTAGTCTTTTGGTCTCATGCTACACTAGAACATTGCCAAGTTAAAACATGACTCTTTTTTACCTACAAGAAAGACTAAAAGTGGAATTCATTACTCAAAAACTGTCTTCAAATTCTGATTAAAGAAAAGTGGCTGAGAAGAGGAGGAAGGTAATCTACAGTGTTTTGCCTTAGAAGAAAAATAGAATATTTGAATGTACCCGTTGATAAAATGAATGTTAATGGCATTAAGGTCAACCACTACAGTATGCCAGTCTGTAAACAAATCGTATCTGGAAGCAAAAATGTATACATCAACTCTACGTGCAAGTAAATTAATATTTAATTTATACTCAAAAAAAAATTAATATTTAATTAAGGCAAAACAAGTTCGTGCTTGCATGACAAGCACTGGATGAGAAAATTTGATTCATTTTTCCTTTACTAGATAAACCAAAAAGTAAGGGTCCTAACTCCTAACACTCTGAAAAATGGCTGTCACTATATCCAGAAAAAGAACAAAATCCGAAAAACTAGAAGCTAAACAATCTCATTTTTGCTTTACAATTTTACACAGCTTTATACGGAAAATTTCTGCTCTAATCTTTCTTTTAATCCTCATCTACATATGGTCTTCCTTCTCCACCATTATAACAGGAAACATCATACATGTTTGCTTTTCTACAAGGAAGCTAAATAGCCTCTATTGTCTTTCTGCTGGCTCTCACACCTCCTTAGAAATTCCATCTTCCATAAACAACAATAGTTCCAGAAATTCTATTACTCCTGAATTAACTGAGAGTAATACAACTGATCCAGGGACTCAGTTTCCAAGTATAACACACAAGGTCGATGATGAGGTTGCAAATGCGGTTAAGGTGATCGAAGAACACTTGGAAGTTCATCGATCCTGGAGGTCAGATAAAAACTATGCAACAAATTGTGAAGGTCAGGGAATATATGTTTATGACTTGCCGTCCAAGTTTAATAAAGACTTGGTTGGTCAATGTCGCGACATGGTTCCGTGGCAGGACTTCTGCAGACATATCAGTAACTCGGGGTTAGGCGAGCAAATACCGATATCACAAAAGCTCGGCAAAGGATGGTATCAAACTCATCAGTACTCACTTGAACTTATATTTCATTCAAGAGTCTTGAAACATCCATGCAGGGTTTACAGTGAAAATGATGCAAAGCTCTACTATGTTCCATTCTATGGTGGTTTAGATGTCTTGAGGTGGCATTTCAACAATGTTTCCAATGATGTGAAGGATAGTTTGGGTTTGGAATTAGTTAAGTGGCTTGAGAGAAGAGATTCTTGGAAAAGGAATTCAGGTAAAGATCATGTACTTGTGTTGGGGAAAATTTCATGGGATTTTAGGAGGACTAGTGATTCTCATTCTCCATGGGGTACTAGATTATTAGAGCTTAACAAAATGCAAAATCCCATTAAGCTTTTGATTGAACGCCAACCATGGCATGTTAATGACATTGGAATTCCTCATCCAACATATTTCCATCCACATTCCGACGACGATATAATCTCTTGGCAACTCAAAATAATGAGATCGAGTCGCAAGAATCTTGTCAGTTTTACTGGAGCAGCAAGAACTGATGCAGATGATAACATAAGGTCTATATTAATAGACCAATGCAGTTCAACCAGTGATGGTAAATGCAAGTTTTTGAATTGCAGTTCTGTAAAGTGTTACGAGCCAGAGTTAATTATAGAAGTTTTTGTGGAGTCTGAGTTCTGTTTGCAGCCTCCGGGGGATAGTCCAACGCGAAAGTCTGTTTTCGATTCGCTTATATCAGGTTGTATACCAGTTCTTTTTGATCCTTTCACAGCTTACTATCAATATCCATGGCATTTGCCTGAGGATAGTGAAAAGTACTCAGTGTTTATGGACAAAAAAGACGTGAGGGAAATGAATGTGAATGTGGTGGAGAGGCTGGCGAATATTTCGATGAGAGAGAGGGAAAACATGAGGAGGTATATTGTATATGAACTATTGCCTGGATTGGTATATGGAGATCACAATGCTGAGTTTGACCAGTTTCAGGATGCATTTGCTATTACTATCAATAATCTGCTTGAGAGGGTTAGCAGACTCAAGGAATGAATGGCTGCATTCTTTTGTTCTGGGTGGGGGAGAGGAGGAGTATCATTGCATTGTATGTAAGGCTAGCTCTTTCACATTTACTCGCTAACAATACTTGTAACCACGAAAATCATTGAAAAAATGGGTCAATATTAAATTATTTTCATTCTTGATTAATTGGATGTATCTATTTGTTTCTTTGTCCTTTTGCTATAGCAGTGTTAATTTACAGATGTAGTCTGGGGGCTACGTTACAGAAAAGGTGTACTTTGTTCTGTACAATTGTATGATTGGTAATCCAAAAATGCTTGTTGTCCTCAATACCAAAATACTAGATAAATGCTTCTCGGTTGGAATAGCAAAAATACTAAACAGATGCTACTCTAGACCTTCGAGGTTGGATTAAGTATTGGCGTATGTTTGGATACGCGTTTGTTTGGCCTGACGCACGTCTACCCTCCATTTCACCGTGGTTTTCTGCGACAAAACAGAAGCTCCAAAAGGTAGCTTCGGCTGGACGTGGCTCTAATCGTGCGGCGACGGTGATGCAACCGCTCCCCCAAACACATTCTTAGTGGACAAAACACTCATCACTTGTAACATGAGTAGAGACTCGATGCATTAGACTAAGAGGGGAACGCTTACTACTGTCTCCTTCCTCGCGGTTTCCTCTCGTCTCCCTCCCACCATAGTCTCATTTTGCTCTATTCCGCCACCCTAAGCGTTTCTCTTACTCTATCTCATCTTTTTCATCCATCAATATCACTAGCTTGCATTTTTCTATAATAAGAGCCTTTCGATGATCACAATTAATTGTTTGTGTTTAATTAATATCGGTGATAAACTCTAACTTTCCATTTGAGGTTCAATATATTATTGAGTGTGTTCTTTTTTGAATGCCACTAATTCAGAATACTCTCTTCACTCCTATAGAAGAATCGAAAGCAACAGACCAAGTCAAAGTGGGAGAAAACTAGCTTCTATTTTTATTCATATATGTGTTAATTGTTTGAATCTAGTACCAAATATTTATCTTGTGACTTATAAATTTATGATATACATGTAGACATGACATCGAGAGAGTGGAATATGAGAAGGGAAGGTTAGTCTACACTATATAACCAATAATTTTTGCAATGACAATAAATCAGGTTCACGCATAAGTAATGCCATTTGCAATGACTATAAAACCAGTAATCCTAGAACTCAAGATTTTACTAAAACTTGAAATGACCCATTTCATTTGTTACGCCAAAGGTTAGTGCAAACTTGTCATCCGCCAAATCAGAGTCACAAATTCAGTTCATTTACAACGAGATAAATAATAATAATAATAATAATAATAATAACAAATATATTTACATAGAAAACAACAATGTCTCTTCCTGAATAAATTTTCACCCACGCATCAAGTCAATACCTGTGTGTGGGTGTGCACTTTTCACATCCACCGGCCACATCCCTGTTGCAGAAACGTTATAGCTTTGATTAAGTGGTTCGCTGCCTGGAGAACCTAACTTGTCACTACTCTGAGCCTCTGAATCCTCATCTTCTTTTGCAGTGGTCTCCCCTTGCTTTGTTGTCTTTGGCTTAGAACCACCATATACAAAACTGCAAACTGCAACCTGCAGCAACCAAAGTCAAAAAGATTTGAACATCAAGCTTCCTAAGATGCACAAGAACTTAACCATCCCTATCTCCCTTGCCTCCATCCCATTTATAACACCTTCGCAGTTGTTTAACTTGGAAGTTGTGCAGTCATTGTATAGTCTTGCATTCAGCAGATCTTGTCCGTCCAATCTTGATCAGACAATCAAAATTATAACTTTGTTTTACATCTGTTTTTAATGTTAAAAATCTAGACCGTCCGATCAAAATTTAATGGTCCAGATCCACTGAATGCGCAACTTTACCGACTGCATAAAATCTGGGTAACTTAATGTCATTAAGATTGCAATTAAGAATATACCTGCACGGGGCCTGCAGCAATAAGCCTAGCAACACCACCACCAATAACATCACCATTTGGACTAGAAAGTGAAACACTCATGCCACCAATTCTATTGCGTGGTCCGCCATCTTCAGCAACTAACCAAGAACCAGATAAACTTAATATTTCAAATCGCCCCTGCAAAATGTCAAAAATAAAACAGATGATACATGTAAAGCTAAAATGGTTATTAGTGGAGGTAACCAGTTTCCAGTTCCCGAACCTCATAAGTAACATTGATACTAGTAGAAGCTGGCTCACGCAGAGTGACTGAAGAAATTATCCCAGTTCCCGACAAGATGCATAAAGCCCTTGGCCTTTGTTGTGAAAATGACAATAGCTTTGCTACAATGTCCTGAAAACAAAGAAAAACCCCATTTAAGGAACTTTGATTAACAAACTTAAAGGTTTAATGATGATGCTTATTATTTGAAAGCTGAAATTATAGATGCTTCCAATAGTATCATGAACTTTGCATTCAATCAGCAACCATGTTTTTGTTTCACATAATGTTAACATTTATACGCCACTTCTAATCCAAGTTTATTATGTTCATTCTATGTGTGTCTTTGGTGATTTCCAAATACATAAACCATCCACGAGGCTTGCATGTCATGAATGGTAAAATAAAATTATCTCATCAATATCCTGAACAAAAATGGAGATTTTTTCAAATCATAAAAAGCAACTTTGCTTAGTTGTGAAAAGTTTTAAGGTTTCTTTCTACAATGATGTCAACAATGAATTTGGTGCAACCAGACCAATGGGATACTAAGATTTAAAAATATCCCACATAAGCAAACCAACGTCTCCTCTTTAGATACATAACACCCCAACATCACTGTACTCAGAATCAGAATTAAAAAAAAGGAAATAAAATATATAAATAAACAAGTTGAGTGGATCAAAACCTATATGACTGATGAAATGGATGAACATAACTACCTCCTTATCTTCAATGGTGATAACATGAGGCGTAAAAGCCAGTCCTGCAGAACTGTTCATCCATTCACCTAGGAAGGGATAAACATAAATGTTAAAACTTAGAAGTTAAAACACTTCAAATCAGAACTCAGAAGAGATAAAATAGCCTTTTAAGTTACTACTATGATAACTTAGAAGTTAACACACTACAAAACAAAAGAGATAAAACAGCCTTTTTGGTTACTACAATGAGAATCTATACCAGAAGTTTGAACCTTGACTGCATAGTAATTATGAGTCGCAAGTAACCAAGCAAAGAGAAACCAAATTACTACTTACCGACAACCAGGACAACCAAAATAAAACACAACAATAGCAGAGAATAGAAAAAGTTCCAAACAGATAAAAGCAAAAGGAAAAAAAAGAAGAAAACAGCAATTACCAGTTGAAGGTACACAAGATCTAGAAATGGAAAAATAATAATAATATGAAACGATAGCGCAATCATCCACCTTATTTCCTTCAGTAGATTATGACAGCAAAATGGAAAAATTTGAAGTAATAGGATGTTACTCAAAAAATTAAATGGTTACTACTTTTTTAAATTTACCAAATAACCATAACATTAAATGTTAACAACCTCATAGTTCAATATACATGTACATATATATTTTCTTGATTATCTTAATCTCATCTGTAAAATTTATTTGATTAAACATGGAATATTAATTCGTTAAAATGTTATTTGTTTTGCTTTGGTCCGTAAAAGTCCCTGCCTATGCAAATTAGTTCCTCAATGGATGAATTTGTGAACAAGTTGACAATTTCAATACAGTGAACTCGTTGGCCCGTGGACAACTTCAAGGACCAATTTGTGTAGACAAAAACTTCCAATAACAAATAAAAAGAACCCTTCAGATCAAAAAAGCCAAATTCTAAATCCTAATATAACAGACACAATCAAGTAATCTACAGTGAATGATAATCTATGTACACTTCCAATTGAAGACGTGTCCGGTGTTCGACACATCTGTATGTGTTGGACACCAAACACCGACATTTCAATTAACTATATTTTTCAAATTAAAATCGGTGTCTGTTTGTCCGTGTGTTTGTGTTGATGTTGGTGCTTCATAGAATTGATAATATTTGATAATATTCGTATAAAAATAAAATACAATACATACCTAGAGCAGCTAGTTGTTGCTTCCTTCCACTACCAGGTGGGCGGCCTCTAGGCCGTTTCTGAGAAGGAGAGGTTGAACCAGGGGTGGAATTTTCAGTAGGAGACAAAGGAGAGAGTCTCAAAGAAACAGTTCCATCAGGACCATACTTACGAGGCCTCCCTCTTTTCCTTTTCATAGGCTCCCCTGAAGAAGGAACAACAGGACCAGGAGAGGAACCTGTGCTAATACCATGACTATAACTAGCATGCTGCTGAGGCTCTACTGAAAATGTAGAACCATCAGAACCATTAGACAAAATCCTAAACCCAGAAGATGGTTGTAGGAACCCTCCACTGGCATTACCAGACCCACCAATCACTCCTCCTCTATGCATATAATAAGGAACAGAGCTACCAGAGAATGACATAGCTTCTCTACCATCCATGCATTTACTAAAACTAAGAAATTTCTCAACTTTAAATGTGATAAATAATACACTAACTTTTTTAACTAGAGATAACTTCCTAACCTAAGAAACCAGATGAAACTACCAAAATGCTGGCTTTGGCTTTGCCAGGTACGCTTCTACTGGTCAAAAGCAAAAAGCTTTGACAATGCTGGAAAGATTAGATTTTTCACAAAACCCTAGATTAACACGGTTAGGGATCTAAATAAACGTAGCTCTAGATATTCAATTAACACGGTTAGGGATTTGAAAAGTGAATGCTGCTAGAATAGGGGTTTTGTTTACCTAGAAAAATCCAAGAATCGCACGAAAAAATTACATAAGAATCAAATGAACATGTAGAAAAGGGGGAGGAGGATGGGGATTTTAGAGCTTAAACAGAATCACCATTCGGAATAAATGACGGAGCTTAGTGAGGGAAAATGTAGGAAAAATAGAAGCTTAGATTGAAGTTAGAAAACTCAAAGGAATCGTATCTGTAACGCGTTAAGAGAACAAAACCCTAGATTTCAAAATCTAGGGTTTTTTGGCAGAAGAATGCAGTGCAAATTCGACAGGGAGCGTGAGTTTTCAGTTGGGCCTATAGAAGGGAAGAAGTGAGCTAAGCGTGTGTCAATAAAAGCGACTGGTGTATCTCTCTATTTGGAATTCAATTAAATGAATACATTGACAATTTCCGATGTTCGTTATGGATAATTCATCAATAAATATTTCCAAAACTATATTACTTCATAAATGTGCTGTTTTTTTTTGGTAAAAAAATATATGCTGTTTTTATTTTTTATTTTTTTTTGTTTTAAAACTTAAGCTCTCTCTTGTACCAAAAAAAAAAACTTAAGCTCTCTTTGAGCTCTTTTATCATGCATCTGGTGGAGGTCTTGCATTAGCAGGAAACTCATAATTTTGAGGAACATAACTATCCATTAATACACCATTATATCAAGTAATTTTTTTATAGGTAAATGTTAATAGTTAGTAATTAGTTAGGGAGTGGAGAAATGTTATTTTTTAGGATTTGAATCGTGGACCTCCTTCTTGCAACTTTTTTTTTAACTCATCAATTGAGTTACCTATTTAGAACTTATATTAGGTGATTTTCATGGAGATCACTCATCATTACAAGCACCTGCAATAGCAAAAGTAAAGTATCCATAACATTCATATTCAATAAATGAAAGAGACTCTCGTATCTTTAGTGAATTTAGTTGAATGAATATATTGTTAATTTCTGATCTTCGTTATGGATAATTCATTAATAAATATTCCAAAACTATATTACTCCATAAATATGTTGTTGTTTTTTGTTAAAAAAATGTAGACGATTTTTAGTTGGATGCGGATTCTTCAATTCAGTAAAACTGAAAGGTTCAGTCAACAGGGAAGGGAAATTAGGGATTTCGAAGGGAAATGGGAATGTATTTGGGAATAAGGGAACAATTTCGGCGGCAGAAAACAAGTGTCAAATAAGCTATGCTAAACAAGGAAAGAAAAATAACTCTTTTACTCATTTGATAATTGATGATCCATTCCCTTGATTCATTAGTACATATATAGTAGTCTAGGGACAGCTGTAACTAGCTAGGGACAGCTGCATTCTTATCCTCATTGTCCAATGATAGCTAAGTCATTACAAAAAGGAATAAAAAGGACAAGAACTAAAAATGGGAATATAGATTCTAGAACCATCTAGTGACCATGGGTCTATTTGAGAGTCATCTCATAATCTCGTGTCCACTTGGGCTTGACCCGGTTCCTTTTGGCCCTCACTTGTGGTATTGAATGATCCACTTCTTCATACATGGACTCTAAATCATTGTCATCAAAGTGGGCTTCAACAGTTTGGGCCATAACATCTGCTTCCTCATGCACAGTCACCTTGTCCTCAAGGTGTAAGGAAGGATACGTCTTCTTCATCTCTTCTAAGGATTCCCAAGTAGCATCTTCTGGGTAAAGACCCTGCCACTGTACCAGAATTTCAATAACACCATTATCATGGTTTTGGTAATCAAGTATAGCATCTGGTTGAATAATAGGATGATTTTCTGCAGTAGTAGAGGGCAGTTCTAAGGGGCTGGCCGAAGGATCCTTGCATGGTTTCAGCTGAGAGACATGCAAAACTCTGTGAATTTTGCTATGAGCAGGTAGATTGACTTCATATGCAACTTCTCCCACAACTTTGAGTAATTCAAATGGACCATAATACCTCTTAGAGAGTTTATGACTGCGTTGCTCACCCAAAGAACCTTGTCGGTAGAGGCTATAAACTCTGTATGCTTGATAAAAACCAGATCACCAACTTTAAAAGAGTGAGGTAGCCTTTTCTTGTCAGCATACAGTTTCATTATTTGTTGAGCTTTAAGAAGTTGACTTTGAGAGCTGTCAACAATTCATCTCTATTTATTAACTCAGGTTTAATTGCTTCCAAATTACTAGAACCCAGAATGTATTGTGGCAATGAAGGAGGGGGTCTTCCATAAACGATTTCAAATGGAGTGAAACCTGTAGCTGAATGGACTGTTGTGTTGTAGTGCCACTCAACCTAATGTAGAATTTTTGCCCACTTAGTAGGATGATCAAACACGAAACAGCGAAGATATTGTTGAAGAGCTTTGTTCACAATAAGCAGAAGACATGCGTAGCTTAGTACCACTTAAACAGAATAGCTCTTGCCAAAAGTGACTGAGAAAAATTGGATCTCTAACTGAAACTATACTTTTAGGCATGCCATGCAACTTACAAACCATAGTGGCAAACAAATTGGCAACATGAACAGCAGTAAAGTGAGTTGGTAATTTTTCAAGATGGGCTGCTTTTGAAAATCTGTCAACTACCACTAGAATGGTTGTGTTATCTAATATCTAACTTTTATTATCTACTATAATCTACTAATCAACTAAAATAATCAATTGAAACTACGAGATAACTGCACTGATAAATAAAAAACACGGGACAACTGCAGTGATATATAAAAAAACACGGGATTAATATTTACCATTGATATTTATAATTTTTTTTGACTATTTATAATTAATATTTACCATTGATAATTATAATTTTGGAAAACTACTATAAAACTACTATCTAAAAAAACACGTGATAACTGCAATAATCTACTAATCAACTCAAATAATCAATTGAAACTATGAGATAACTGCAACGATGTATAAAAACACACGGGATAACTGCACAAATATATAAAAAGACAAAGGATTAATATTTGTCATTGATAATAAATTTTTTGAAAGACTACTATAAACCTACTATCTAAAAAACAATAATATTTAATGATTATTTAAACTACTGATTAATATTTAAAATAAATATTTCTTATTAATAATCTACTATCTCTCTTTTACTATTTACTATAATCTATTAATCAACTAAAATAATTAATTGAAACTACGAGATAACTGCACTGATATATAAAAAAACACGAGATTAATATTTGTCATTGATAATTAAATTTTTTGAAACCTACTACTACAAACCTACTATCTAAAAAATAAGCAGGCTTAATGACTATTTAAATTACTAATTAATATTTAAAACAATTATTTCTTATTGATAATCTACTATCTAACAAATTTACTATCTACTATAATCTACTATCAACTAAAATAATCAATTGAAACTACCAGATAACTGCACGGATATATAAAAACCATGGGATTAATATTTGCCATTGATAATTATAGTTTTTGAAAACTACTATCTAAAAAAAAGAAGGCTTAATGACTATTTAAACTGATTAATATTTAAAACACACGCGACAAATATTTGTCACTAATACCTAAAAAATGACAAATAACTGTTACTGATATATAAAAAAAACACGAGATAAATATTTGTTAATGATAATCTACTATCTATCTTTCAATATCTACAATAATCTACTAATCAACTCAAATAATCAATTGAAACTATGAGATAACTACACTGATACATAAAAAACACTGGACAACTGCACTGATATAAAAAAAATACAGGGATAATTGCAATGATATATATAAAAACACGGGATAGTTGAACTGATATATAAAAAACATGAGATAACAACACTGATATATAAAAAAACACTGCACTGATATATAAAAACACACGGGATAAATGCACATATTGTTTTTAAATGATACTTTTACATTTTCAGTTTTAATATTTATCAATTTTTTATTTGAAACTCCTTTTTTATCTACTTTAAATTTTTCTTTATTTTCACGGGGTAATGTTCAGACTATTTAAATACTGTCTAAATTCATTCCTAAAAAGAACACGACAGCACCAGTCCGTATGCAAGTCATTCTCTATATTTTACAATTGATTTTAGATTAATGAAATCTCAAACTAACGTTTCTATTTGAGGTAATCGTATGACGTAACACGATCGGCCCGTGCGGATGCACGGGTATAGTACTAGTTAAGTACTAAATTAATTCGATTGGGTTAACGTCCAAATAATTCTATTAATTATTTTGAGGATGTTACATTCTCCCCAACTTGAAAGAATTTTGTCCTCAAAATTTCGTCCAGTCTTTCATTTGAATAACCGAGAATCGACATTCCCAGAAAGGACCTTAACTTGCTGGAAAACAACCTTAAATTTAACGAATGAATGTAGAAACTCTTCTCAAGTTGGCACGTCAATCTCTAAGTACGTTCCACTACTACCCTAGAACGCTCTAAGGTTATAGTCCGAACTCTCGTGTTACAAATCAACACAAGAAACTCATCATTCGCCTACATAGGCTCGACACCTCGTTTGAAAACACTTTCGAAGCTTCATTCCACTTATCCTCGTTTACACCCAACTTTGATTAATCTAAATCAACGGGTTTAATACAAGACACTTGATAGAAATACAGGTTGAAAAATGAGGTCCACATATTGGTACTCCACGATCGAGATAAGAACAAACACGATTTCCTCGAAGGGTGTAAACACGTTCTCAACAAATTTTCTAAAATTTATAACGGTTCTCATACACATTGAAAAATGTGACGGAAAAGTCATCTGTGAAATTTCTTGACTTGCCCCCAAGATTTCGAGATAAAGCTTTTCAACAAGATGGAATGAGGGTTTTACTAAAAACTTTGACCTTAAACGTAGAAATTAACCGTGGGGACATCAGATAAATTTGAACGTAATGAAAATCACCTCAGTTGTTCTCAAAACAACTTTCAAACAGAACTCAGAGCTCCTTTTCCTCTATTGCAACTTCCTCACGAGGTTTTTACCAACGACGCACCCGATTCCTTTCCGAATTAGTCAATAGCGTTGAGAGCTTCCCCTCAACCTAAGTAATCCTCCTAAGATTTTCTTCCTCAATCAAATTTTATTAGCCTCTTGATTCGTTCTCAAAATTAACTTTAGTATGCGGGTTTTCACAAAATGATTTTTCAAAACTACCATACCGCACGCCAAGCTTCACTTCGGAAATTTCAGACTCTTGCAAGCAGATCCCTCAATTAATCCTTTGATGGTTATTCGCAATGTGAAAAAAAACGGTCAACAGTTACCTCACTTACATATTCGTATTCACATTTGACTTGTCAAACGGAATCACATAATACAATCTGATTGTTAACCTTTGCAAGCGAAAGGTTAACACCAAAACCTTGCCACTGTAGTGGAAACTTATGTATGTACCCCGTCTTAGAGCTAAAAGACTCTAACAATTCCATTTCATGCATCATTAAATCTGCCGTGTGAAGCGATTTCCTACTACACGCATCAGCTACAACATTGGCCTTTCCTGGATGATACTTCAACTCGAAGTCATAATCCTTCAGATAAGGTGAGAATCTTGGTCCCTTGTGTATGTATGTAGTAAAATTGGGTAACTTAAAGCAGTCCTCTTACACTCTACTATCACTATCCTTAGTTATTGGCTTTTCCAGCTTTTAATAATTTATTTAAAATAAGCAGTTGAATAAGTGATAATCAAATTGAGAATTGATGGGAATGTCTTTTATTGCATTAGTCATATGAATTCTATTAAAATTTTCCCACCAGTTAGAAGAAGGGTAAGTTAAATGAAGGACAGTTAGTTAGAGATAGAGAGAGACTAAAAAAGTGAAGGGCATACCGTCTAGAGAGATCATTCTAAAGATATGGCTCATGATATAAAAAACTGGCTTTGTTCAATACATGTAGCAAACCTAGCTTAGTGAGATAGACTCTGGTTGTTGTCTTTGCAATCATTGGATAATTTAATTTTGGAGGTATAATTTAATTTTATTTTTATTTTTTTAAAAATTCCTGACGGATTTGCGACGGCTTTGCGACGAAAAGTTGTCAGAGTTTGCGACGACTTTGCCACGAAAATATGCGACGGATTTGCGACGACTTTGCGACGGATTATTTGCGACGGGGAGTTTCGTCGCAAACGCTTTGCGACGAGCTGTTTTGCCACGACTCTTCGTCGGTCGCAACTTCATTGCCACGGAAAAAGGTCCATTTGCGACGGAAATTGTCGTCGCAAATGAGCGATTTTCTTGTAGTGGGATACGATCTCTTGCAGAATTGCATTAGGTAGATCACATAATCTCATTCCGCCCTCACCTCTTCCTTCTTCATCATCATGCTTTTGGTGATTGTTACAGTTGATCAAAAAATTTGCATCCATGTCTACATTATTATACACATACACATTATCGTAAGAAAAATGATAACAATAACAAGAAATAAACTCTCACGGTAAACTTAATGGGAGTCACCACAAATTGTCCATGTTATAATTACAAAATCAATGCAACTAATATAACATTTATATATTTAACAAATTTACCTTATATATCAAAATCTTAACACAATATTTACTCAAGATGTGGAGTAGGTTAATATCACCTCAAAACCTTCTCAGTTAAATTCATCTTACTACACAAACTTAACAAAATTATCCCCTTTCAAATGTATTGACTAATTTGCAATAATCACAAAAACAATATACCCATGTGTTCATTAATTAAACCTACTATGATTATTTCCCCTTTTCCATCTTTCAAATATTTTCCCTTACTTGAAGTTAGGAAGTTTAAACAAAAAACAAAAACACATTTTTTAAACCCTAACACAATCATATACCCCAAGGCCAACAAATCCACAATGAGTTTCAATTTTTGAAACCATAGCTCTTTCCAAATGAACACTCACTTTTTTTTATGACACCATGATAAAAAATCATGTCATTAACATAACAAGTAGTTTACACTACTTTTAGTTCTGACTATTTTGGATCCTTCCTCTTCATCACAAGATATTAAACAAAATAGAAGATAATGATGGGAGAGATAAAAATCATTCAAGACATAGAGAGGATGGAGGGAGATGAGAAAGAGTGAAAAAGATGATCCAAATCTGTAGAGGAGATATCAAAAAAGTAACAATGACAACATAACAAACCTAAAGATGAAAATAAGCAGCAAACCCTATGTTGCGTCAAAGACACACTTAGAGCAAGTGTACTCTATCGCAGAAGTAGTATAAAAAATATCGTCTCCACAGGGATTAATTAATAAGTACCAAACTACTCGAAATTAATTATTATTTAGACGAACGAATGTTTGGTTGTTATAAAACTAAAATAAAAAGAAATAAATAGCAATAATTAAAATGTAAAGTTTAACCAATAGAGAGAGGCCTAGGGTCACGGTTTCACTTGCAAGTTTCGATTCCTCTATGTCTAATTCTACCTGAATCCCCTTATTTTATTCAATTACCAATCCCTTTACTAAAGCTATTAACCCGTTTGGTCATTCGCGATTAATATTCTTTTCCCTAAATTAACCCTAGTTTGGTCATGCTAGAATTTAAATCGAGGGAAAGCGTAAGGTACAAAAAGGTTGAATGATTGGAAGACTAAATTAAAGTTTGGTCATTCATTAATTATAGTCTCAATTATCCTATAGGTCCACCAACTAATTGCAGTACGGTCGCTGATCAACTAATTGATTATGAACATGCAAAGGTTGTCAATCCTAATTATGTGATCAAAGCAATAGGATAATATCAGTTGAAATAAAAATTAGGAATTCAAAACAGAAATTAAAACATAAAAAGGTCTCTAATCAAGCAAGATCCACCTAGACCCTAGAAGAGGATTTAGCTATCCATAGTGTTCGAGAACAATAAAATAAAATTAGGAGTCATAAATTACAGAGATAAAAATAACCCGGAATAGAGAAATTTCTGATCCTGCGAATTTTGTCTCCTTTTCTTGCTTCAAAGCTCTCTCACGGTGTCAAAAACGGGTACCAAAACTTCCAATCTCTCTCTCTGCGCAGTCCGTGTGCGTCAGTCTATTTCAATTCTCCGCCTCGGTTTCCGTGCGCAGCTTCTCCTTTCTCAGTTCACGTTGCAGCTCTCTCTTCCACTGTTGTGCCGTCAGTTCTCCTTTTTTCTTTCAATTCTTGCGTGTCTTGGTTCTGGTGTTGTGCTCCCTTTTTATTCTAACTCCTCCTCAATTTACATTCCAGCGCACCTTTTATACTTAAGGCCTAGGGTTACATGCCAAAAAAATTCAATGAATTCCCTACGCCACTTTTCCATTTGCCAAGCACATGGGCCTTTCTTTCTTTATTTTAAATGGACTATGATTCATTCCTTGCTTTCAGCCCAACTCTCTAAATTATTATCCATTTTGATGATGCTCGGACTTGCACACCGCAACAAGAGTGAGTTATTGTGCTAAAGACACCCCATTTTACTTTAAACACCCCATTGCAACAATTTCTTTATTCATCCTCTTTCCTATAAAATAAAGAGCAAAGTAAGTCACTTATTTAATTAAATGATAATAAATTCTCTAAAAAGATCCAAAAAGTATCTCTAAAAATGCACTAAATTGGAGTTTATCAACTCGCCGACACTTAACTTTTGCTTGTCCTCAAGCAAATTTTCTGGCTCAACAAAATTTCCAAATAAGTAATAGAGACAGTCAAATACGAGACCCAAAACTGGAGGCACAATGACAGACAATAGACAATATAACACATATGAGGTGCCAAAAGGTTGCCCAATTAGAGGCTCAAGTCCCTGAAGAATACATTTCTGTGAACAAAGGCACTCGCTCAAAATCTCTCTAAGTGTTTAGGGACTAAGGAAAATATACACTCAAGTTTCCACAAAATGCACATTACCATAAGCTTGTAATTTGACCAAATCTCCACTAAATAGTTCACATGAATGCAAAAGATGGGGTTTCATGGGTTGTAATGGGGCCAGGGTGAATTCATGCAAGGTAGGAAATAAGAAGAAAGGGATAATCAAACGGCTAAAAAAAAAGAAACAAGAAATGAATAGTAACCTTTGAAACAAAATATGGAGCTCCTATCTATTTTACAATTTTTGCCCAAACTCCAAATTAATTTCACTTTCATTCATCACTCTTCTTTTTCTATTGAGTCGACTTTTTTTTTATTTTTTTTTATTTGCCCTTTGGCTCTTGAATAGACTCTTTTGATGTGCCTTTTCCTCCTTCTTGTTTTCCCTTTTTTTTTCAAAATTTCTTTCTATTTTTTTTTTCACTTTTTTTTTTATTTCTATTAGGAGGAAGGGTTAAGCACATGAGTTTCTCCTATTTTGTTTACTTCCTATAGAAAGATACTAGTAAGTACATGATTCACTCTTTTATTTTTTTTCATCCTAACAAGATAGATAACTAAAGTAGAGGACGAAATTTTAGTCCTGACAATATAGACCACTAAAATATAGGACGTAATTGTAATTTTCAATAGTTGCTCCACATTTAATTCCAAATGGTTACCACAAAAAGAAAAGAGAAAAAAAATTATATCTGGGTACCAAAGAAAAAATAATATAACAATTAGGCTCAGAGGGGGCAACTAAGGGATGAATTCAACAAACAACTCTGAGGCCAGAAAATTACCTAAATTCCCCAAATCTTTTTACATGATGCAAATCAATTTTCGCCTTGAAATGGTCAAAAGACAAATTCTAGAATGTAACAAATTGGGAAACACACTCATAGAAAAAAAAAGGGGTAAAAATTTATGATTTAGTATCAATCCCCTTATGAAGGCTCAGATCTCACATTTAGAAGTTAGTTCACAAAAAGTACTCAGCAGAGACAAATGCTAATTATCAGCTTCCTAAGGACATCCCCACAGTTACAATTAAGCACAAGTCTGTCAAGTAAATTGATTATGGGATCCCCTAAAGGCAAAATCTCTATATTTTTTTTTTCAACTTGAAGCATAAGCCGCTAAAATAAGCCAGAAAAAATGCTATCAACTTATACAGTGGGTATGTGCATTAATAGAGATGAATTGACAAAGTTAAACTCTACTCCCCCACACTAGCCTAAAGCATGGTCCTCAATGCAAAATATTAAATTGGCACAACAATAAATAAATGAGAGAGTAAGAGTGACTTCCCTGAGAGAGCTTGCAGTCTGAGCTTATTCCTAAAAACAAAACAAAACAAAACAAAAATGAGAGAAAATAAAACACAGGTTGCCTCCTGCAAAGCGCTTGTTTAACGTCTCGAGCCTGACGGTACTAGAGTCAGTCGTTGAGGGCAGTGACATAGCTCACTTGACTCAACCCTTCCTCAAAATGCTTCACACGCTGCCCATTGACCTTAAAAATGGTGCCATCTTCATGAGATACCTCAAGCACTCCATAAGGAAAAACTTGAGTAACAGTGTAGGGTCCATACCACCTTGAGCGTAACTTTCCTGGGAAAAGACGCAAACGTGAGTTATAAATTAAAACTTTTTCACCAACATGGAATTCACGCTGCTGGATGCGCTTATCATGCCACTTTTTAGTCCGCTCCTTATATAACTTGGCATTCTCATAAGCTCCCAGACGGAGCTCATCCAATTCATCGAGCTGCAGCAACCTATTTTCACCTGTAAGCTGAGCATCAAAGTTTAGAAATTTTAAAGCCCAAAGTGCTTTATGCTCTAATTCAACAGGCAAATGACATGCTTTTCCAAAAACAAGACGGTAAGGAGACATCCCAATGGGGGTTTTAAAAGCAGTTCTATAGGCCCATAGTGCATCATCAAGTTTCAAAGACCAATCTTTTCTTGATGCACTAACTGTCTTCTCTAAAATCCTTTTCAGCTCTCTGTTTGAAATTTCAACTTGCCCACTAGTTTGTGGGTGGTAAGGAGTTGCTACCTTATGAGTGACACCATATTTGCTCAAAAGATTTTCAAAATGTTTATTGCAAAAATGGGTGCCACCATCACTAATAATTGCTCGGGGAGTGCCAAATATTGTAAAAATATTTTTCTTTAAAAATCTCACTACCGCCCGAGCATCATTAGTAGGTAAGGCTACAGCTTCTACCCACTTAGACACATAATCTACAGCAACAAGAATATATTGATTTGAAAAAGATTTAGGGAAGGGCCCCATAAAGTCAATACCCCATACATCAAATATCTCACAAACCAAAATGTTGTTTAAAGGCATCTCTTGACGCCTAGAAATATTGCCACTCCTTTGACAACTATCACAAGCTTTCATAAATTCATGAGCATCTTTAAATATAGTAGGCCAATAAAAACCACATTGTAACACTTTATATGCAGTTCTATTTGGGCCAAAGTGGCCACCTACCTCTCTAGAGTGACAATGCTCAAGGATAGAAGTTACCTCATCCATAGGCACACAACGCCTAATAACCTTGTCTCCACATACTTTAAATAGGTAAGGGTCATCCCACAAGTACTGTCTAGCATCAGAAATTAATTTCTTCTTTTGCTGAAAAGAAAAATCAGGGGGAACAACCTTACCCACCAAGTAGTTGACAATGTCTGCAAACCAAGGAATAGTAGAAACAGCTAAAAGTCTCTCATCAGGGAAAACCTCCTTGATCTCCCCATCATTTGAGGCCTGCATCACACTATGGTCAAGCCTTGAGAGGTGGTCAGCTACAAAGTTCTCTGAGCCTTTCTTGTCTCTAATCTCCAAGTCAAACTCTTGTAGCAACAAGATCCACCTGATTAACCTGGGTTTTGCATCCTGCTTTCCAAGCAAATATCTAATGGCAGCATGGTCAGTATAAACAATAACTTTAGAAAGAACAAGGTAATGACGAAACTTGTCAAATGCAAATACTACAGCTAGTAACTCTTTCTCTGTGGTAGTGTAATTTCTTTGAGCATCATCAAGAGTACGACTAGCATAGTAAATGGTATAAAATACCTTATTCTTTCTTTGCCCCAAAACAGCCCCCACAGCAGTATCGCTAGCATCACACATAATTTCAAAGGGAAGCGACCAATCGGGGGCAACAACAACAGGGGCACTAATTAATTTTTCCTTTAAACAATTAAAAGCCTTCAAACAAGTGTCAGAAAAATCAAAAGCGGCCTCCTTAACCAAGAGGTCAGTCATAGGCTTTGCAATTTTTGAGAAGTCTTTAACAAACCTCCTATAGAATCCGGCATGGCCTAGAAAACTACGGACCCCCTTAACAGAATTGGGTGGGGGCAACTTTGCAATTACCTCAACCTTTGCAGGATCAACTTCAATGCCTCTAGTGGACACCTTATGTCCTAGAATAATGCAATCTTGTACCATAAATTGGCACTTCTCCCAATTGAGCACTAAATTGGTATCCCTGCATCTCTGCAACACTGAATTCAAGTTATGTAAACAATCCTCATAAGAGGATCCAAAGACGGTAAAATCATCCATGAATATCTCAATGCATTTTTCAACCAAGTCAGAGAAGATAGCCATCATGCATCTTTGGAAAGTGGCAGGGGCATTACATAAACCGAATGGCATCCTTTTATATGCAAATGTTCCATATGGGCAAGTAAAAGTAGTTTTTTCTTGATCTTCAGAAGCCACTGGTATTTGCAAATAACTGGAATATCCATCCAAACAACAATAATAATCATGACCTGCCACTCTCTCAAGCATTTGATCAATAAAGGGAAGGGGGAAGTGATCTTTTCGGGTGGCATCATTTAATTTTCTATAATCAATGCACATACGCCACCCGGTAGTTTTCCTAACTGCAATTAATTCATTTTTATCGTTCTCCATTACAGTAGTACCTCCCTTTTTAGGAACACATTGAACAGGACTTACCCACTTACTATCAGAGATAGGATAGATGATACCTGCATCAAGAAGCTTAATCACTTCCTTTTTGACCACCTCTTTCATGTTGGGATTGAGGCGGCGTTGAGGTAGTGCCCGGGGTTGGTAATCATCCTCCATGTAGATCTTGTGGGTGCAAATTGAGGGACTAATGCCTTTTATATCATGAATAGACCATCCAAAGGCTTCTTTGTTGGCCCTTAATACCCTCAAAAGCTTATCCTCCATGGTATCTGTCAAATCTGCAGAAATAATCACAGGCAAAGAGGAAGGGGGATGCAAGAAAGCATATTTTACATTTGAAGGAAGAGGCTTTAATTCAAGCTCAGGAGCCTCTTCAATTGAAGGTTTGGGATTTGGAGTATTACCCCATTCCAATTCCTCAAATCTATGGTTACTCCAATTTTTGTGAGGGTGGTGAGCCTGCAAAAACATTAAGAACTCTTCTTCCTCACCACCCTGCAATATGCCAAGTCCCTGCAAAGTAAGTACTTTTTCTAGAGGGTCCTGAATTCTAAAATCATCAAAACTTTCAGAGGTAACCACATCATTAATATCCATAGCTTGAATAAAATTACAAGAAGCAAATGAGGAGGGATTTTTTAATGAGTTCAAGACTTGAAATACAACTTCCTCATCTCCAAATCTTAAAGTCAATTTTCCCTGCTGAACATCAATTAAGCTTTTTCCTGTAGCTAAGAACGGACGCCCCAAAATAATTGGGACTTCCTCATCTTCTTCCATATCCAATACAACAAAATCAGCAGGGAAAATAAACTTATCAACTTTAACTAAAACATCTTCTACCACTCCACGGGGGTGGGCAATGGATCTATCAGCTAGCTGCAAAGTGACGTTAGTAGGATGTGGTTCCTGCAAACCAAGCTTTCTAAAAACAGAAAAAGGCATCAAATTTATACTTGCTCCTAAATCACATAAAGCCTTTTCAAAATGAGAGTTACCAATTGTACAAGGAATAGTAAAACTACCTGGATCTTTAAGCTTAGGTGGTAACTTTTTTAGAACTATAGCAGAACATTCCTCATTAAGCCTAACTGTCTCAAAGCCTTCTAACTTCCTTTTGTTAGAAATAATTTCTTTTAAAAATTTGGCATATTTAGGCATTTGAGCAATAGCTTCAGCAAAAGGAATGTTGATATGCAATTTTCTAAATATTTCAAGAAATTTGGCAAATTGCTTATCATGCTGCTCATTTTTAAGTCTTTGAGGATAAGGAACATTTACCTTTGCTTGCTCATATTTTTCCCTTTCCTTTTTGCTTTCCTCAGAAGTGCTCCCCTCAGCAGGAGCTTGTATTTCTTTCTGGGGCGCCCGCCCGTCTTGATTGTTTTCTTGAACCAGCTCCTTGCCACTCCTAAGAGTGACAGCCTTGCAATGCTCATTTCTTGGATTAGGCTCGGTTTGGGTAGGCAGTGAGCCTTGAGGCCTTTGAGACAACACAGTAATGAGATTTGAGATTTGACCCTTCAGGCTTCCAAATTCGTTGTTCATGGCTCCCTCCAAGCTTCCAAATTTTTCATTAGTCTGCTGCATAAACCTTGTCAACACATCATTGGTATCCAACTTTTTCTCCTCTTGCCTTTGCACATGTGGAGGCTTATAGGAGTTCGAGCTTTGCTCCTTTTGTTGTCCTCCCCAAGAGAAATTAGGGTGATTTCTCCAACCCGGATTGTAAGTGTTTGAATAAGGGTCATTTTGGGTCCGGTTGGAATTCTGAACATAATTGGCCTCTTCAGTTGAAGTTGTTGGCCGGCCCTGTGCTTTTATCAGTTCTTCAATGGATTGCAACCTCTCATCAGTCCTGTCCATGTAATTGGATAAAACACCCATGCACGGGTGTCCAACTTTTTCCATGTATCTAACTAAAGCATCTTGCATACCAGGCCTTAACTCACCTTTCTTCTGACCAAGATAGTTGACTTCTTCAGTTAGGCCTCCCCAGAGGTTATTCGTGATGTCACTAGTGGAGGTAATTATTGGAGTAGATTGAGTTTGTACCTTCATCAAAGATTGCATCTGTTTAGAGAGAGCATCCAGCTTTATGTTAACACTAGTGTCATCTTCAACCTTGTAGATCCCAGCTGATTTCTTAATGTGTCTGTCACTTGTCTCCCATTGGGCATTATCGGCTGCTATCTCTGCAATTAAGTCATATACTGTCGCAGGTTCCTCATTCATTAGAGAGCCCCCACAAGCCATATTAATAATTCCCCTATTTTGAGAAGATAATCCGTTGCAAAAATATTCAAGCAATTGCCACTTCTCAAATCCATGATGTGGACAACTTCGGAGTAAGTCTTGAAATCTTTCCCATGCTTCATGCAAAGATTCTTGCTCGAGTTGAGCAAAGCTGATTATTGCACCTCGGATCTTAGTAGTCTTACCTGGAGGAAAATATTTGGTCAAGAATTTTTGCTTCAGTTGATCCCAAGTGGTAATGGACTCAGCAGGTTGAGAGTCTAGCCAAGCAGATGCCTTGTCAGCCAATGACCATGGAAACAATCTCACTCTAATGGCATCAGGAGTGACACCATTACAAATTACTGAGTCTGCCACCCTCAAGAAGTTTCTAAGATGGGTGTGTGGGTCTTCTGTTGATGCACCTCTGAACATAGTCGAATTCTGAACCATTTGAATCAAACTGGGTTTGAGCTCAAAGTTAGTAGCTTGCACAGGTGGATTGACTATGCTTGTAGTGATATTTGCTGTGGGAGTAAAGTAGTCCCGAAGAGTTCTTCTCGGATTGGCAGCCATCACTCTTGTCTTTTTTCTTATCCTTCGAGCAGTTCTTTCAATTTCTGGATCAAAAACCAAAATAGGCTCCTGGGAGCGGGTGAGCATGCACTAGTAATAGTAATAAAAATAAAACTAACTAATAAAATAAAACTAAATATAATTTTTTTTTCTTTTTATTAAATTAAAACAAGAATTAAAATAAATGTCTAAAGCAATAAAAAATCTTTTTCATTTAATATTATTAAATTAATCCCCGGCAACGGCGCCAAAAACTTGTTGCGTCAAAGACACACTTAGAGCAAGTGTACTCTATCGCAGAAGTAGTATAAAAAATATCGTCTCCACAGGAATTAATTAATAAGTACCAAACTACTCGAAATTAATTATTATTTAGACGAACGAATGTTTGGTTGTTATAAAACTAAAATAAAAAGAAATAAATAGCAATAATTAAAATGTAAAGTTTAACCAATGGAGAGAGGCCTAGGGTCACGGTTTCACTTGCAAGTTTCGATTCCTCTATGTCTAATTCTACCTGAATCCCCTTATTTTATTCAATTACCAATCCCTTTACTAAAGCTATTAACCCGTTTGGTCATTCGCGATTAATATTCTTTTCCCTAAATTAACCCTAGTTTGGTCATGCTAGAATTTAAATCGAGGGAAAGCGTAAGGTACAAAAAGGTTGAATGATTGGAAGACTAAATTAAAGTTTGGTCATTCATTAATTATAGTCTCAATTATCCTATAGGTCCACCAACTAATTGCAGTACGGTCGCTGATCAACTAATTGATTATGAACATGCAAAGGTTGTCAATCCTAATTATGTGATCAAAGCAATAGGATAATATCAGTTGAAATAAAAATTAGGAATTCAAAACAGAAATTAAAACATAAAAAGGTCTCTAATCAAGCAAGATCCACCTAGACCCTAGAAGAGGATTTAGCTATCCATAGTGTTCGAGAACAATAAAATAAAATTAGGAGTCATAAATTACAGAGATAAAAATAACCCGGAATAGAGAAATTTCTGATCCTGCGAATTTTGTCTCCTTTTCTTGCTTCAAAGCTCTCTCACGGTGTCAAAAACGGGTACCGAAACTTCCAATCTCTCTCTGCGCAGTCCGTGTGCGTCAGTCTATTTCAATTCTCCGCCTCGGTTTCCGTGCGCAGCTTCTCCTTTCTCAGTTCACGTTGCAGCTCTCTCTTCCACTGTTGTGCCGTCAGTTCTCCTTTTTTCTTTCAATTCTTGCGTGTCTTGGTTCTGGTGTTGTGCTCCCTTTTTATTCTAACTCCTCCTCAATTTACATTCCAGCGCACCTTTTATACTTAAGGCCTAGGGTTACATGCCAAAAAAATTCAATGAATTCCCTACGCCACTTTTCCATTTGCCAAGCACATGGGCCTTTCTTTCTTTATTTTAAATGGACTATGATTCATTCCTTGCTTTCAGCCCAACTCTCTAAATTATTATCCATTTTGATGATGCTCGGACTTGCACACCGCAACAAGAGTGAGTTATTGTGCTAAAGACACCCCATTTTACTTTAAACACCCCATTGCAACAATTTCTTTATTCATCCTCTTTCCTATAAAATAAAGAGCAAAGTAAGTCACTTATTTAATTAAATGATAATAAATTCTCTAAAAAGATCCAAAAAGTATCTCTAAAAATGCACTAAATTGGAGTTTATCACCCTAAAAGATGAACTTTGTCTTTTATTTTGCACGGAAAAAAAAGTGGAGTGACACTCGATATGAGCAACAATTGTGAGTGAGCGTGTGCGAACAAATTTGTTACTGATAGCATTATTTATAAATGTTGAATATGATTGTTGTGCGAAAACAGGATGTGCAAGTATACACAGTCGCAACAAGTAATAAATAGTAAGTAGAGATCGTTCCCACAAAGATTATTGAGTTCTTTTCTATATTTAAATTAGTAAGTAAGCTAGTAAGTAAAAAAAATAAAACAAGTTGTAGAACCCAATTTAATCATAAACTAGTAAAAGTAAAGGATAGTAGGAAATTCAGAATGGGAACAAGTTGGAATGCTTGTCACTATGCAACTTCTAAATATTGGTTTAATGTTAAATCGGATGTTGTAGCATCAGTACGTGCTTTTCAGTCACTTTTCTAAAGGGCTTCATTAAAAGCACTTATGTCTAAGCTCTAATTAAGTTCACCACCGGCTATTAAACACTCACAGTTCACCCTATGAATTTTGTTCTCCTATGTCTAGGTTTAAACAATAATTATTAAAGTGTCATTTAATAATTACTATTTATACTAATCCTTGAAGTAAGTTTACAAACTCTTTCAATATTCATAAACAATTATTTATTTTAGTTGGCCATTCCTAAAACAAATTTGGAAACCATTAGAAATCCATTACATAGCTAATAGCATTCCAACCACAAAGACTTTTGCTCATAATGAGCAACAAATACATGAAGAAAAGTATAGATGCTAGATCTAGTTCCATACTACTGAAATTACAAAAGAAGAGAAATCAGCTTCCTTTTCGCATAAATCTCCAAGAAATGACAGCTTGAGCAGTGCTGCAGCACTGTTCTCAGCAGTGTTGTGCAGAATTTCCTTTTTAGTGAATGTGTTTGGTGAAAAACGAAAATGGGGGTAAAAAAATTTGTTGACCAGTTCACAAGTAATAAGTTACTCACATTTTTAGGACACTGTTACTTTACTAAAAAATTCATTTGACTAAAATGATAACAATTAAATAAAAAAATTATTTCTAGAATTTACAAGCACATTGAACCTAGCCACATAAAAATTATGATTATTTTATAGATTATAAATAAATATTGTTAAGATAACTTAAGTTTCTTTGTTAATAAAATATTTGAGGTCAATTAATATTATAAAAACAAATATGTCAAACTACAATAATTTTTAAAAAGACATATTATACAATATTTTTATTTGTGGAAAGAGATTAATGTCAAAAAAAATTGTTTCGGTTTAAGTGTATGTTTGGATTAGCAGAATGATATCAGAGAGAGTGAGATGAAATGATATTGAGTTAAATCCCACTGTTTGAATAGTTTAAAAAAGTATGGAATAAAATGGTGAGTGCTAGTATCTATTCAATCCTTTATTACTTAATTTTCTTCTCTATCTATTTGGGGGGTATGAAATGGATCATTAACTCTTATTATAAAGTTTTTGTTTTATCCCTTTTGTTATTTTTAATGCTTAACAAGCTTAACTTCTCCACAACAAGGTATGACTTCTAGTTTTTTATTTCTCCATTTTTAATCCACATTGAGTTTTTTATTTCTCCATTTTTAATTCTCTTTTATGCCCAATACTTTTTTTTACTCAAAGTTTAACTAATAACTAAAAGAACATATTTAAGAAAACTATTTTATTTTTTCCTATGTTTTTGACTCAAAGTTTAACTAATAACTAAAAGAACATATTTAAGAAAACTATTTTATTTTTTCTATGTTTTTTCAGTAAGGCTAAATAGAGAATGAACAAGTTAATTTGCTCAGATGGTTGTCCAAATTATGGAGTGGGAACCTTGTTCTATCCTATTGTAAAATTTTTAAATAATGGAATGAGAATTTTATTCTACTCTATTCCACTTCCTCCATTCCGTTTCACTCCATTATGCTGTGCTATGCTCACTTTAAACTATCCAAGCATACCGTAAATGTCAAAATTGTTGAGGAGTCCGAGGGAACACCGGGAATAACAATGAACAAATGACCAAGACGACCAAGAGACTTGGACACTACATCTCTACCCAAAAACATTCGGCATATGCGGTGACCCATATATCTATTGTCTTATATTGTGAAAATGATGTTTGTGAAAGGTTCTAGCAAAGAAAGACTTGGTATTTAAACATGTCTATTGCGACCAACCTCTCTTTCTTGCGAACCTACTAAATTCATATGCCTCTCATTTGTTTGATCAGAATCGTCTGTCTATTATGGAAATAATGAATCTAGTGCTCACTGAGCTTACATATCAATTGACTCCACCTCAAGTTTTTAAAATATGAATGTCGTCTTGATGTTAGAAGCTTCATCTTCCACTAAGTCAACTTTTCTCTTCCCTAACTCACGTGCTTCACCTTCAATATCACACAATAAAGAAAAACAGTGACGATTTCATTCCAGTAAACAGTAATGAAATTTAAAAATACTTGACTTTCTAAAAATATCTATCATACCTAAAGACAATAAAAAATACAAACTGCGTTTTACCCGTCAGCTCAAACAATAACATAGAACATCTACTTTTATAAATGATTTCATTGTTTAGTATAAGAAAAATGCAACAAATTCGTTCCCAATAAGTTATAGTTTTGAAATTTGAATGGAAAAAGTTTGTTGTAACCGGAAAACGGATACTAGGGAGAATAAACTCCGGTAATACCCTAACTCAAGCCAGAAAAGGTAATGGGATGAATACCCTTTGATGGTTCATGAGTTGAGAGAAATAAAAGGGAGTGTTTTTAGGGTTAAGAAATATTTGATTTTGATATTGATTGGTTGATTCATTCATTACATGCTTGTCCTAATATATAGGCAAAGGAGGCTACACATGATTAGCCACTCAATGCTAGATGCTAGGAATATTCTAACCTAGATGCTATACTAGCTTCTAGAAACTAGGTGAGTCATTACCTAGGAATATTCTAGATCATGGTGAGTCACACAACAAGACAAAAGCATAAGAGTGCTAGAATTAAACCTACTAGGTAAAAAGGTAAATACTAATATTATTACTGTCACAATACCCGCCCCTTCAAACATCTTTGTCCTCAAGGATGAATATTTCCATGTGCCATGCTCAGGTGGTAAAGCATTCCATTTGATTAGAACCTTAGTAGTTTGAACACTTCCCCTATGAATCATCTTCCGATGCAAAACAACCACCATTTTAACAAGTTGAAAGATTAGGAAGGATCTTTTTGGAAAAGGATGGGCAATAGCAAAAATAAGATTGACGGGCAGTGTAAGCTTGATGCCATGGAAAACTTAGGAGGGATTGCAATTGAACCAACATTTAAAACATCAACAACGCCTTTGCCCCCTTCACCGTAATCAAAATAGCAACGAATGTTTCCCAAAACAGAAATATAATGATCTTGAGAAAAATCATTCAAGTAGCTACCAATGTGAACATGAAGTAGTTTAGGCGTCAAATCTGGGACATGCTTGAATCCATTGTAAGAATCGAAACCGTGATCCATTTTATTGATATCAGCTTGCCTCAGTAAACCATCTTGTACCCACCAATTTGAGCACAAGAATTCCGCGCCATCATACGCACAACCATGTTTCATGTGCATCTTGACAAGGGCATTCCTTGCTGAGATATCAGAGTTGAACCCATATTTAAAAATATAAACATGTATACTTTTTCCATAATGAAAGTCACCCAATTCAGCAGTAGCAGTAACAACACTTGCAAAGGTAAATTGAGATGGTTCAACACATGTACTCCACATTAGATAAAATATCCTAGCTGTTTCTATGCTATGCCATTGTCGACCAAGGCAAGCAATCATAGCACTCCACAAAAGTACATCATGGTCTAGGATCACAGAAAAAAGTTTCAGCACATCACCTACCAAATGACACTTGGAGTACATATCTATAATATTGGAGCCCAAAAAGTTGTCTAGTTCACAACCACTTTTGACTGTCACATAATACCCAAGTTGACCATGTCTCAAGTCTCCAGTATTAGCACAATCCTTGAGAACACTTGGCAATGTAAATTCAGCAAACTTTATTTTAAATTCTAACATATTGCAAAACAATCTAAAAGCTCCATTTTCATCACTTGTCCTCACAAGGTTGTTACTTGTATCATTATAAGTAACATGATAACCAAGAGTAGAATTTGCTTCCACATGATCATCAAAAGCATAATCACAGTAAAAGGACATAGTGATAAGATAATTACCCACTGAGTGTACATGTATCCCATGCTTCAATAGTTTCCAAAACCATAAATTCATCACACTGTAATTAGCAAGAGCAAAACCACCTCTGTCAAAACTTGCATAAACAGGGATTGAAATACTAGCCGATGTGAAACCTACCCTTCCAAGTAGCAGTGACACTTGTGCATCTTTCATGAAAGAAGAATTCCAGATTGTCAACCACCCAACTTGCTCAAAATCTGTTGGGTTGAACTTCCCAAGATCAGTCATAGGTAGGTACTCAATGATTGTGTGAATGGCTTCAACAAAGGTCACTAATATGTGCATGCCATTAACAACAACCTCGAGATCGGCACTAATGTTTGCAATAAATATAAGTTTCTCTAACACGTTGGGTTTCCAAGTATTCCTCACCATACATAGACAAATATTGAGTGGCATTTCAACAAACATGTGGCAGCAGTCCAGCAGCGATGGGGATTTGGCTTTGGTGAATGCAATAGAGTCGGGCAAGAACCATCCCTCAAAACCAGCAAATTCTTTTGCACAAAATCCTTGAAATAATAGAGATGTTTCTTTGTGAAATTCCTCAATCACGATTAACAAATATTGAGGTGGACTGACTGACAGTTTCAGAGTGGCACCCTTATCAAACACCTGGTATGCATATGTGGAGTAGCCACATTTTAAACAAAAATTGATTAGAGAATGTGATAGGCATAGATTGAGAGGTGGTATCGGAGCAATGATTATATCGGGTGGTTTCGGTGGCGGCTCGAACCAGGGTGATAGCGATGGCACCATTGTTATCAATTCAACCGACACGATCTCGTAACGTGAAGGACGCACGACATTTGACTCAAGGGAGACAAAATTGCAACACAGTTGCGAACAAGGAATGATGAAAGCGTTCCATCGGCGGGGAAGAAGAATTTTTGGACAATGAAGAAAAATTTCAGAGCGAACCTGTAGTTGGATGATTTTCGGGACTTTTTCCATTTGTTCCTCAACAGCCTTAGGAATGGAATCAACAACCAAGTCATCGCTGTCAAGCTTGCTAGAGAAGGTCTTGTGGGTGAGAGTGTTGTCGAGCTCGCCGAAGGGGGTAAAACCACGGTCTAAATGCTCCGAATCTGCGATCATCTCCGAAACTAGGGCCGCAGTGGGATTTCCCTCAACCGGTGCTTCCGTGCCGTCGATTCTGGCTTCTGACATATCTGAGGTTGAATCGCTGGTAAATGTAGTTGAGGTCGCAGAGGAGAGGCTGAGAGGTGGCGCTTCATCTTCATTTTCTAGTTCCTCTTCTTCACTTTCTTCTTCCGGCTCCAAAACAACGTACCTAATATTCTTATGTGCTGATTGATGTTCCACAGTCCATGGTTCATCACATAAGAGACATATACCCAATTTCAGCTTTTCTTCCACTTCTAAGAAACTCAAAATTCTTTTCACAGCCATGAGAAAGCAGCACCAGGTCGATGCTTTGATACCAATTGTAACCGGAAAACGGATACTAGGGAGAATAAACTCCGGTAATACCCTAACTCAAGCCAGAAAAGGTAATGGGATGAATACCCTTTGATGGTTCATGAGTTGAGAGAAATAAAAGAGAGTGTTTTTAGGGTTAAGAAATATTTGATTTTGATATTGATTGGTTGATTCATTCATTACATGCTTGTCCTAATATATAGGCAAAGGAGGCTACACATGATTAGCCACTCAATGCAAGATGCTAGGAATATTCTAACCTAGATGCTATACTAGCTTCTAGAAACTAGGGGAGTCATTACCTAGGAATATTTTAGATCATGGTGAGTCACACAACAAGACAAAAGCATAAGAGTGCTAGAATTAAACCTACTAGGTAAAAAGGTAAATACTAATATTATTACTGTCACATTTGTACAGCATGTATTACTAACCACTGTATCTATTGGAAAAGGAAGATACAAGACGTAAGTTTTCAGGCAGCTCTTCTTATCAAATAATAATGAAGCATTTACTAATTCTCATTTAAGCATTTTCACTAAGGTTGTAAAGCAGCATTTATTAAAGCGAACGATAACATGGATATATCTTCGTTTCAGTTATAAGAGACTGCAAATATAAGAAAATATTAAATCCTTTGTCAAGTCCATCAAACTACCTTATAATTCAGAGGTTTCTAGATGTGATTTCTAGTGCATGCCTATACCTGTAGAAAGGGCAGTAATTTGTCAAATAATGATTAATGAGACACCAGAAAAGAGAGGGCAAAAACATTAAAAATAATAATAAAAAAGGACCTCCATGGCAAGTGTAAAACGAATAAAGTTTGAAACTAACACTGGCAGGCTTGAGAACTTACAGTGTTGAAAAGAATAAAGTTTGAAACTAATATTGGCAGGCTTGAGAACTTACAGTGTTAAGAAGTCTTACTCAGGTGCTACAAGCTTTGTTTTTTCTGTTAACATAATCCAGATACCCCTAAAAAATACCAGCATATAAGTAGATGTTCTTAAAACCCAATTAACTAGCTCTACATCAATCTAGAATGTAAAAACTGTCTAAACAATTATGTTAATATATTCCAGATTAAATTTCAGACAAGGGAGTGTTTACTCAATACATACATAAAATAGATGCCCGTATAGTTGAGGTTGTGGTAATGTGAACAAAGAAGACTGAAGGAAAACGCTCCAGGAGAAAGAAAGAAAGTAGCGCAGCCGCCGCTGGGAGGGGGGGGGGGGCTCCCTCCCCGGTTTCTTCCCCTCTCCTCTCAGTGCTCCTTCGCCCTGCTGTCGCTATTGGCTTCAGTCTGGTTGAGTCTGTTCCTCTGATCTGCGCTTCTATGTGTTTCTCTTTTGGATTTGTTGGATATGTTGCTAAGCGATTTGGATCTCTTCGCGATCTGGATCTGGATAAGTTCTTGCGCCGTCGCCGTTTCGTGGTTGGATCTTCGACTTCGGTTGTTCCGGTGGCTGTAAATTAATAAAAATGGGTTGGGCGCTGCTTGGGTTGGAACCGCCGTTGGGGGCTCCCTTTCCTCGGATCTGATCTCCTCTGTGACGTCCACGGCCTCTCCTCCGAGGCGTTGATGGTCGGATCTCCCTGTTGGTGGATCTGCGCGCTTTTGGAGGTACTATGGAGTGCTTCTGTTCGCGGTGGTTTGTGGCTCTGTTCGCGCAGGGGTTGGTTCTGATGCGGTGTTTTGCGGTGTTTCGCGGTGGTTCACGGTGGTTTGTCTGATGTTCGCAATGGTGGCTGTCGATTCGGACTTTGGACCCGCAGTCACGCCTCCTCTCCTTTTGTCGTGGGCACTTCTCCCTGTCGCTTGCGGTTTTGCTTGATTGTGCCACGGTGTTGGCCGGGGGCGCAAGGCCGCGGTGGTGGTTGGTGGCTCGGCTACCTCGATCAAGGTAGGTGTTGTCGCGGTGTTGGCCGGTAGCACGACTTCGCGATGGTGGCTGGAATCACGGTGCCGGATGTCTGGGGGTGTGCTGTCGGTGGGTGTTGATTCGATAGTTTGTACCTTGTCGGACGCCAGATTGCAGTTTGCAGATCGCCGGGCTCCTCCCCCTTTGCCTTCCGCTTCTTTGCCCCCTCCCAATCGTCTCCGGGCCTCCACCTCTAACCTCGATGCTTTGTGATGTGCTTAATGTGAGGATAGCGAGGTGATCCAGGCTGTTGTGATTTGGAGTGTGAGTTCAGGAGGCGGTGGGTGGAGGTTGTGTGGGGACTCTCAGGTGTTGCCTTGCCTCCTTTCGGGTTTTCTGTTCGCCTTAGAATTTCTTTCATTAGAGTTCTATGGTTGTTTATTTTAGAGGCCTTGTTGGGCATTTTATTACTGTCCTTATTACCAAGGGTTTTGGTATAGTCCCCCCTTGTGCTTTTTATATCTCTCTTTATTTTATTAATAAATTCGGGCTGACTGCCTGTTTGAATAAAAAAAAAAAAAAAAGGTTGTGGTAATGTGGCCCAATGATTACTGGGATGGATGGAAGTCACGTACTTCGTAACTTCATAACATATACTTCAGTTCAGGGCTTTTCATTTCATATATATTCCGTATAATTATTTTTCAAAAACAAGTAAACTTTTTCCTACTTCAGAAAAGAATAACGTGCACACGAAATAAAGACCTCATTGGTTAAATACATCTTATTATGCTTTCAGCACAATCGAAAATGTAAGAGTGAACTGTGAAGACATAGCCTTTTCCCTGATTTGTAACATGTGAATAGAAGCACAACAGTAGAATAGTATATTAAGTTAAGAAGCATATCAAAGAACTTACCTGAAGTATTCCCACAGCAGCAAATTTGTCCAGCATAGTTTTGGAATTAACTGGATGATTCAAGTTCAAAGGTTTTAACAGTAATTCTACATTCTGCAAATAAAACCTAACTTCAGATTTTATCACATTTTATTGCAAATTGCAATAAGTAATCAAGCTGGGGGAAAACTACAAACTAAACATTTGAGTTTGTTTAGCTGGATGAAGTAGGTTCTCTTCAAATATACAACACTTTTTTTACACTTTGTAGGTGTTAAAATGTGGTTTAGGCCTAACTCAACCCCACAAAGCCGGCTTGTAATCCAGCATTTTGGTTTCTTCTAAAATATCCAAAGCATACTTTCTCTGGGAAATAGCAATCCCAGTCTTAGAATGAGCTACCTCAATGCCAAGAAAGTAACGTAACTTTACAAGATCTTTGACCTGAAAGTGGTGGACTAGATGTTGTTTAAATCCTGCAATCCCATCATGATCATTACCTGTAATGACAATATCATCGACATAGACAACCAGATAAATACATTTGTGAGAGGAGAACTTATAAAAGACAGAGTGGTCAGCTTCACTCCGAATCATGCCATACTCTTGAACAACACTACTGAATCTCCCAAATCATGCTCGAGAGGATTGTTTAAGACCATACAAGGCTTTGTGAAGTCGACAGACATACCCACGACACTCTCCCTGAGCAACAAAACCAGGTGGTTGCTCCAGATAAACTTCTTCTTCTAGATCTCCATAGAGAAACGCATTCTTGATGTCTAGTTGATACAATGGCCAATGTCGCATTGCAGCCATAGAAAGGAATAGACGAACAGAAGCCATTTTAGCCACCGGTGAGAAAGTATCACTGTAATCAAGGCCAAAAACCTGAGTATAGCCCTTAGCAACGAGGCGTGCTTTCAGACGATCAATACTCTCGTCTGGACCAACTTTGACAGTATATACCCAACGACACCCAACAATAGATTTATCAGGAGGAGGCGGCACAAGAGTCCATGTCTGGTTAGATTCTAAGGCTGTCATCTCATCAATCATAGCTTGTCTCCAACCTGAATGAGAAAGAGCTTCCTGCGTGGACTTAGGAATGGTGATGAAAACAATAGCAGAGACAAATGTATAATGCAAAGGTGATAAGCGGTGGTAGCTGAGGAAATTATAAATAGGATGAGGGTTACGGGTGGAACGTGTACCTTTACGCACTGCAATAGGAGGGTCTTCTGACTCGGGAGGCGGATCCGGAGTAGAAGAGGGAACCGGGGCAGGAGATGAGTCACTAGGATCTTCGGTAGAAGGTGGGTCGACAGGAGGGAGACGAACACGGCGTTGATAAGTTTGCAAGGGGGGAGGACTAGAAGGACTAGGAATTTCCGTAGGAGAGGGGTGATCTATCTGGTCAATGATGGGTGGGAGAGGAACTACCGGGACAATGTTAGGAATAGGTAATACTTGAGAGACAGACTCAGACTCAATGGGAGATGCAAAGAAGGGAGCATCCTCAAAGAAGGTGACATCAGCAGACATGTAGAAGCGATGTGTGGAGGGACAGTAGCATCGATATCTTTTTTGAACTCTTGAATAGCCAAGGAAGACACACTTAACTGCACGAGCAGACAATTTATCAAGTCCCGGAGTAAGATCATGAATAAAACAAGTGGATCCGAAGACTCGAGGAGAGATACGGAACAATGGCTCATCGGGAAACAATATGGAATGAGGAACCCTATTCTGGATAGCAGAGGATGGCATTCTATTAATCAAGTGCCCTGTAGTGAGGACAGCATCCCCCTAAAATTCAAAGGAACATTAACATGAATAAGTAAGGTGCGTGCTGTTTCAATTATATGACGGTTCTTACGTTCAGCAATCCCATTTTGTTGTGGGGTATGGGGACAAGATGATTGATGTATGACGCCATTTTCAACCATAAAAGAATTAAATGATGTAGAAAAATATTCTTTCGCATTATCACTGCGTAAAGTGCGAATAGAACAACCAAATTGATTTTTGATTTCCTTAAAGAAATTTTGAAAAACACCAAGAAGTTCAGATCTATCTTTAAGTAGGTAGATCCACGTACATCTAGAAAATTCATCAATAAAAGTGACAAAATATCTATGTCTTACAACTGACGTGACTCGACTCGGTCCCCATACATCTGAGTGAAAAACATCAAAAGGAGAACGAGCTTGAAACTGAGTACTACTAGGGAAGGAAGAGCGAACGTGTTTCCCAAGCTGACAAGACTCACAATCTAATAACTGCAGATGAGACAAATGAGGAACCATAACTTTGAAGTTCTTGAGACCTGAAAACCTAGCCGTCGCGCCGTCACGCTATTAAACCCTAGTTGTCCCGTTGATTGTTCATCCTCAACGGCCCTAGGTGCTACGAAAGTCATACAGTCCCTTTCAACCGCACGGCGTCACTGTTCATTCCGTACGGAGGTTACTGCTCATTCCGTACGGTGGTTACTGTTCATTCCGTGCGATGGTTACTGTTCATTCGTACGGAAGTCCTGCACATCCGTACGGCCTAAACCACATTTTAAGATGGTATCAAAGCCTATCCTAGATCCTTCGGGCCACCCACCATTATAATCCACGCACCAAGCCCAATAGTGCTGGGCGTGAGGGGGTGTATTGGGAAAAACCCAAGTCTTGACTAGAGATATGGTCTCAAAAGAGTTTATAAGTGGGAGACAACCCCCACCTTACAAGCCGGCTTTGTGGGGTTGAGTTAGGCCTAAACCACATTTTAAGAGTAGGTATTCAGTTCTTTCTTTCTATAGAAGTAGTCATCAACCAATCGAGAGGTTGTAGCCACTTCAGAAATTTCTGATTTAAGGCGGATTTAAATTCAGTAATAAAGTTCACAATATTAATTACGTAAATCCACCTTTGACGTGAAGCACTCATTCCAATATGTGTATGTTAGACCTTTAAACATGTTTGTACTACAGAGATCATTGATGAAGACCTTCACTTGTACAGCCTGTCAAAAGCAGAAAAAATGGATTAGTACGTGGAAACAATAATATATTGAACATGGAAGGACAGAGAAATCAGAAATGAAACACACATCAGAAGACACCCGATGTCTGTCAAAAGGGAGGCCGATAACAAATCCCTTCAAGGAGTATTTAGATATCTGCATGAAAACAGATGAAGTTATCATAGCATAGCTTGGGATTATTATGGCTCAAATAGCTAAGAGTATTTGATCGAGTTATCATAGCATAGCTTGGGATTAACAATATGCCGCTATAAATGATTAAAATAAAAATATAGCATATACCCATGCTGCATATTGCACTAACTCTACCATCACTATTGTGAAAAATTAAACCAATGGTAAGGGATAACTAACATGAAGGCAAAGCATGGCAACAGTAAAAGTTGCTTACCTCAGCACATTTTTGTGAGTAACTAGAATGGAAAGAAGGAAACTCACAAAACAACAAAATCAAAGAGGAAGAGGTATCTTAAGCAACTAAACAAATCATGCTAAACAGAAAAAATGATTATAAGGAAATTGAAAACACGCAGAAATGGAAAAGAGCCTAAGGTTCATCAAGGATGTAGACCTATACTACCTCATGACTCGGATGAAAGAGGAAAGAACTTCACTACAAGAAAAAAGGTGAAACAAAAATGACCGTATCCTAACTCCGAAAAAACTTTCAAGAACTAATAAATTTTACAGCATGCAAGCAAGAGAGATTTTGCCAACTTCACTCAAATCTAATGGAAAATGGGTATTAGTATGACATGCAACATTCCTTACAAGACAGGGATTTGAATAGTAATGTAAACCATCATTTAGTGTTGAATATGCAGCTGTAAGAGAATGGGATATCTATCCGATGAAACAAGGTTAAAATGACTAAGATACCACCCCTATCAATTGGAAATCTACAGTTCTCCCATAGTGCCACTGCCATGACACATCACACAAGATAACCAGAAACTTATGAAGGTTAAATTCTCACAATTGGCAGCAAAATTAGGGAGAAAGAGGATAATTATAAAACTGGATCTATAAACTGAATTTTAACTATTGACAACTACATACACGTAAACGGCAACAAATTGATAAAGAAAGGAACTTATTCTCAAAGGTTCAATTTTACAAAACAAATAGCAACCTAGCAGTGATGATGTTCATTTTCAATACACCGAAGGCCGGAGCCTCAATTCAACTAACAAGCTTTACAAATATAAGTTTAATTTGAATTCAAGAGACATAACAAGCTTACCAGACTCTCAAAGTCAGCAGCCATTAAACCAATGTTTGTCTTCTTCCTGACCAGAACACTATGAACATAAGAGGTGTATGCATTAGGAAATTTAATTTCAAGCGAAACAAGAAATTTTTTAAAAAATCCCACCCCACTAATACATTTCCCCACAACTAAACTCCATGTTAGTTTATAAAAGGGGTACCTGAAAGGTGAAGCAATTTTGTTATCAAAATCAGAAAGAGCAAGGCCAACATATTTCTCGCCAACATCTAAACCAATCAACCTTCCGCGTTCTTTCTGAGTTGATTTCATCAAATCATGAAACAACTCCAAGGGCTTCACCTGCCTCATCAGCAATGCTGCAAAACTGGAATTGACATTGGCAAATGGGATGAGTAAAACCCTAAGCTAGAGAACAGGGACATTTACTCTAAGCGAGGCTAGGGATTTTAGGCCCTGTTCGGGGTGGTTTTTGGATTTTGGGTTTCAAAATCTCAAAAACCAAAACCAGTTTCTGTTCTGGGTTTTAAAATTCAGTTGAGTTTTGAGTTTCAGTTTTGAAATGAGTTCCTGTTTTCAACCACTCTCTTTATCATGCCGTACTATTAATTCACCCAATATAAAATATATTGGCACAACAAAGTAATTAAAAATATTAAAAATAAATTTTAAAAATTAATCTTGACAACAAGAAATATTATAAAATTATAAAAACAATAAAATTATGAAATTCATCCCAATTATCCCACATTCATTATGCAAAAGCATTCAATATGACAGAAAACACACTCAACAACATCATCTCTATCAGCTTCATTCTCAGTTTTCATCTACACCACCACGAGTCCGAAGTGAGTCTCTTGTTGGAAGGCAAGACTGAGCAGTTTTCCAAAAGAAGGATCTGATCTTTAGGGGTGTATTTAAATCCCATATTTTATTCCAATCAACCGGATCATTCACGGCCAAAGAGAGTGAGGGAAAAGTTTGTGACATACATAGCTTACAAGTGGATTTAACAGTATAGAATCCATTAGTTGTGTGATCCCAAATAAGAACATCATCATCATTGGAGTATAATGATAACCGGAGCAGGTCAACTTCATCAAAGTTAAGAAGCTGCATGATTCTATCACATCTTCAAGTCAAGTTATTATTCTCATTTATTAAATATGAAACACGCTGAGGATGGTGTTTTAAGAGAAAAGGTTTGGGTGAGGCATTTGATCGAACACCTTGTAGGCATAGGTGATGCTGCCGAGATTGACATAGAAACTGATAAGAGAAAGGTTTTTGGGTTATGAAAGGACTCGATTATCTGGTAGTGGAGCTTCTTTGTGTTGGTTTGGTTGTTGGTTTCACAGTAAATAACGCACCGACCCAATTGCGATTGCCGACGTTGCCAAAAAACCGCAAACGCAAAACACACAAAAATAGTGGCAATGGAACTGCTAACACAGAGAAAACAATTGCAGGGACGGTGAATGACGCACAGACCACCATTGTTGCAGAATTAATCCAGAGAGAGAGAGAGAGGAGCATAGAGAAACAGAACAGAAGAGAGGGTACAAAGAACAGAAGAGAGGGAAGAAGAAAGAAACAGAAGAAAGAGCATACCTGTTGTGCAACAGCTTGAAGAGAGGGAAGAAGCGCAGCGAGAAAGAGAGCACGCAAGAAAGCGAGCGTATTTCGAAAACTGAAACACTAATCATGAAACGTATGTTTTGTGGTTTCGAGAATTAGCTAAAAACTTTGGTAAAAAAAAAAAACAAAATTAGCTAAAAACTATTTCAAAATACGGTAAAAACCCAACTTAGCCCCATTTTATTCAAAGAGGATTTGTTTTGAAATATAACTTTTAAAACCAAAAACCAAAAACCGTCAACCACCCAAACAGGCCCTTAATTTACAAGTGTCTGTTTCAAAACTCGGCTAATATGGTTCGGAGCAAAAAAAAATTAAAAATATAAAGCAACAGAGGAGATAAAACCTGTTACGGTAGATATCGTGCTGAGTTGTGGTAGAGAGTGCCACCCGCGATTACAGTTGCAGAGTTGGATCCCTATGTCACTGTCCTGAGCCTTAAAGCCTCTTTGCGGTGGCGTTGGAGACTGAGTTAAAGAAAGGTCATTTGTATTTTGCTATTTTAAAACATGATTATAATTTTGATCAAAAGAAAATATGATTTTAATTTGTTTGGATACAATACAATTATGTAGAAGTGGTTTTTTAAAATATGAAATTACTAAATATCAAAAACAATTTTCAAGAGAACATGTTTGTTTGTTGGTGATGGCTAAGGTGATCCAACGCTTCAAGTAGTTTATGATAGTCAAATGCTAAAAATCACTCCAAACTCCAATGACGTCTAGTGTTGCCTCCATAAGTATAAGCTTATAGTCTTCCATGTTCACACAATCCTCAATAGTGACCTAATCAATGTTGATTTTACAAAAAAAAACAAAGAAAACTCGACAAGATTAATGGTTAGGCACCCATTTTTGTTTTTATTCTTTTTAGTCGAACTGACCCTAATCAAGTCACCGTTAGAAACTGTGCAGACGTAGAGGAACATGAACTTCTACTTACAAGTGTTGGCGACAGTCATTTCAGGGTTTTGAACATTTTTCAAGTGAATGACCACCATAAATCATCTGAAGCGTAGGACGACCCTAGTCCTCTTGTTTAAAAAGCCATTTGGGCTCCTCGAGGGTATTATCCCTACTAAACCAATTGCTCAACCACCATGCTTGTCGACCTAGGATGGGGAAGTTTCAAGAATAGGCGTCTTGATTCACTTGACGAGTCAGAGTACTCAGCTCACTTGAAGATTTTTGAGGACTCCTGTGTTGATTTGCCCGCTCTTATTAAGTATGTGCATGACACGTGGTTGACAAAGCATAAGGAAAGATTTATCTGTGGATATTTCTATTATATCGAGTTTGGGTGACGACCCATGGGTCCAACATACTAGGCGGGGTAGTCATGCACCCTTACGCTAGGCTCCGTGCCATTAGGGAAAGTACTATTGGTAAGGGGGTTCGCCGGGAGTAGCGTTCGCGCAGTCGGTGTTATGTTGAAAGTTATGCGTTACGTTCACCGGGAGTAGCATTCGTGCAGTCGGTGGTATGTAAAAAGGGTCTTATAATGCGATTCACCGGGAGTAGCGTTCGCGCAGTCGGTGTTGCAATAAAAGTTAAGCGATACGGGTCACCGGGAGTAGCGCTCACGCAGTCGGTGTCGTATCAAAGGTCATGGACACGAGTCACCGGGAGTAGCGTTCGCGCAGTCGGTGTCGTACTGAATTATAGCAGGTTCGCCGGGAGTAGCGTTCGCGTAATCGGTGGAATGCTATGTGTAAAATAATGCGGGTCATCGGGAGTAGCGTTCGTGCAGTCGGTGTCGTGTTAAGTTAAAGAGAATTTCATAATTGAACCGAGAGTGTTAGTAGGGGTCTCGGTAGAACTCACTGAGATTGTATCTCATTGTTTATATGTTGATGTTTTACAGAGAAACAGGGAATGCGGAGATCGAAGAGGCATGAGTAGATGATTACTCAGGAGGATACTGAAGATTCAGCTTTTATGTTTAAGCTTATGTTTTTCCCTTGTTGTCTATGTATTACGACACCATGACATTAGTGTTATGTTTATCTTTCATTCTGCTTTATTGTATGACTCTGACTACCATAGTTGCTGACAGTTTATGGTCTGAGCACCGTATGGTCTTATTTGTATATAAGACGGTTATGTTATATTTCAGCAAAAAATTTATAGTGGTATTCAGTGTCTGAGCAGGAAATATTATCTCTGATGTATTATTGATGTGCACTTGGGTATTTTTAACAAATAGAAATACCGGGGTGTTACAGTTGGTATCAGAGCGGTTCGACCTAGTCGGACTTAGCTTTTAGGGTCTTTGCTTTCTTCAGTCGTGATTTTCTTAGTATGCTATTAGACATTGAGCTTGATCAACTTAATACTTTGTGCATATTTCGCAGAATCATGGCCAGAAGAGGTAGAGGCGTTCCTCCTCCTGTTGATCCACAATTTGAATGGATGTAGAATGTCATTGAGAATCAGCAGAAGATGATGCAGGATATGTTGCAAATGCAGCATGACCAAATGGGTCTGCAACAGCCCAATTTCCAACCTCATCAAGAAGATCCTAACCGTACATATTTCCGATTTCAAAAGATGAGGCAACCTGCGCCACATTTGGGCAACACAGGCAGCAACACAGACAGCAAAACTGGCGCAGAGGCAACCTGCGCCACATTTGGGCAACACAGACAGCAAAACTGGCGCAGAGGCAACCTGCGCCACATTTGGGCAACACAACAATCAATCAATTAATTATCCTAGAACCTCACCCACATAGAACACTCATCATATAGTCTATTATGAATGGAAGAGAGCCCCCTAACCTTAGGAAATTGAAGGAACTAAGCAAGACTCCAAGCAATCAACAAGAATCACCAACCAAGCACGCTTCTCTCCCTTTCCCTTGGATTTCTTCACGCCAAATCTCTTCTTCTCCTCCCCTTGGGCTTTCGGCCGCTCCTCTCTCTCTCTCCCTCTTCTCACTTTCTATTTTTTCTTTCTTTGCACAAATGAGCACCTTCTCATAAGACCCCTAGGTTTATTAGTTGAACTTGGGCCACTTAATGGGTCATGGGCCTTTATTTACACCTCCCTACTTACTTAAACACTTCCTGAATAAAATAAAACTCCAAATTAATTAATTTACTTAAATAAATGTTGTAAGCCTTAAATAACTTAATTAAAGGAATAATTAAATTATTTTGGGGCGTTACATTATCCACTGAATACCCCGATTTTCAGAAGGAGGATAAGTGGTTGAGTTTGCCTGAGATGGGGTACTTTATAGCTACTAAGTATAATGTGGCCCTAGTTCAATTGTCTTTGGATATGAATTTTACTTATCTTCCTTTGAGAGGTAGTTATTCTGCTTCTAAGTATAAAATCATGTATATTCTGAACATCGGGGATATCCATTGGATGCATATTTCGATCTCGCCTGTCTGTCTGTTGCCTCCAGTTGCTTTGATGTGGTCTCATAATCGATCAGAGGAATTTACTTCATGGTTGGATCCTTATACCGGCCGTTTTGCCCTTTGGCAGTCTACAGCTTTGAAGATGCCCCGTCTCCCTCCCACTGATGCGCCCACCATTGTAGACTTAGCTCATGATTCTGACGATTTAGATTGACATTTCTTGTATTTATTATTGTACCCACATTTTTGTAATTATTTATCCAACAAATTAAATGTGTAAAAAAAACAAATTAAATGTTTTACATTTTTTTTACAAGTTGGATTTACACTGATAGAAGGGTAAATCCGATGCGAATTTTTAAATTTAATCAGATCTAAGTAAATTCGCCTTTGATTAATCTCAAAGCGAATTTACCTATTTATAAGGTAAATCCGATTGAGTCAAAATTATGGGGGGTATTTTGGAATTTTCATATTTGATGGGGGTATATTGTGATGTGGTGGGGGTATAAAAAAAAAGACCCAAACTTTTATCGAACGAAATTGGGCTCATGTGTCGATTTGGGCAAAATTAGCCATTTTGAGCCCAAATCCACCTGAGCTCCACTAAATCTTTTCATTCTAGAAGACTTACTAATACGCCGTAACTAAAGGGGAGCTTATGAGCACTCTTATTTCTTCACTGAAATTTATTTTTAATTTTTAATTTTTCAACACACGCGATCATAATTCGCAATTTATTAAAAGATTTTAAAAAAATTGCGTGAGAAATCAAAATATATTTTGTTAGGATATTTTGGCAGATCCTTTTTTTGTTAACACATGCTTTAAAACTCAAGTATGAATGATTCGTACCATTATTTTACTCAGCTAAATTCTACCATAAAACTAACTAAATTCTATCACAATCCGTTGTCAAAAAAAACTATCAAAACCCCCATCTACTTCAGTTAGCAGTTTCTACATTAATTGAAACCACCTTCATCCTAATTATTTCAAATGGTGCGACATGCAAATGGCTAACTATGTCAAGGAATCAAACATGAGATTTTCTCATTAAGATGAACTAAAAATGACAGATGACACCATAAGAATCAATTAATCAATTTAATGAACAATGACTACCTACTATGCTTAGTTATCGTTTTATGCATAGAAATGTTGAAAGACTTCGCAGTTCAACACGCCTCTTAACTGCTCTTCTAAAAGGCTTTCGATTTTGCCACCTTAAACATTCAGTCCCACTCGAATACCTAAAATTACTACCATCTTGATTCCTGGTTGCATCTCTCTTCTGTTTCTTTCTGGGGTTTGTATGATGCCTGGGAGAAGGGGTTTTAGGCTCCTCAAATTTACCATTAGTTAATCTGCAAAACATAAAATATAATCACCAAAACTTGTACTCCGTAAAGAAAAGTTTGCTAGAAGGTAATATCTTGCAAATCCCAAGAAAATTAACACAGCCACAACGAAAACATATAATATCTACTCTTGAACTAATAGGAGGTGCATACAATAATCTTACCTGTCATGGTTAGTAGGCAATCCGGTACACGGGTTACAAGCAGGGCAAATATATATCTCTCGTGTGCATGGTAATTTCATGCAATCAAAGTGATACCACTCATTGCAATGATAACATGCAATCATCCTTCCAGGATCAAAGGGCTTTCGACAAATGCAGTAAAGCATGCATCGAGCTCTTAGCATCTGTTGTAAATAAAAACCGATACTTGATTAGCATCATGCCAAAAACATGTAAAAATGCCTTTATTTCACAAACACAGAAATGGCTAGGGGTGTATTCAGGTTGCAGTTGGCTTTGAGAGAAAACGGATTCAGATCCATTTAGAAAAACTCCAGGTTGGGTTGTGTTATCTGCTCTAAGATATTTTGGCATTTTCAAAATAAATTTGATAAAACTATAAAAATTCAAAAGAACAAAATGTTGAAAAAAATTATATACTGGGTCAGGTTTGCGGATTTCAGTTGATGGAGACTCAACCTAGGTTGGGTTCATCCTCTTCTAACTTTAAATGAACCAACTACCCTAGTTTTTGACTTCAGATCATGGGGTTGACCAGAATAGATTCAACAGTTTGTTCAAACCCCTTTAAATTCAATTGAGAGCATCTTACCCTGAGTTCCTCATTTACATCAACAGGCAAGTTTTCACCCTCCACTACAAATTCATGTACTTTATCTAGGCTGAGTGCTCCAGAATCATTTGATACCTGTCCATGATATACAGATATTAAAAATCTGGTCAAGAGAGAGAAAGGACATGGATGGTCACAACAATTCCCAAACCTTTTTGGCTAGTTCGACCCAGTGCAAACCCAAGCCATTCACGTTTTTAAGTTTCAGTATATAGTGATCTTCGGATGATATTTCCATAGCCAGTCCCTGTCATGTAATTAAACGTTTCAATTTTTATTATTGGCAATAAATTTCATAAATGAAACAAAATAAGGGGCCGGGCTATCCCATTCTTGCAATGCAAGCAAAAAAATATAGAAACCTAGCCAACAGCATATACCTCTTTCAGATGCTTCTGAATCTGTTCGATAGTGGGCTTTGGGACACCATTTAACAATTTATTCACTTGAATTTTCCACAAGTATTTTGCTAATGCCAGCTCAAGGTCACAATTATCATGTCGATCATAGACACCAGCAACTTTGGTAGCCTATACAACAAATTCAATAAGCAAAATCAATCCGAGTGTAACAACCGTGTGTTCCAATTAAGTGAAATGAGAACAGAATCATCTTCACTAGTAATACCAAACAATATCATAGGGAATAGAGGATACGGAAGATGCATATTCAAGAACAATACAACATTTCCTACATAGGTGATTGGAATCGAAATCTGATAGGAAAGTAGACTGTTAAAAATAAATAGACATGCCTTTATAGCAAGAATCAATTTTTCAGAGATGATGCTAATATCTTCCTCAACATTAGCTGATGCAAGGATCACTATTTCTCTCAAGCAAGATTTGCATGCAAGGGCTTTCTCAACAAGTTGGTTCAGAACATCTCTTTCGTCGATCCTGCATATACAAGGCACACAAACAAATGAATTACAATTTTCAGTAATAATCACAAATCTACAGTGGAGATGAAGCCCACGATTGCTAAAGAACACCAGCCCCATCTCCCCGACAATATAGAAACAAAAGAGAAAACCATGAAAAGGAACATCAGAAGTATATGTAACTAAATGAGAATGACAGCATGCAGAGTTCATTATAATATATCCGAAAAATGAACTCCGGAAACAACATAATATGAGCTGAAAACTATTAGAATTGTCCTTGGACCACATGCAACTTAGCCAATTAATATTCCCACTTCGATAAGATCTGGTCCACTCAATAGTTTTGATAAGTATCTAAGCACTTGGGAAACTCCCCCTTAAAAGCTAGCTATCAAGGGGGAAGAACCAAGCCACTTAAATACTCCATCGAGCATCCCATACTACTCTATGTGGGACCTGAGCACCCCATAGTACCCAAGTCCCTATCAATGTTCCCACACCTGTATTTTTCCACACTCTATTAGCTTTTTGCCTTATTAAACTTTAAAAGTTGAGTAGTATCAAATGAATTTAGTCATTAATTGTAATATTATGTATGTATGTCAAGACTTTGTGCATGTAATGAGTGTTTACTGTTGCTGATGACTGGGGTAAGTGCAACATCACTGGCAGGTATTACCACTTCTGACTTAAACTAGAAATGAATTTGATATTTTTGCCAGTCTTCGGATGTTTCAAATAAATTAACGGCTCATAAGAAAAATTTCACAAAAAACCTGAGACACGATATCAGCCTAGAGCCCTAGACAAATGAGCAAACAGCATTTTAACTATCAATGCAAATGTCCCAGGAAGGTAGCTCAGTTGGTGGGCTAAGGGACATGAAGGAGTTGCAAGAAAGAGGTCCAGGGTTCAAGTCCTGGAAACTAACATTTCCCCCTTACTAATTACTAACCACTAACATTGCCTATAAAAAAAACTATCAATGCAAATTGCAAAGTGCTGAAGATTGTTTACACAAAATGAAAAGCATCTAAGCGTTGTTTGGTAATGCTGTGGCTTTTGATGCTTGTTCTTTTTGAAAGCCAAATCAATAAAATCTGTCCGGTAAACTGTTTTAAGGGTGCTTCTTAGATTGCCAGACGTGATTTGACAAGCTAGGACACACTTTACAAAGAAAAGAAACTCTGACTGTAAGTTACTGTGTAATTTGCACCTCATTTTAACCAAACAATATTTTAGACATTCTCCACTGCAGCATTTTAATAGGACCTCTAGCACATCAACCTTTGAAAACCCCCAGTATTGTCAACTGAGCCTTAGAGCTAGCTTGAGAAACTTTTCCACCAGTATTTACCAAAAAGTTGAAATAACCTTGCAATGACCATAAGTATTGTAACTAAAAACTTCTCTAATATGTTGAAGAGCATGTTTGCTTTTGCGGTTGATTGACATAGACACGTGGCAGGCTGAAGCTAGGAGGTGTAGCTTTTGAATTGCCGTGGTTTACTACTGTGGAAAACTTATCTCCAAACATCTGCAAAATAAACTTCTATACCTAATTTTTTTCTTAAACCCTCTAATTTAATTTCTCCATAAAACCTATAAACCAATAAAGCTTTTGCGAATTAGAAACTAAACACTTATATTAGTTAAAAAAAACTCCTACAAGATAGAAGCTAATCCAAACTACAAGTTGAGTAACAATAAATTGTATTTAAGTAAATTAATGTCAATTATACATGAAGCAAATAAAGACTTATATGAGAATCATATTACCACAAACAGAAGTGTTCAGCATCAGACAGAAGTTCAACAAGAACATTCAATTCAATATGCTTCTCAAACCCCTGCATAAAGCAAACGAATAGTAAGACAATATATGAGTTTCTTTAAAAAATAAAGACTAGTAAACTACTGCTAATATATGACATAATATCCTACCAGGAAGGCACCTACATTCGAATATTGGGATTTACCCATAGAAATTTCACAGTAAGGGCACTTATAGTCTCCAAGGCGGGCGTCTTTTACTGTAAGTCCAATGCACCGCAAGTGATAGCTGTCCATATGAAAGATATGCACAACATATAAATCAATGTAAATTCTTAATAACGGTACAAAGGTACAGAGACAACAATGAAAATTTTCAGAAACTAAAAATAAAAAGTAGGATTCAATCTTATGTTCTTGAAAACGTGACCAAACTAATAAAAGTATCCATCTAATTGAAGATTAGAAGGTATTGCCTGATTTTTTTCCACACCTACTTTACTACCATTACTAGAAACAAGGCAACAGGTAGTTTACCAGTCCATACAATTGGAACAAGTAACAAATTCCTGATCTTCAGAATCAACAAAACAGCAGATGCAAAGATTTTGTTCCTTCTGATCTTGCAATTTGCCATATATGAACAAAGATCTATCTAGAGCCTGTTTTATCTGCAAAATATAAGGCAAGGTCCTAATTATACTTAATATGCAAATGGGTCGCACGAAGGAAAATATTTCAAAATCAAAACCTTCTCCAGTGCATGAAGCAGCGAATTTTCATTTTGGGATAAAGATCCTATGTTATCCCTGCATCTTTTCTTCCAATTTTCCACCTTCTCCACTTCAGATAAAATTAAATCTAGTTCTGAACAACTAAAGGCAACAGTATCTCCAAGTTCCTGAATTTAAGCAAAAAAAATGTCAGTGCTATAAGGCAGTGATATCCGATGTCCTACTAAATAAAACACAAATTCGCATAGGCTTAATGATAATTGTGAAAGCTTTCGCTTTTTTAAATCTAAATTTAAATAACTTATATTTAGATGATATGTTTTTCTGACAAAAGACTATTCATTATATTATATAATTACTTATACTTTCTTATGTATTTTTTATTCATTGTTTTAGTTACATAAACCAAAAAATAATTTTATTTTATATTAGAAGAACATATATTTGCCCCGTGCAGTACACGGGTTAATATACTAGTAATGAATTAAAAACATGTGAAACTCGTGTACAAAACATATATGTAAATAAAAAGGAGTTGTGAAGGAACCCAACACAACCCTTAAGGCTTAAAGTGAATCTTCAATGAGAGAAAATGAAGAAAGTTAGCTAGTATTCTAACAATTATTAGCATTAAAATAGAAGGAAGCAGTTCACCACGGTGACTGGCACAAATTTAGAAATGGAACAGCAACATAACCACTCACAAAATAAAGTTATACTATCTAATGCAGCCTAAACCAATCTGTTACTACTCATACACACAGAAAATATACCTTGAGCTGCAATATTGATGACCAAGTTCGTTCCCTAGAACTTAGACCAAAAAATTGATGCACTTGCTCTTGCCACAACCTAAAATAAAATACATTATATAGGCATGTCAAATATTTAAAACACGGATAATTAGAAAAGCGCACGTCTTCATCCACTCAATCAATAGGAATGTAAACGAGCAATGTGTTCTAGATCAAGATGGCTTAGACGGGAAACTAAACATAGATTGGAATGGACTGTTAGGAGGCATATAATTAATTAGAGCATGGCCCCGATAATCGATTATAAAAAAAATTAGAACCGTAAAACCTAAATATTGTGGACTTCGATAGAAACCCATAATGAAGAGTGGAGACCTTAGGAGTATAGAAAAGACCAACATATTAAGAACGGCAAAAGAAGGATGAATTTCCATTCAGACTTGAAATTACTCAAACATAACATATGATCTTAATTCTACAACCAACAAACAAAACTTACTTATGTTTTCCAATGGATTCTTCAAGTTGAATATTGACTGCGGCAAAGGTCATTTTAATAGTCTGCAGATGTAAGTTGGAGATGTAAGCTGTTGATAGCCAAACAATTTTTATCAACTATGAATAAGAAAATGTTAAGCTATTTTCCCGGAACTTTATGTCCCCAAAGGTCACTAAATATCATTAATTATTCAGCATGGTCGTTAATGGATCAATAAAAGATGAGTTGTAAATTTAATTGAGGATAATGCGCATTAAGCTACTTGTAAGTTCTGCACAAACATTTTGGTTACAAGGGATTCTTTTTTTTTTTACTTTTTTTCCATTTTTTTCTTCCCATGATTGATGTTTTTCTCTCTCTCTCTCTTCTCACACATATGAGCAAGTGAACTCATACTAAATACTAAATAGCACAATTCTTAATTAGACAGTTAAAATCCTATGCTAAAATTAGTTAGGAAACAACAATTTAATCTTTTGTCTAAAAAGACATTGGGGATAGCGCACCTCGTTCATTTTCAATCTTATTACCTGCTCGTTTCAGACTACTCTATCAGAACCAAAGGCTCCAAATGGCTGAATCCTCTACTTACAGTATAGCTCTCAGCCTAGATATTCTCATTTATAGAGCAAATTAGCAAAAGTTATCTTGTTATATGCTACATTATTTCAATATGCTGTGTGCTTTTTGCCCCATGTTCTATTTTAAAGTCTTATTATAGTCCATTCATTGCAGTGATGCAACCACTACAATATTTTAACTTAGATTTTAATGTTATGGTTGGCTTGTGTCTTGCTATTATTTATGAACTTACTTCTTGGTATTTTTCAGCCAAAGATATGAAACTGGATTGTCATAAATTACTCAACAAAAGATTTATACAGATATCTTTATCGATGTCATGATATATCATCATTTAACTTAATAGTCCATAATATAATCTCCCCTAACTATTCAATGCATTCATTGGATACACATGCCAGTTAGCTGGAAAATGAGAAATATGATGGTAATGGATCTGATGTAAGATATTGTGTTGTATCAATACACATTGGAATTTGCGGGTTGAGGGGGGGTGATGGTAAAAGGTGCTACTCAAATAAATCTGTATACTTGTAGTCTAATCATATAGTGCGCAGAGACTATACAAATTACAGGATCCAAAAAGGAACTAGACCAAGTAAAAGGTCAATTGAGAGACAGCAACGAGTATAGCTTCTACACCAAGCACTTCAACCCTTTCTATCAACTCAATTTAGGAAACCCCACCTCGCCTGATCATAAGCATTTTCAAAAACCAACTGAAAAACTAAAACCACATTTCTACTTATAATAGTGCCAACAACATCATTTGCTATACACTTCCTTTGTTTCTACTCCTAAGTAAGGGTCAAATACCTATGAATGATATATTTACGATTTTCAAATTTTCTCACAAGTGTGTTTCCATTTCTAGCAATTAATATATTGAACATGAGTTACAAATCTTGAAAATAACAATACAGACAGTAGAAAATTACACAATCTAGTACCTGATATTCAGTAAGAATATCTTGAATATCAGTCAATTTGAATCTTCCAGAATTGCGAGGTCCAGATATCCCCTCTAACGCTCTCCTAAGCCATTCAATCCCATCAACCAGTACTTTCAACACAGCACCAGAAACAGAGGAGTGAGAAAGGCCTTCGGCAACCTCCAAAACATCCTGCAAGATTAAGAACCACCTCTCATCAATAATTATGAAGAACCGATCAATTTTTTTCTAAAAAGAAGAAATTCAATAAGATAAAGAGAGAAAAAACTGCATAGATAAGGAGGATAGGGAATCTTCCTTAATAAAAGAACAAAGCAGAAAATAACCAAGCAAAATAGAGAAATTAAATGGAACAAAGCTGATCAATCAATCCCTCAGCCCATCTGTTGATGAAACCCTTACGCCAAATGCCTGACATCTAATCTAATCCCAAATAAAATATTGTGCTTTATGTACTTTAGAAGGGAGAACAAAGAAATAAGTAACTGAAAAAAAAATCATTTAGAGGGGGAAAAAATCCATGAAGCAAAGATCCATTTAAAGAAAAAATGGATCGTTGCAACACAGTATAGTTATAACTATTAGAATTGCATCACTCCTTTCTAATTGAATTTCAACAAGATAAACTGATATTATATGAGCATAAAAGCAGGTATACTTGGCATTCAGGTGAATGAGGCTATATAACCAGCGTCAAGAGATATAGTTGGAAGAAAGTGCATGATGACAGCATAGCCAAACAGCGGACAGCGTGTGGAGCCGCAGATTTTTGAAAATACAATACTTAGAAGCATAAATTATGACTGCCGAGAAATAGTAACCTCTAACAATGGAGTATCATGGCAGAAACCTAAGGCTCTTTTGCACCATTGCAGTGTAGAACAAGATGCTTGAAGCTTGGAAATATCGCTGAAGTCAAAACCAAGTGACACACCGGATGTTATGGCGGGCTGGATTCTTGCAATCAAATTTTCCACTTTAAATATTAAACCACTGCTTATTCCATGGGCCATGTTATCTGATTCAAATAGGCACCGAGCATCATCAAGTAGAGAATGTGCTTCACACTCCCATATTTTGCAGTTATTCAAAACTAATTCAAGCATCCTTCTTTCTTCCAAAGATACTTTAAGGTGCTTTGCTTGAGAAACCAACAACTAAAAGAACAGAATCAAACTGTCATATTTGTGTACATATTTTCAGCAAAGGAAAAACCAAAACAAACAGAATAAACCATGAACCTGCAAGTCCTCAACTTTCCGCACAGAATTTGACGCACGAGTAGAAGAGTTTAAATATGGATATGAATTTCTTAACAAGGAATTAGCTTCAAATAATGCTTCTTTGACATCATTAAGTGAAGGAAGAATAACAAATATGTTTTCTGAAGCTCTGGAAAACACCAACAAATGAAAAAATTAACATCAGCCAAAATAAGCTTGTAAAAGATGCTAAAGATAAAATAAAACATAGCAAGCATTGTTGAACCTGATCATGTCCTCAAAGTCAGATATAGAAGCCTCGAATGTAAGAATCTCTCTAGCCCTTTCCTCCCAATGCATAGCAACACCATACACACGAGATAAATTGATGAATTGTTTCTCACCCTCAAGTCCTAGCCTTGAGAATAAAAAACAAAAGCAAGTGGTTGAATAAAATAAAAAGCTAGCAATATGCCAATTCAGAGATGAGGAACAGGAGTTTAAAATTACATAGTGGCCTCCTTCAACAGCTGCTGAATGAACTCCAGGAGCATCTTAGAATCATGTGCCTGCACCAATTTCACACAATTTTAATAAGTTCTCAATATTGCAAAAATTGTTTGAGCAAGTACTATTACAAAGTTGATTAGCCCCTTATACTAAGAAGCCTTTATCTTTCAATATCCCTTCTCAAAAAAGAAGAGAGAATGAAGAACAGCTTTGGAAAGAACTAAGAACAATAACTTGCCTTAGAAGCTTTTTCTCGGCAAATAGCCTTCTTCAGCTCAATCTCAACTAAAGGCAACTCATCAACTGCAAAATATAAACCAAACCTCAGGCACTGTACTTTAACAAGAAGAAAACAAACAATTGCACGGGCCTTCAAAATATCTGAACTATCATAAAGCTGCAATAATCCACAATACCTTGAATTTTCAAAGATAAACCTTCTTCAAGAATGCTCTTCAATTCCTCAACCACATTATGTTGATCTTCCTGCCTGTGAACTCTCCCTAAAACCTCATTAAAGTGAGAAACCCATGAAACAGCAGCAGAATGGTAGTGCCTTATAAGCTTCAATTCCGGTACATCAACTGCAAAACTGCCCCATTCCTCAAGCAGCAAACCAACGTTCTGTATATTTCCTTGATTAATAAATTTATGCATGCTTCTTAACCATCACAGAAAATGAAAATAGAGAAGATACAAATGCGAACCTTGAGATCCATAGGGCCTTTTAACATATCACGAAATTGAGCACTACAAGATTCAGCCCGTTTTAGTAGATTCTGAAGCGCATTTATCTCCGGGAGTTGAATTTGAAGATCCGCAATCTATTGAAACCATGAATTTCAAATTTTAATCCCTATGTAACTCATTTAGTGCAAAATATGTGAGAATGTATGTGACCGATGCATATTACACAAAAAGAATAATTATTTCATGAAATAAAAAAGACATTAGGAATGTTTGTATAGATGCTAGACACATGAAGCATATCAGTAATGCATGATTTGTGCAGATAATTAAATTTATATTCTGTCACTGCCAGAATATATGAGAAGTGCCATGACATTTAAATTGAGCTCAAATAGTTACTTTAGGAGCTTAGATTTGGAAAGGTTATGCAGATGACACTCATTTGTGATAATCAAACTACACTACATGTCACATCGAATCATGTATTCTACGAGATGACTAAGCACATTGAAATAGGTTATTATTTCATTAGAGAGAATATTTTATCAAGAGACATTGCCAATAGTTGTATTAGTTCATTTATGGAGAAAGAAATATACATAATACACTTAATATCTTAGATGAGGGACAAGGATGCTTGATTGTAAACCAATCAACGAAGTTAACTTGTATGACAAACTGTTGTCTAAAAACTCATAGCTATTGTAACATTCTTTTAATATTTCTTTTTTGATTGGTACTTTTTGAAAACTTTATCTAAACTAGCTATTTTTTGAAAACTTTATCTGAACTAGCTCTAATGAATAGATGTTTTTGCTAAATCTTTGAAAAGTCGTGTATAAGCCACATATCTAACAAGCTTGATGCATGTGATCTATATGCTCCAACTTGAGGGGGAGTGTTTGAAATAATGCAAATTGGGTGGCTGTGTTGTACAATATCTTGTAAATATAGTAAATAGAATAGAATAACATGAATCTTTATATTTATCATGATTATATATATATAGGCACACACACATGTAAATATAACACAAGCGGATTCATTCACACACATACCTTCTCATTTTTCTCTTTCTCGACAATATCATTGTTACATTATATAAAAGACATATAGCTACTCAGTTGTCAATGTCACACATGAACTTAAGCTCTTGCTTTGACATTTGGTAAAGAATAATTATAAACCATACAGCAAACTTAATGTTGACAGGATCAAGTCCTGTGAAATAACAAAGCCAATGTATATGTACACTGTTTTCATAGCATTTATTACCTCTGATTTTAACTTGTAAAGAAGATCAACATCTAAACTACCAGGATATCTTGCTGAGATGCATTTTCTAACACTACCCAGCCATGCCTGATGGAATTTAAACAAAGAAATCACGTTAGCAACACGAAAAGTGAAACGGTGTATAAATCAAAAAGCTTAGACCTTAGAGTATGCAACTCCTCAAGCACAAAAACTGAGGCAGTTACCGATACAATCCAAAACTTAAGATTATACCAAGGAATAGAGGTGTACTCTCACAAATAAATACATGAATCAGATGAACTCTTTCTTAGTCACTTGTCAGTTCCTCATCTTTGGTAGGGTAGAATACTATGAACTACTCACTCCGATATGGACGCCCCCTCACACCCAATACTGGACATCTGGAGCGTTGACAAATGGGTGGTATAATAGAGATCTTGGCCCAATAAGAGAGCTAGGATAAGCTTTGATACATCTTAAATTTTGGCTTAAGGCTTAACTCAACCCTACAAAACCGGCTTGTAAGGTGAGGACTACCCAAGTCTTGTAAGGATTGTTAAGAGTCTCACATCAGATGTGATATATTCTGAAAAAGAGTTTATAAGTGAGAGGCATCCCTCACTCTACAAGCCGGTTTTGTAGGGTTGAGTTAGGCCCAACCCAAATTCTAAGATGGTATCAGAGCTTATCAAAGATCTGTTGAGCCACCTGCTATCGGGCCACTCGGGTCACACTCTAGTTGTCCAGTCCTGGGCGTGAGGGGGTTGTGTTAAGAGTCTCACATCGGATGTGATATAGCTTGAAAAAGAGTTTATAAGTAAGAGACGTCCCTCATTCTACAAACCAGTTTCATAGGATTGAGTTAGGCCCAACCCAAATTCTAAGAATGATTACTTAGGCCAAATCTCTAGTCGATGTGGGACTTCAACAACTCTAAACAAAATGGGCCAGACCCACTGTGATCTTGCACGGAAAGCGTTTGAGATTACATTGTTATAAATGGAAGGACTTCCTATGGTACTCAAGTTCAGTACACTTTTGGTCATGGCTTCAAGGGATGAATTTGAACTTCAAAGTCAATTTACTGATTTCAGCCTTGAGGACAAGGCTATTCCTCCGGCGTCAAGTAGTGTTAGGATACCAGGTTTGGTCCTAAGCACAACAAAGGGGCTGAGTAAGGAAGTTGAGGGAGAATTGTGTATGTGGCAGTTAGTGGGGTAACCAACAATATATAAGGGGGAGAAAATAGAAATAGAATCATTCTGGCCATTTTTCAGTTAGAACCTTATAGGTTGGGCTGGAGTATCGCCTCTTCTCTGAGGAGCTATAGCTCTTGGGTTACAGCTACAGGGGGTTTCTCTTCTGTAATACATCTCGTTTTCCATCAATAATACAATTTCGATTTCGCTTGATTTCAGGTTTCTACCACAAACCTTCTAAATAAAAAGCCATTCTAGAGAGAGGGGAGGAAGAGTGATTCAAAATATGAACAAAATAAATTGAATATCAAAATAGAACAAGGATAAAAAAAGCATCAAATTATCATGTGAACATCAACCTTAGCAGAAGAAATTTTCCCTTCTAATTTTTTGCTCTCTTTCACATAGATGGGTATGCCACAAGCTCTAGAGTATAAAAGTTCCAACTCACACATCTGAAATAAACAATATAAATCTAATTGAGTGGACTGGAAAGAAGAATCAAGATGCCTTCAAATTTCAATTTAGCTAGCAAGAAAAAATTCTTTTCCGATATATTTCCAACCAATATAAGGGCCCATTTCTTTATACTTTAAAAGAAAAAGACCTTTTGGGTTAAAATTATGTTTTGTAAAATTCATATTCACTGTAATAATTTTGAACAGGGGGGCAAAAGAATTAAGTTTTGAAGCTTCTCTCACAGGCTAAAAATAGTAGCTTCAGAATGAAGCTACCAAAAAAATTATATCACAATCACTTTTTATTGAAAAGAAAAAACAACTTCAAAAGATTATCCTAAAGTTAGTAGCCTCTGAAAGAAGCAATTCATAATATTTATGAAAGAAATTTGAGGGAAAAAAAGCACAATTAAAAAAGTAAAAAACTGTAAATGCTTTTATCATAGGCTAAAAATAGTAGCCTCTGAAAGACGCTCTAAAAACAGTATATCATAAAATCACGTTTAATTAAACAAAAAAAAAAGTAAATGTGTCCTGAAGTTAAGAAGAAAGGACATATTAAGAGTCTGCAAGAAAGTACGCTGGAACACATTGACAAAGCAGTATCAATCTCCTGAACCAACAATCTTGCTTCTTCTGCATATTCCTGCATCAACACGTGTTAACACAAAAAAATGGTAGAAAATTATAACACCAAAGACAATGTAATATTTTATTGATTAAGCACCTTCAATTTATGATAATGAGGCTCATTGCATGGTACAGGGTTAAATCTCAGCAACTCATCAACACATTCTAAATGAACTTTCTTTACACTTGAGTCCTGATGACACAACCGTAACTCGATTTTTGTCACACAATCTCTTATTCCCTCTGCCCATTTCTGAGCTTCAGTCAAATTCTTTACCATATCCCGTACCTACATCCCAAAACAAAGGGAAACTTAGTTGGGTACAGGGCAGACTATTTTTTTATAGAAATACACTCAAAAGTAACAACTAGAACTCACAGAATCCATCTCCGAACCAGCCCAGAGAAACTGTTCAGCTTTCCTTAGGGCGGTAACAAATGCATCAGTCAAAAAATCGTTCTCAAGAATAGTACTAGATTGCAGAAGCCATTCTGTAGCAAGTTGAGCAAAAGTAATGGAGCTGCCTTTTACCTACACACATCCAAGAGTCTCAGAAGTCAGAAGACTATAGTATATTTTTTAGAAACACAAATAAATGAGTCACAATAAAAACACAACATACCATTGAACTAAGAGCAAACCGTCAAAGATATAGAAGCAGGACATTAAATCTTTTGATTGCAGAAAGATAAGTATGTTTAAGTATTGGAAACAATATTGTAAATTGGTAAAATGGGGTTGTTAAAAAGAAATATGCATATATATGACCTTTTTTGTCAAAGCACTCAGACATGAAGACTGCTTTCTTACACTTCTACTCTCAGCTTTGTCCTCAGAAGTATATTTGTCGATAGAAAATGCCAAGTCATACAATTCTGCAAGTGAATGACGATAGAGAAGACGGAGTTTTATAGTTTTGCACTCACAAAGGTGTTCCCAATGCTGCAAAAGAGAAAATAAATTCAGTCCATAAAAAATTCTGTAACAGAACAAACAAAATATTCAAATCCTAGAAATCTGAATCCTATATTCAACCACATTCATTTACCTCTAGACACACAAAAGATGATGGCCTGCAACTGCACACAACTGCAGAGAGATAGAGACATTGCTGGCAAATAATGCATGCTGGATCCTATAAAAGACACCAATAAGTAAGTCCAAAAACATTAAATAACGAATTATCATTATGTTATCATAGGTTAAAAACAAAAAAGTACCTCTTCAGTTCCTACATATTGGGGACATTTTCGAGGAGCTAAACGAGAAGATTTAACAATACCATTTTTCCAGAGTTTCTCCCTCCAAGACTTTTCTCTATCTGATATTCTCAACAATTCCTTTTTTAAATAAGATGACCCTCTGCTATCGATATCGCCATACTGATAACATTGAAAATCAACACGTAAAAGAGTAAGCAACATTGATCAATGATAGAATCAACGAGAGGAGTAACTAACTAACATGAATTTCAGAAACTGTTTCTGATTGTTCATTGTATAAAATTAACAAAATGAATGATTACAGTATTTATAGAGCTAAGCTCTAACTGAATGCTGACTTAGCAACTCTGTTAGGACCCTAAAATAAATAAGATGTATGGGAGGGTATGAAATTATGAATGAGTGAGATGTAGGGGATGATGGCTTAGGGAGGGAAATGAGATATTGTTGTAACCAATTGCTGCCACGTCAGCAATTGGGAGGGAAAATGTGGGAGGCTTTGAGTAGAATAAAAGTAGGAGTGGGGGAAATTAGAAGGAAGGCTAGAATTGAGATTGAGACTTGGGAGAGAATAGGCACTCTCGAATTGCCTATAGTTTTCTGTTATTTTCTTCTATTGTAATTCTGAAATTAGGGTCTGATTTCTTCATATTCAGCCCGTAATTTTCATCAACATACAGTTGAATTTTCTATTTGAGTGGAAATGAATTCTGGTACCTATCAAACTCTAACAAACTGCTGACTCGGCTACTAACTCTATCAGCATTCTAATCATTAGCACTAAATCACACGTGTGTTACAGCACACACACACTGGCAGGTTTACAAAGTAAACTTAACATGACCTCTATTAATCAACAACCGAACATTGATAATATGAAAGCATTAGTGCATTCTGTTGAAGTATAAGTAGGAGGAGGATAAGAAATTCTCTATTTGAAAAAAAAAATCTAGAAAACAAGGCTTTAAGTCAAACAGAAGTCCAGATTTCCATCACAGCTTACAAATACATATGATTCCCCCTACCACACACACACAAACACATGCGCAGCACTGATTGCAGTGATCAGTCATGGTCATTCTTTTGCATGTATCAGAAAGAAAGACATTCAAAAACACTTGGGTTGGAGTAGTTTAGTTTGCTAGTCTTGACTCAAATATAGCATACCTCAAATACTACTCTGGAGGAAATGGTGAAAACAGAAACTTCCTTCACAAAATATTGGATAGAAAACGAGAATGAAAGCAAGATGGCATTTCAGTAATCATAATGAACACATATCAAAGACCGTCTTGGTTTTTTAATCTCAAAGAAACTATTACTTCAATAAACGCATCAAATTCAACAAGTGCAAACCTGGGCTACTACACAAAGAAGCTCCTCATGAGACAAGACAGGTGTTTTGTGATACCGCTGATAGAGATCAGCTCCGAATGCACCATATGGTAGCCAGTCAGCCGGAGCAAAATTGACTGCCTCTGCACAATTTAGACCTGAGAATACAAACAAATAATTTAAAGTTTGACATACTTCAGATTTATTAAAGCTGGTAATTTTGGATAGAGGCGAAATGTAACTGTATACCAAGATTGAAACCACCGTGATAAGATCGGGGGAAAGTAATAACAAAATTTCCAGGCTCCTGGTGAACATCAACGATGAAAAGAAAGGTATCAAAGGTTAAATATATACAAAGAGAAGACAACGATAAACAAAAGCAGTAGCACTGCAGTATTTTTTTTCCTGGAAAACATGCGACGTATAGTGAAAAGTAGCTATCGTAAGTTTGGACCACAAATGAACTCGAAATTAAACTTGGCTTCTGTTTTATTTGCAATCTCAATGCATAGTAGTAATTTCAATAGCAACCCACAATATTCCTGCAAATTATATTATATAAGTCCACTAGCTGTGGAGTACTTATTTATATTCAATGTAACACCATTTACAACAATCTAATGCATTTGTCTCAAAACAGCAAACTTAAAATTTTACAAACTATAAGCCAGGTATACAAACCTGGAGTATGCTGTAGACAGGAACTCCATTTTCTTGCAAAACAGATGGGTTTAACATGGTAACAAGCTGGAAAAGCAGATCAGGTTGTGCATCGAAAAGGTCAGGCAGACTGCTTCTCATCACCTACAAGGAATTGGATTATTTTCATGACATGGTCAACAAATGTTTGTCCACTAAAATAGGAAAGAAGTTTAATTATCAACAAATCCTTAAAATTGACAATTTAGGGCCTATTTAGTTTCAGAAAACCTCTTCTATTTTCATTACTATGTTCATTTTTAATTGCAAAACTGCAAACTTGTTTTCACTTTATTTCCTGTTTTCAAATATTTGTAAAGGAATTACTGAAAACAAAAAATAAGTTCTTCACCGTTTCCTATACAAATCATTGTTTCTTGTAAATATAATTGAAAACAATGTGATCTTTTGTAATTAAAAGTGAAAATAGGAAATGAAAACAGAGAACGTTTTCTCAAACCAAAAACCTTTAGAAATATTTTCTCAGATTTTGGATTTTAAAGTGGGAGATATAATACATAATACTTAACTAAGAAATAAATTCACATGCAATGAAATGTAGGTAGTACTACCAAAAAAATTGAATCAAAACAAAATTATGGTGGCCTGGTAATTTTAGGCAATGATAATCAAAAGATTCATCAAACAGAAAATCGTATGAATATGGATCATGTCATGTGCACCTACAGCTACTGTGTACATGTACAAATTTGTGCAAGAAGACACTAGCAACGGTATACAAGTAAATAAATGGGTTCTATAATGAAATAAATTTGGATGGTTCCTACGTAAATCTTTAATCCTTCAATATGAGATCGGAAGAAGCAAAATAGAATTAAAAGTCAATTACATGCTTTTTAGAAGTAAAAAATCGGTAAAAATATAACTGTGTAGATATAAATAGAACCCATGACCTACCTTTTCAAAAGCACTGGCTTGACTACCAGGAACACTGTACCAGCACTTTGGCTCTCCCCTAGAACAAAAGGAATTGGAATCAAAATTACAAGACAGAAACACTGAAATGGGAGTATCAATCTAGAATCCAAATATATTTTTGAAAAATCCCAGATTGCAAAACACCCTGCAAATGCTAGCAGTTGGATTCCACATTATAGCTAAACTCAAGGATAAGCAAAACCCTCGAAAAGCAGAGTGAACAAAATGAAAAATTCATGAAATCTTCGACGGCGCCAAAAAGTGTTGTGAGCCACACATAACTGAGTCGCACATAACGCTTGGGTAAATTAAGGCCTCAAGTGGGGTGTTAAGAAATTTTTCGGATTTCCAAAAGGGAAAAACTGTGCATAGTATAATAGTCCATTTGTTTTAGATTTTACAAGCTCCCAAACCCCACTTGATGGAAGCTAGAAATCTTTGCCTTGATTAAACGTGCTCTGGGGCACTGAAAGTTTCCCGTTTGTGGGAGGCCAATATCTAACCAAACAGGATTAAGTAATTAGAATCTCATATTAGAGTGTAGAAGCAATAAATTAAACCAGACTTACAGTTGATTTGAGAATATGAGAATGTAGAGTAATAATATATTCTGCGGAAGTAATAATATGTTCTGCAGAAGGAGAAAACCTTCGAACACAATTTTAAATTATAGGGGATAGGAGAATGTCATCAGATACCATTTGCTTCTTTCTTTCTGCTTTGGCTACTTAGAAACTAAACATCAACGTAACTTCAATTAAAGTTACAGACTTACACTCGATTAGAGAATACACTTTCCTGTTGCCATATAACTTTGGCAGATTGTATTTTGACATGAGTGATAAGTCGTGCTCGAAAAAATAAATGTTCAAGAAATTGCTTCAACACCAAGCCAATGAGAAGAAGGGGCTCAGGTAGAAAATTTGGAGTAGTGTTACTCTCTTTCCATAGAAGACTCTTGGCTGGAACTAACATCAAATGCTAAAGGCATTTCTAGGATCCCATGTTTTTTCTAGAAAACCTTGTGTTCTTAGATGGAAGGCATTTCAAAGACATTTTAGACTCGGCATATTTCTTTACCTAATATTTATGCTATTAAATTGACAGTTCAAGCGTTGCATCAGAAGTACAATGACCAATAAGTTTAACACAGTTAAATCTTCCCTATTACACGAATCTAGCTCCAAAGATTATGATATATTAATTGAACATATTCCCATGCAAACTACACATCGCTTTAAATTTTCCTAATATAATTCCCGACAGGAACTTTTCAATAAAAATAAAAACAAAAAAACGGTGGGGTGGGAGAAAGTGGAGCAGCTACGTGGGATTGGCTGGCTTGATTGTTGTTGGTGGTTGTGGCGGGAATGAGTGGCAAGGTTAAAATAGAATTATAGATATACACACCAACTTGAATGAATATGTTATCAATGGTAGTGCTTTCTATGCTATGATGTAAAGGATATGTGGGTTCAAGATTCTTGATCCAAGTCTTGAGTTTAGTGTGGGGGTTGTAGCCTTTATTTAAGTGGGAGTATCCGTAAACAAATAAGAACGAGGCCCATCCCAAAATAGGGCCGGGAAGGAGAAGAGGGCAAGTAGTCTCCTTCACTTGACTATTTCGGTTAGTTTATGCCACTACGAAAGAAAGAAGAACAATGAGTCAATGACATACCGGTTTATATTTTTTATCATCTCAGTGTTAACTGTTAATTTCCCTCAAAATGATGTCTATAGGCTGCCCTTTCGTATTTTTAACTAAATTAACCAATTCAATCAATGTTCATAAGTCGACCAATGCTTTAGCTTCTGTCGAGCCTTCGTCATATATGCTTAGTTAAAACAACTCTTGCTAAGACACAACTTTTTTGAGGGAGTCCTTTTTCGGGATAGGCGAAAAGAACATCATATCATTGGTTATACTATCCTAAAGTAGTTAGAGTAGTACTTGCTAAAGCTAAAGGTTTTCTCCCGATAAAAATAGTCTACTAGATAATTCAAGTAAAGAAGTGCCAGATACAGATGAAATGGTTTTCTCTCCTTTCTAGAGAAGTCAATTCCTCCCCCACCCCCCTCCCGAGGTACTTCTACTTTTAAGCTTAAGAAAATCCAGGACCAGCGGAAGACTAAGTAAGGTGCGGTATAAAGTCCAATAAATCTCCTCCAACAGAGGGCTCGCACCATACCACAATCAATCGGTCTCCTGATACGGTTATATAGAGTCTAGCCCTGAAAAAGGGAGACTCCTCATTTTTAGCCTGGACCAGGTGCGGCATATCTTTCCCATCTAGTAGCCCTGACCCGACAATAGCAATTACGCCTTTTGCAAAGGCCCTTACTAAATTACTAGACCATCGGGAACTAGTCTGGTTTGATATAAGCCTAGCTACCAGGAATGCATAGCCATCTTACTCTCAAACCTTACCTTAATAAAGGAAGAACTTCAGCCTTTCTTAATAAGAAAATAAAACCCAAGATTGAGAACGAAGATAACTCTCAACGCAACTATTATTGTTATTATTCCAATTAGATTGAGTATCATACATGAACATGTCATGATCATTATGGTGTTGATAATTATTATATATTAAAAAAGGAATTGAATTATAAAATGACAGTACGGATAAATAAAATTAGAGCATACCAGTGTAGATAATTCATTGAGTAAAAGCAGTGATCTTCAAAATGCCAGCAAAAAGATGAGAATAGCATTCCAATATATAGCCAGGGTACCATAACACCGGTGATATTGTGATGAACAGCTCGAAGCATTGAGCCTTTTAACTTAGGCAAGTTATTCAGATTCCATGGGTTAGTAGAGTAATCTTGCCACAACTTGCCATCAATAGAATGTGGTTTCTGATCAGTTACTCGTGGGAAACCGCTCCCATGGATAGACGTATCCAAGTCATTTCCATACATAACCTCAACCTCACCAACCGATCCCTCTACAATCTCCCAAAACTTTTTCTCTATTTGCACCCTCGAAACAGGTCCCTGTCCAAACCATCTTCTCTTCGACCGTTCTGCAATGCGTTTAAAAGCTTCCAATGAATAATGCTTCCCAGGCACAAAACCAAAGCTGTCCCTATCAGAACTCAAGCAGTTGAAACAATACCAGTTTCCTGGGGGAATCTGCTTCAACGGTGGGGAAAGACAATAAATATGCCATCCTTTATCACACCTATCACACAAAAGCATTACCTCTCCATGCAAACCACTTCTGCATTGTTCACAAATTTGATCACGTTCTTCCCGCACTTTTGAACAATTTGCACTACCATGATGCCTCTTGGATACCGACGTTTGTCCCCCATGATCACTCTTCTGGTCCTCTTGCACGGCTTTCTTACAACTACCACTCGTCCCTTTATTGATCCGATTACAGAAAATTTCATAATCATAAAGATGTTCCCTATACAACTGACACAATACATGCTTAGCACAATCAGAAACCTTAACAGCAGACCTCACAAACCGAGCAACATCTCCCCATTTCTTTCCATCAACAACCTTATCATATCCCCCAAACCGTTTCACAGCATTGAATAGCTTACACAAATCCAACTCCTCCCCCTCAAACACAATCTTTTTCTTAGGCTTCTTACTACAATGATCCTGTAAAAACCTAGAATATTCCAACTCAAAAGTCTTTGAATCCGACGCAGCAGGACGTGTTTGCAACTTATGAATAGCCTGAGTTTTTGTAGGGAAAGTAAAAGAATCTAGATCCAATGCAAAAGGGGGTTTCCAATCTTTTGGAGGTACAATCCTACAAATTCCATAAGGTTCAGCCTCAGGTCTAATCTTGTAAATATACTCCAAAGGATCTTTGAATTCATCTTCGGTTGGGTAATACACAGGACCCGCTGGTACACTCGTTGATGCAATACTCACAGTTGGTCCTACCACACCTTTCTCAACAGACCTAGGTTTACCCTTTCCCATAACCACTCTACTGCAACTTCATGGATAAAAAGGGAAATGGAAACTATGACCAACAGAGAAGGAAGTAAATAGCAGAGAGAGAGTAGTTACCTTCTCTTCTTTCGTTCCACGAAGACGAGTCAATGGATAGTATAAACTCAACTGTACTCTTCCTCCAGTTTTTCATTTATTGTTGTTCTTAAAATACTAATCCTAAATATAGCTTCTTTTTCTTCGTGGGAAAGATAACACTAAGTTCGATGACTGGGACCCAAATATAAAAATCTCTCGGACCTTACTCTCGGACCCTACTCTCGGACCCAACTGGTTAGGTTTGTATCGGTGAGATATAAAATAGGACCCAAATATAAAAATCTCTCGGGACTTACTCTTTGCAGTCCCGTTTTTACCCAATACCGCTACAAGTTAATTTTTAATTTTTTAAAAATATCCTTTTTCCGGAAGTCAATGAGGGAACATATCTTTTTTTAAGGTAAAAACTTAGATACAATACCTTAGGTACGGGTAGGAAACTGCCATTATCCACTAGACAATTGTTGGGTTATAAATGCACTTTTATTATTTATTTTTTTTTGTAAAAAATGAGTCTGGTTCTAGACCAGTACAACTATTACCTATAGTACTGTACCTAACTATTGCTCATTTTTTTACCTCATTTTGTCTAACAAAAACAACTCTCAAACTATCGATGTCTTCCGGAACTTGTTTAAGACCTCGTTTGGTGTAGTTTTTAGTTTTAAGATTTTAAATTTTAAAAAATTAAAAATGGTTTTAGTTTTTCATCTTGAGTTTTGATTTTTGTTATGGGTTTCGGCTAGTTTCTTATGTTTTAAATTTGAACTTTTCCCGACTTTTCATTTGTAAGTTATTTATGTCATTGAGCCAGATTGTGTAGAATGTTTCAATATTACCTTTACCATTCTGATACTAAAATATAAATATTCAACAATCAAAGTATGAGATTTAAGCATTTAAATTGCAACCATGAAAAACCTAAGTAGTGACGATTTTTTGCACTGTTGCACTAATAACATTCTTTCCCAGCATATTTACCATGAGCCTCGTACCATTACAAAGACCATGGGACTGGTCGATGTTCCTCATCAACATCACTGGAACTCCGACTTTGAGCTTTAGCTTATGATTAGGTAGTCCAAAACATTTTATTTCATTAAGGAATTCTGCGGTGAACCATTCACTACGGATATCACTATCTTCATCGAATTGGCAAACTGAGTCACAGCTAAGGTATTCAAGCTCCGTCCCAGGGATTTTTTGGATCATAAAATCATCCACTTCAGCAACGGACTCTAGAGTAGGAGCAAGTATCCCCCTCTCTTCAAAAAAATGATCAGTGTTGGTGTTATTAAGAATATCCGGGTAGGTGTAGTCAACTAACGACTGCAGTGGATTCTTGTCGTCGTCTATAAGAAGGTCAGGCGGGATTTGAATTAGGGACTCGCCAAGCTCATTTGCATTTCGATCACCATCTCTAATGCTTAATATCCAATCGGCGAATTGCTTGGTTTCTTGTCTTTCGGACTCAATGTTGGATCCTCCAAGCCTCGTGTTTTGGGTTAAGCAGCGTACCTGGCAGTGCTGCTTAATGCCCGATGCATTAATGGCAGATCCAACTATTTGTTCCTTGGACCCCTTCCTAACAATTTGTAGTATTTATCTAAAGTCACCACCCAACACAACAGCCCTCCCCCCCCCCCCCCAAAGGTTTTGTTAGATTGTCCCTATGCTGTATAGACATTATATCACGCAATGCCCGATCCAATGCCTCAAAACAAAACCTGCTCAACATGGGTGCTTCGTCCCATATGATTAACTTGGCTTGGAGAAGGAGCTTTGCTCTGGGACTGCCCTGATTAATGCTACACGTGGAGTCTTCAGGGATTTGAAGAGGAAGCGCGAATGTAGAATGTGCAGTTCTACCTCCGGGAAGTAACAAAGATGCAATTCCACTCGAAGCAACATTCAATACAATAAAACCTTTGGCACAAAGCGCAGCAGATATTGTGTTCCAAAGATATGTCCACTACAAAAAAATTAGTCATTAGCGAGGGACAGTTCCCTCGCAAAATGACCTGATTCCCTCACTAATGGTCATTTGCGAGGGACTTAGCGAGGGACTGGTTCCCTCGCTAATTCCCTCCTCGCAAATGGGATTAGCGAGGGAAGTTGGATCCCTCGCTAATTAGCGAGGGACTATGCCGTCGCTAGTTCCCTCGCTAATGACTGCAGCTTTTCAGGTGATGGGACTCAGTTGCAGGGGTTGGTAAATGCGCAGGAATTAGCGACGGCTTTTGCCCTCGCTAATGACTGCAGTTTTCAACAAAAAAATGACACGTGTCCAGTGCTGAATGGCTTGTTTTTTTTATATATATATTAATTAATGAATATTATATTATATTATTAATTTTGTGGTGATGTGTGGTGGTGGTGGTGGTGGTGGCATGGTGGTGGTGATGGGTGGTTTAGAGTAGAGAGAAGGAAAAGAGTAAGGGAGAAAGAGAGAGAGAGAGAGAGAGAGAGAGAGAGAGAGAGAGAAGAGAGAGAGAGAGAGAGAGAGAGAGAGAGAGAGAGAGAGAGAGAGAGAGAGAGAAGAGTGAGAGTGGTGGTGGTGGTGGTGAGTAAGAGAGAGTGAGTGAGAGTGGTAGGAGGTATGTGGTGGTGGTGGTGTTGGAAGAGTGAAGAGAGAAGAAGAGTGTGAGAGGTGGTGGTGATGATGGTGGTGGTGGTGGTGTTGGAAGAGTGAAGAGAGAAGAAGGGTGTGAGAGGAAGTGGAAGGGGGAAGAGGAAGGGAAGAGGAATGGTGAAGAGTGAGTGAGTGAGTGAGTGAGTGAGAAAGAAGAGTGAGGGTGTAAACGGATATAAAGGAAAAAAGAAAAAAATTTGCGAGGGAATTAGCGAGGGAACTGTCTCATCATCTGAAAAATTAACGTTAGCGAGGGAATTAGCGAGGGAACTGTCCCTCGCTAATTTCTGCACCTTTACCAACCCCTGCGTTGAGTCCCATCATCTGAAAAAGTAAACTTTAGCGAGGGAATTAGCGAGGGCAGTCATTAGCAAGGGACAGTTCCCTCGCTAATTCCCTCGCTAATGACAAAAAAAATTGACAGCTCTATGCCCTCGCTAATTCCCTCGCTAATGACTGTTTTTGCGAGGGACAACAAGTCCCTCGCTAATGTCCGTCGCTAATCAGTGTTTTTTTTGTAGTGGTCTTGCTGGTGCCACCATATCCATCTAGGAAGAAGAAACCCCCTCGACCGGACAAAACGGCTTCCATTATATCATCATATGCCTTTCTTTGTTCAGGTGTCAAGCCCTTTAATAGCTTCTGATGTAGAATTTCCATTTCAGACCTGTCATAGTTAAGTTCATCATCGATCAACTTGTTTTCAAAATCAAATCCATCTGATAAGTTGGGGAATATGGCATGGTGTAGTCGACAAGTGATCTTCCATTAGACCGTAGAAGGTTCTCAATCTCAATTAGACAAAGATTCTTCAAGGTATCTTCCATTAATTGTAGATCTGAAAAATCACAATCATATCCGATTACAACTCATAGAATACATTCATTGCAATAGTAAAGTTTTTTGTTAAAAAAGGCACAACACATACCTGGCAAGTTTAAGCGTCTCCTCCTATCATACAAAATATCGTCTGCAAGTAACTTCCAAGTTGATTCCCAGACTACATCTGGTTTGTTCATCGTGTTCATCGTAAGCAGTGTGGTGAACAATCATCGCAATTGTTGGCCCGACGCCAGGTGACTTGCTTCTGTTGGCCCGACCTTGATAATATTTCCGTACTCAACTTCTCGTTGTTGGATCCTAAAAGCAATGAACTCCCTAAGTGTTACACGCTGTCTAGTTTTGCTTCGTTCACTACCTTCCTTTTTTTAATCTTTATATCCTCTTGATAACCCTTTTCACCGTAGGGAAACATCAGGTGGTATTACAATCGTATAAAGGCATCATGTGTTTCATGAAGTCTCTAAAGGTCTCCCGATATGCGTTTAACAATTATGTCTCGTCCCTTCTCAATAAGGTCATCGTCCCCTATAATCAGGGCGGCAACCTCATCACATGTGGGTGTGTTGTCTGTTCTAGATGTTGATCCACTGTGTCTTATTAATCTGAGACAGAATTTGGCACCTGGGTTTGCATCTGCATAGTCACGGGTTTGTCGAAATTTCTTTGTGTGCGTGTTGTGTTCATCGAGCATTTTCATTAAGTCGTTGACCAATGACGTGTCGATTGAATGAGATGCACGCCTGCAGAGAAAAATAAAATATCAAATGTCAGTGAGTCCAAGAGGGGTTATGTGCAAAATACCAGTTAAGTTAAATAGTTAGCTTTTCAAAGCTGAAGTGGGAAAGCCTGTGCGCAGTCTCAGTTTGCGTGTCATGAATGTACAGCTGGGCATACTTTGGGCCATGGCCATCTTCTGGTAATAAACTACCCATCCGATAATAATTGTATATATATATATAATTATACAATTATTATCCAATTATTACTCACATATATATAGTTATATTTACATGATTGATATAAAATTGTTTAAGAAAAACATATATAATAGATATAATACCTCTAAAGTTCCAATATTTTTTAAAAAGTTGATGTATAGCGATGCACGGGTCATACGCACTATTAATAGACAATTTTAAAAGCTCCTCATTAAAAACATGGAGCTACTACCATTGAGTACCAATTTGGCTCAGTGACATAGTCTTTCTACATTAGCACTTTCTTGTGGCAATGACATTAGGGAAGGCAAAACGGGCCAGTCAGTCAAAATTTTAGCAAGCTGACCTGTCAGAGGATTGGGTTGAGAAGTTGAGCCCACCCCGCCCCTCAGTGGGTTGGCGGGCCGGCAGGCGAGCCCGCCATTAATATAAATAAATAATGTATTTAAAGCATACTTTTGGGGCTTAAAATAGGCGGGTTGGCGGATTTTCCCGCCTAAGCCCGTCAAAACAAGGTAAAAATGACGGACTGGTGGGTTGGTCCACTATAACCCGCAAAAAAAACATTAAAAAAACATTTAGAAATGGTTAAAAACAAGGGGAAAGGATAAAAAAAATTAAACTTGGCGGGTTGTCCTGGGCCGACCCGTCTATGGCCCGCCGAATTGGCGGGCTAGATGGGGCGGGCTACAATGGATTGGCCGGGGTGAAATCACCAACTCAACCCATCATTTTTTGGCGGGCTAGTGGGGCGGACCGACAGCCTTAGCCCGTTTTGCCATTCATAATTGACATGTGATGTTAGCACTGCCATGTGGCATTGGTGAGCAGCACGGTTTTTATCCCTCCATGTCATGTTCTGTTACAAAACAAACGTCGATGTAACAAATTTCATACTAAGTATGCCACATGTCTCTTGATTTTCCATGTCATCGCTGCTGCATGGCATTAACATTCAACATCAACATGACCATGTGGCTTTAATGTAGACTTTGACTTTGTTGTCCCAAAATGTCATGTTTCATTGCAAAAAAACACTGACGTGCCAAACACGTCTTTGCCATGTGTCACATGTCATTGACTTTTCAGAAACACACGCGACATTGATATGTGATAGTAGCATTGTCACGTAGCATTAACATGTCATTTATGAAGGCCATATACGGAATACGACACGATACGGATACGGGGATACGGAAATTTTTTAAAAATCAATATACGATATATCTGGGATACTTTAATAACAAATTAAATTATATTAAAATATATAAAATCATAATATTCAAACATAACTAAAAATAACAATAAAAAGATATTTATTTTACTAATTTTTAAAACCAAATTCATTTTATTGATTAACAATTGTTTATAATATTCAAAAGATATAATCACGCTTAAAAAAATACTTTTTTTATTACACTTAAAAAAATACTTGATATCAAAAACAAACAAGCATAGTTTAAAAAAAGGTTTAAATATGTTTTTACCCCCTGCAAATAGGGGGTGTTTTGCTTTTACCCCCTACAAATTTTTTTTTTTTAAAAAACCCCTTGCAAAATTCACTTTTTTTACGTTAGTCCTTCTGTTAAATGGACGTTACAAAAAACGTCAACGTGGCATTTTTTATTATTTTCTATTTTTTTTAATACTGGCTGTGCTGCCATGTCATTATTTTATATTAGCTTAAATATGTTTATACCCCCTGCAAATAGGAGGTGTTTTGCTTTTACCCCCTACAATTTTTTTTAATTATTAGTCCCTCATCTTCTTCCCTCATTCCCAGATTCATTCTCTCTTCCTCTTCACCTCCTTTCCCAGGAACCCTTCTCTTCTCTTCTCTTTTCTTCTTTTCTCTTATCTCCATTTTCACCATAATCCATCTTCACCAAACACAAACCCACCACCCCATGAGCACAGAACCACCAAGCAACATCTATTCTTACCCATTCTTCTTCGATTCTCAGCAACAACAACAAGAACCCATGGATGTAAAACAGTTTCAGTTATCACAGAAAATTAGAGCAAGCTTTTTCTTTTCCTTTTCTTTAAAAACAGTTTTACCTAGATCAAAAATAATAGAACCAATGGTCTGAAGCAATCCCAATGGCAAGTTAATAATGAATTCAGAAGCAAGTTAATAATGAATTCAGAAAAAGCTTGCTCTAAAACGCCCTACATGAAGCAAGTTAATAATGAATTCAGAAGCAAGTTATTAGATAATGAATAATGAAGCAAGTTAATAGAACCAATGGGCAGCAGCTTCTAGATCAAAAATAATAGAACCAATGGCAGCAGCTTCTGAATTCATTATTAACTTCCACTCTCTCTCTCTCTCTCTCTCTCTCTCTATACGAAATCATCTCCCTCTTTCTCGCGAATCTCTCAACACCCCCGTGAATCAACATCAACCCCCATGGATGTAAAATCGAAAGTGAGTGAAACAGATCCGATTTGTGGGGAACCCAGATCTGAGCTTTGGGATGAAGCTAACAGAAATGAAGTTGTGTTTGTGTTTGTGTTTGTGTTTGTGTTTGTGTACGTTATTGTTGATGATGAAGATGAGATGGAAACAACAACAACACACACACACACACACAGAGAGAGAGAGAGAGAGAGAGAGATTTGGTGGGTTTGATTAACGTGGCTTTTGTGGATGTTTATGGGGTTTATGGGTTTCTCATTTGGGATTTGGGGTTAGGGAAACCATAGAGAGATGGTGGTGTGAGGGGGAGAGATGGAAATCTGGAAATGGAGAATGGAGAAAGATGAAGTTCATAAATGGAGAATGGAAATCTGGAAACCATAGAGTGTTGTTGTTGAAAATGGAGAATGGAGAAAGATGAAGTTCATAAAATATGTTTTAAATTTTATTGCTGAGTCAATAAATACAATCAGCATTTAAAATAGGCTTAAATGGAAAGTCTGTTAGACAACTCAGCAAAACATTAACAGAGATCTAACAGAGGGACTTATACCAAAAAAAAATTATTTGCAAGGGGTTTTTTAAAAAAAAAAAATTTGTAGGGGGTAAAAGCAAAACACCCCCTATTTACAGGGGGTAAAAACATATTTAAACCTTAAAAAAAAGAGGTCACCATAAGAAGGAGGATGCACTTGAAGAAGAAGAAGGATTTGTTTACAAACATTTATTTCGCATTCAATTTTTCTCTCGTTTGTTCTTTAACAAAAAAAAAATCTTATCCCTTGGTCTGAAATTCTTCTCTCTTCGAATTGTCGAGGCCACGGTTTCGTTGGTTGGACAGAATGTGGTAAAATAGAAAAAGGGGAGACAGGTGTGCTGCCTCTACAGGCAATAGAGAAGGGGGAAGAGAGAATAAGGACAAATAAGATGATCAACGGTTCAACAACACACCCTGTGTGCCAGTATAAAACTGTGGTTGAGCAGCCCTTGGAGACTGGAGTTGGACGGCAACGACTGAGAGCAATAGTAGCTCGCAATTTCGAAGCTGGCGGCGGTGATGCAATGCAACAATATACAGGGGCAAGATACCATTAACAATACACACACAGTATTGAATCAGAGAGCACAAAAGGTACAATTGAATATGCATTTTCTTATTGGGTATTACAAACTATATACGACGAAGTCTTATATAGAATTAGAAAAGCTCCATCTAACTAACGATGATAACCTAATGATCAAAAACTCCAAATTAGCAGCTTCCTGATAGTTAAGAAAACAGTTACATTTAACAAACTATGTAACCAACAAATCTAACTAGTTGATGATATCCAAATTCCAAACATGATACACAGGAACTCCCAAGGTTCGATCCTCTTTGTAAAATTTATTTATGAACAACAAACACATTAATTAATGCGCCATGAGTTATCTTCACTATGTTATTTTTAATCTACATACATTACTTCTTCAAGCCTTGGAATGATCAGCTTAGTAGGAACACTCTTTAAACGCATGATCTATGTTGTTTTCCCACTTGCTATTGTACATCTCCAAAAGCTTCTCAGCTGGTGTCATACCTGACCACATAAAGTTTCATGTTATTGAAGGTTAATCTTGAAAAACTAAGGTATAGTTAAAAGATTTGTATTTGCTTGTATGCCTTGGCTATGTACATATGATTTTTAATTTGTAACAGAATTAGATTATAATGTATACTTAATACAAAATGAATAAATGAAACTCTAACTTAAAATCTTAAATACCTGTTCCAACTACTTCAATCACTGGATCCAGAAAAACAGATTCATTTAAGCATCTCCTCTCCAAGCCATCCTACAAAATAGTAAATAGATTCTCATTATAGGCCCATATTACAAGATAGAATAAACAACTAGCATCGATATTAAAGACACCTTTGCCCACTTCAACACATCTTCAGCAACATGCTGCAGCAATCTACCTTGCAATGGTGTTCTTAAACCAGTCACAGGAACCTAAACACATAAACCGCATAATTTAGGTCATATACTATAACATGTCCGGTGTCCAACACGTGTGATAATGACACTTCAATTACTTGTATTTTTCATATTATTATCGGTGTCTATGTGTCTATGTTAGTGTCGGTCCGACACGTGTGATAATGACACTTGTATTTTTCATATTATTATGAGTGTCTACGTGTCTGTGTTAGTGTCGTGTTCGGTGCTACATATCATTTTACATTTGATTTCTCCCATTTAGTTGTGATATTTTCCATTACCTTATTCCTTAGATATTGCCTGTCTTCAGCAGTCCAATCAGCAATCATATCTAGAACATTATGTAGTGAAACTTCATCATATAGTAGACCTACCTGACATTGGAAAGACTAATGTTAGTCTAAGACAAAACATATAAATCTTTTTGTGAAAAACATATATTGGCCTATTGGGTTGTGGTGTGAATGGGATAGTTCAATTACCCAAAAAGCAGGAAGAGCACATAACATGTTCAAAGGGCCCCCATCAGCACCTCTCATTTCCATGTATCTCTTTAGCCTCACCTGCATAAAATTTAATATTGATCCAACTTAGTGCACAAGATTTAGAGAGATTCGAAATGCTCAATGTATAGTCTCTCTTTCAACCTCAGGAAATATGGTTGTCAGATGATTTTCCCAGTCACTGATTGTTGGCACCTGACCTGGAATGGCAGGGAGTTTACCAGCCATGAAATCCTACACAAAATATGCAACAACTAAGTACAATGGAATGGTAGTGAGTGAGATATTTGAGAGATGAGAAATAGAAGATAACCCTGAATGACATGCCCCCACAATCAATATATCTATTTTTTCGATAAACAAAGATCATTGGCACATCCATAGCATAATCAACAAACTGCTCAAACCTGTAAGAAAAAACACACAATAAATCAGACTATTAGGGACTGCATTTCTTTATTTTTGTCTCCTATAAATGCTAATAAAGTAAATTAAAAAAGAGAGCATACCCAAAAGTGTCATAAAAAACAAATGGGAGCATTCCAGTACGACGTTTGTCTACTTGATCTGATACATGGCTGTTTGAACAACAAAAGTAAAAATAAAAATGAATGCAGAATAGAAACAAATAGTTAATTAAGGTGACTAATACTGAAAAAAGAAAATTATAGACCTTCTAATTGTGACATAACCGTTTGGAACTCCTTGCTTGAAAGGTGAATTTGCAAACAAGGCTGTTGCTAACTGGTTTAATTGTTGTATAAGTTAGATACAATAAGACAACAATAGAAGAATGAACCACAATTTCTGCTACTGGTTTAATTGTTGTATAAGTTAGATACAATAAGAATCAGGAAATTTTCAGCAACATTAGAATGAACCATAATTTCTCACAGGCTGCAAAGCTAGACTGGCGCGCATTTTATTGATCATGTCTGCTTCAGAACTGAAGTCTAGATTGACCTAAACCCATAGTAAACTTTATGTTATTTTCCATGCAGTAAAAATGTTTCAAATGGGAAATAAATTTTACTGAAATGAAAAATGGTATAAACTTGTCAAAATAATTGCTTGGCAATGTATTGTAATTGAAGTATAAAATTGATCTCACCTGAATAGAGCATGTCATTAATAATGATTGAACTCCAAGTAACCCAAATTTACGGAAGTAATTTTCCATAATGCTGTAACGTACCTAGAAGAAGTCAATGTACTAGTGAGGAGGGTACAAGCATGTTAGAATATATATAACTATTCAGTAATTGACATCATCTTTATAAATGATTGAGGACTTGTAAATCCCAATCTTATTCAAAAGTTTGATAAAGGTAAATATTACCTTAGGCACGTGTGGTATGTCTTCAAGTCTCCACTTAGGTTGAAAACCTAATCCCAAAAATCCAATTCCCATTTCCTCTCCAACAGCTTTAGCCTATCATATATGACATAATAGATGGCACATCTACCAAATTAGGAGTTTATAAATTTTGTGGAAGTTCATAGTCTTATAGTCAAAACTTCCTTAAAATATGATGATGTTGCAAACACTAATAATAAAACTATTGGGATTGATGTTAGTGTCCTAGAAATTTGCACATACTAACCTGATACAAGTGTGAATTAATCTCATCATAAGTCTGATGTAATGTTTTGAAAGGCGCTCCACTAAGCTCAATTTGGCCACCAGGCTCTAATGATATGCTTTGGTTGGCCTGTGGTTAAAAAAGAGTGTTGCTAGCACTTTCAATCGGTGTAGTAGGACACAAAGTTTGATAAAGGAAGAGAATGAGTTTGGATGGGAGGGCTTACATTTTTGAGTCCTATGATGTTGTCACCTTCCATAATTTTATCCCAATCAAACCTAGCCGCAATGCCATTGAGTAAAGTTGATATTTGTTTGTAATTAATTGGACGCAAAGTATCAAACTCATAACCAAATTTCTCATGTTCTGTGCCTATTCTGCAATGACCCATATACAAGTAAGGTAAATCATGCAGATATATATACACAACATGTAGTAGCAGATAAGCATTATTCTGCTGATTTTCAACAAATTGTGTGCTCCAAATGAGAGAAGGCAATTAAGAGTGTATATAGGTGACCTCCATTTTTCCTTAGGCTTGCAACCAGATAACATGTAGTCAATGAGATCATCTTTTGTCAATGGTTCTGTGCCAATAACAGGAGCCTCTATTGCTGGTCCGGTAGCAACAATAAAACTATGCCCTCTTTTGCATTTTAATCTCGCTCTTTCTTTGTTCAAAAACTGATAGTTGACAGAACCATTGCATAGGGAAGACATTTTGAATTGGGTACCTTCCCTTTGAGTTGACTCAACCTTCCTCAAAAACATGGATCCAGATGTACATTTTAAGTGAAGGAGTCCCATCTTGCTCCACTGAAACAACATTTACATATCCACATAGACATACATAGTCAAATTCATGAACCATGATTGAAAACTCATAGGAGCTATAACTAGCTATAAGCTAGTCCAAAATGAAAACTGCTTGTTTTGAATAACTCATGAATATGAAACATGTCGAAGTTTGTTAAAGACACATATAACATCTAATCTAATATTAAACACAATCAATTTTAGATTTTTAGCATCAACTAACATAAAATAAGGGATGCTTATTCATTATATATATAATTTTTTTTAAAATCTTATCTCTTATCAATGTGGAATTTAGAAAATGTTACTAGCTCAAATAGAAATTAAAAAATGTTGCTAGTTCAACCCCTGTTGCTGTACCAAAAAAAAATGTGGAATTTCCTTCTTTTTTTTGCTGAATGTGGAATTTACTTTCTTACGTGGACGAGATTGAGACTGCATTTATGTGTGTGTTTTTTTAACTATTAAGTTTTATTGGGTATGATACTTATTAACTTTTATTAAATATGATATTTTGTAAATAGTATAACATTTAAGTTAGTTAGTTTTAAAATAAAAAAGGAGTAATTGGATATTTGATATCATACCGAATACCGAATAAATTTATTGAGTTAAATGGAGTGTTTGTTTTTCATATTAAGAATTCCACGCAATTATGTAAACTCGATTAAGCACCAACTTACATAATTATTGGGGTGAACACACTAATAGTCATTAATTTTTGTTAGGTATAATATCCGACATCTAATCACTTAATAACATGTCATTTTTTATATTTAAGTAGCTTAAAATAAATTTAAATATTGTACTAATTTTACCTATAAAATATTATATCTAACAAAATTCAATTGGTATCATATTATAAAGTCTCAAATTGATTCTTACTATTACTAGCAACCGGCAAGAAGTAATGGCAACTTTTATCATTCAATCTTTCACTCACTTTGTTTTGGATCATATCTTTCACTCACTTTGTTTGAAAAAAATGAAAATATAAAATAGAAAGAAAATAAAAGAACCTATCGATAACTCGGAAATTCAAGACAGATGTCTTTTTTCTTCACTTGAGCGGAAAATATAAACATGAAAAAACCAAGATAAGGTATAGAGTAGCACGTGATCAGCTAGCATGCATGAATAGGAACTATACATTTTCAGCATATTGCAATTGAATTGAATAATGTATGAAAGTTACCACGTATCAATTGAGATGCAGTGGATGTTGCTTCAGTTGTTTTGTGGACAAAAGAAAAGAGGATCATGCATGCATGGATGTTCGTTCCTAAATTGGTTGTTATCAATCAAAGCAATCAATCAATTTATACATATAAATCGTATGGGACGGTTTGGGCTTGGTTGTGCCACACGTGTAATCTTACTGACACGTCAGTTTGCTGGCTTGGCTTATGTTATCCACAATGCTCAGCTTACCTTGACAAGTGTTCTGTTCCTCTGGACTCTGGAATATATAGGTCAAACCTTTCCAATCGGCTATCGGTGCGATGGCAACATACCACCCCATGGTACCCACGAGTTGTTTCTAAAACTCTATTGGTATAAACTATTTTGTATTTTTATCATTCAGACGAAACGACAAATAAACACTACACACTATTAAGTAGATACACTTAAATTCAAATTTAGGGGCCCACATCTCCGTGTCCTTAAAATTTGTCAATGCAAATTCAAAGCTAATGTTTTTGTATTGTTGAAAATTGTCAATGCAACTAACACTAAAATGATATAAACTAGGCGTGTAAATTATTATTTTTTGGTAATATGCAGTGTAAATTTAAAGTGTGATATAAAATTAACAGCTAAATTAATTTATAAATATAAAATGACTTAAAAGTGAGTTTTTAATTAATACTTAAAAATAAGATAAAGTTCATTTAACGAAAGATAAATAATATATTTAAATAAAATGGCAGGGGTATAAACTAGACGAAAAATGAAACACTATTTAATTTATTTAAAGTTCAACCGCGGCACCAAGTAACATTTAGAAAAACTAGTGGGATGACCCGTGCGATGCACGGGGTCAAAGCTTTAGGGACCGCATAATCATTATAATACTAAAATTAGCTTAATAGAAATGAAAGACAAATTCTAACAATTAAAATGTGCTTAGTAGATTCAAAAGGATAGAAACCAAAGAAAAAGCGAACTTAAGCCCTAACGGCAAAGCAGATCAAAGAGAATTAAGGAAAAACAATTAGTAAATAGATCAAGAGGCAATGACTAAAAGCTGCCAGAACGTCAGATATAAGGAGATTACTTTCTTTAATAAAGAAAAATAAGGAAGTTGAAAGAAGAATAGGCATTGAGCCAAGCTATGAAAAGGCAAGAAAAACACGCCAAAACCTCAACAGAGAAACAGAATATGCAGGAAAAGATTAGCTTGCTGCTCCAAATAAGGAAAAAAACAGATTGTTTCAAATAGATGAGAAAGACTTGGAACTAACAAATGAGTATATATAGAGAACCAGAGTCTAAAAAATCCAAAACAATTGATGGGAAATAAAGAGAGCAAAGAGATTACATTGTGATGTCAAATCTACTAAACTACCAACCACATGGCAGTCAATCTATTTACCGTAACAATAGAGGTTTCTGACAAATGCATTAGATGGCTTATCCAAAATGAAACAAAACACATGAATTATAATTAGAATAAAGTTAACATACAAACAGAGTTAGATAACAAAGAAATTAATTTCATTGATTAATTGCGAAGATTACAAAAGCATTGCCCATCAACCATGTCCAAATCCAACTACAATGAAAGCCAAAGCTTCTTAATTGGAATGGTGAACGCTAACCAAAACAGCTCATAAGAGATAAATCCAAAATGGCCCAATTACATAGCAAAAAAGGAACATCGAATCCCTAAAAGGCATAATCAAAAGAGCCTAGTTACACACAAAATAGGGAGTACAACTTTTCTGCTAAACAGAATGCTTGACAGGCCTAAAGGACCTTCACAAAGACATGCTTCTTATTTCTCTTGGCAACTCCAAGCTGCAAATTATCCCCTTCTGTAAGCCCATTCAACCCACGAAAAATAGCCCAACCATCAGTCACAGCACAATAACCACGCCTAGAACTGCTCCATTCAAGCTTGCATTCCCACTTCCTCCTCGAAAATTCACGGAGACAATGGAGGCACATCCTAAAGAAAAAGCAATTTGACAAAAGCCAACATGAAGGAACTGCAAAGTAAAAAAGGAAAAAATTATCAGTCTTTTAACAAAGGGAAAAACAAAACAAAAAATAGGAGAGCAACTAAAAATGAGAAGGGAAAACTGAAGATCACACACACACACACACACACACACACACACACACACACACACACACACACACACACACACACACACACACACACACACACACACACACACACACCAGAACAGACAAATTAACCTCCTTAGCAGACACCGTCTTAAAACAGCTATGATGAAAATGAACAGCAGGAATGAACAAAAACCTGTCGACACCCGCAGTAGGCACTGGGAATCCATACTCCTCAACCCTCCAAAGCAAAACAATAAAAAAGATGATCTGGAAACAAAAAAATCAGATGACTTTGCTTTTTAATCATTCATCAAAAATATATAACAAAGAGCAAATTAAAAGGAAAAAAAATGGCACCATCCCATTAAATTAATCAACCAAATCCTAACTGAAAAATATATGACAACCAAAAGCACACATGCAATTAACTTTTTATAGTTTATAATTTCAACATTTGCAACTTCAACAAAACTATTGATTCAAAAATAGAATGAGGTTTCAATTTACTTTTAGGTTCAAACTGAAATTCATAACCTGTCTGGGAGAGGGAATCAAAATGGTAATTTGGAGAATGACTTTCCTTGAAGGTATGGCAAAACTTGCTGCTCTAGCATTAGAAGCAGCACCTTAAGATTCAGCACCATTGATTTTAGGTGCAACAATGGAAGTTGAGTCACCCTGAACCTGAAAACTCATTGTATAAAGTAAGCCACTTGGAGATGAATCATTTAAAGAAAGAAATGCATAGAAGAACAATGTGGACATGCACTTTCATGAACATCAATACATCTATTCAGCAATTCAACAATGCTACAAAACCAATTACATTAGAAAACAATTTATTTGTTGATGTAAAAACCAGAAAACTAAGTATTAGTATAATGGGACTCGCTGATTAAGTAAATGAAGAAGTCATCATAATGATACATGTATTTTCTAGTAGAATTAGAACTATTTTTAACCATCATCTTCACCATATACATATACTCACCATTCAGTTAAAAAGATTGAGAAAACAAAGAGATGCATTTACCTGTGCAAGGAAGTCAACTTTCTAGAGTTATTTATACAGGTTTTTTCATATTTAGCATCTGTGACACAATATTTATCCTAACATTGAAGAGTTTTTAAGAAACTTATGGAAAGAAGTAAATAGATGTTATCATAAAGTGCTAATCCTTTGATCTTTGGCAAGCCAACCAATATAAGACATGAACAAATTATAGCTACTCCAAAGTCCAAACAACCCATAAGAGAGAATGAGATTTTTTTCCTCCTACAGAGATACAAAACCGTATGTCATGGTTTTGTATCTTATCACATTAATTAGTCTTGATCAAGATAGAAATATGTTCAAGTCCTTTTGCGGGATATTGTTTTTAATGTGATCAAGATAAAGATGATTAATCACCAACTTCCTCGTTCCCCATAAAACATATTTGCATTTCAATCACCAAAATTCTGGCATTAACATAAAGTTGGCAGTAATATGCAATCAAAGTAGAGCAAACGATGTCTTTTTTTGTTCAGCTGAGCAAACCATGTCTGATCCCATAATGTTCACATAAGCTTACCTTTCGTTATTTAACATATAGAAGTTTTGCTTTGACAAAATATAACGAAGAAAAAAGCTGTCAAATTTCTTCTTTCTTCAAAGAGGCTGAGAAATCAATGCATGATAGAAAGGGATAATGATGCACCAGAATACAAATTTGCAATATATGAGACTAATCAGACTTCTGCTTCTTCAAGTTATAATACTAACTTGGTAATATAGCCAACAAAAGAGAGTGAGAGAGTGAGAGAGATAGATAGAAGGTTTGCAGTTTTTCTTCAATAACAAATCCAGAAGTTGAGAGAATCAACCACAAACCCCCCAAATCTTCTCCAAACCAAGCTTAGGCATTTCCTCAAACATCCAAGTAAAATCTAAAATAAGATAGTAAAATATTAGTTAAAGAAGATTTTGGGCATCAATTCATCAACCATACTATCCTCTAAACTCAACAGAACAAACAATTTACATGAAGAAATTATTTCAATGTGAAGCTTAGCATTAGGAATCAACAAATATGCTTATTTTTTAAAATGTAAGAAGAAAAATAGATATGGACTTACTTCCTAACCGTAGAAACATATACAATTTTAACTTCCTGAAAAATAATTTTTCATTGCAGGATATGATACCAATTTGAACTTCTTCCATTTACAAATTACAAATACATGCCAAGAAACAAATGAATAAATAATTGGGTGCTTACTCTGACTTCAGTGTGGTTTGGGAAGTTACCGTGACTTCAGTTTTCAATCAACCTACAAATAGATCAAAACAACTTAGTGGTATTTGTGAAAAAGAGATACAAAATATAAGAAACTTTAAATTATGAACTCAAGGTAATACCAAAGTAATGGATTGAATGGTTTGCAAGCGCTTCCTCCCAAAGAAGCATGGTCCACCATGAAGCTATTGTTATCATCAAAAGAATCATTAGATCTGAAACCCCAAGTAAGCATGAGTTGTTGAACACCCTCTGAAGCCATTTTATGCAGGAAAATGACAACGCCATATATAATTTATGCAGGATTCTATTGGATATTAGCTTAAAAATAATAAAGACAAAATAGTATTTAATGAAGACAATCAAACACACAAAAATAAAAAAACAGTGAATATCACCAATTAGGTAAGAAGATGAACAATTCAACACATGTAAGGAAGATGCATCTGAGGAAATCTCTTACCCCCAAATTTATATACCCCAAATTGAAACCATCCTCCTCAATCGTTCCGTTTCTTCATTTTATGCATTTCTCTCAATCTAGCTTTATAATGCTTACTAATTTGAGGATCAACATTATCCCCACCCTACAGCAAAAAAGTAGCAGAAAAGAAAAGATAAGTTTGACCTAGTCATTGTCTTCACGGTCTTCAGCAGCTGTGGCATCTTCATCTGTATCCCATGGAATGAAGGTTGTCTTCTCTCCTTGTCTCTCTCCCTCTCTCTCTCTCTCTCTCGCTTTTGTCTCTCTGAATGCGTGCGCAGCTTCCATCTCTTCTCGTGCCTGTATAGAAAAAATTCAATTCTGAAGGTAAGTGTGGGCTTTTGACATTGAGACCAATAAAAGCAAAGGAAAAGTGTGTGAAATCCCTAAAACTCTTGTCGGCACCTCTTCACCACCACCATGGCAGGGGTGTGTGCACTGAAATGAGTCGCGGCGCTCCATGCCGCAATGAAAAGGGCGCAGCTGCTGAAGCAAGAATGTGAAGAGATAAGAGTGAAGGAGAGCCTCAAAACCAAACATTTGCACACACACGGAGATATCAAGACAAACTCATAACTGTGAAATTGATAAACTAAAAAAAACAAAAGAAAGTGGAGAAGTTGAATCAAACCTCTCAATTCTTTGTGATTCATTTCTTTGCGCATACTCTCATGCTGTAGTGAAGTGGTGGAGCATTTGATTTTTTTGCCATATTGGATAAAGGTGATGTTTGTCCATCTGGATTCTCTCTTTTTGCATGAAGAGGGGTACTTGTACTTGCATTATCGGTATATGAAATCATGCCATCTTGTGCAGCAGGAGAAACCCCGGAGGAATATATAGCAGAAACTGGTCCATGCTCCTGCAGGTTTCTTTGAGTTCCAACTGATGTTGCATATCTTGATTGATTGGACATCATAGAAAAGCCAGGGATGGAAGAATCTGGTATGATATTCTTAGGTGTCATGGACATGGCAATGCTTGGACTAATATTTTGCATTGCTGGACTTTCAAGAGTCTGGTGCACAGCAACATTGGGTGCAGTAATTCCTAAATCACCCAACCTGCTATTTGAGCTTTCTTGCACTCTATCAATGCATACTTTCTTCCCACGGATTTTATTACTCGAAGTGACAGCAAACTCTGGCATATGCCTTAATCGCTTTCTCTGCAAATTGAGCTGAAACATTAGTTCAACATCATTAGGAAGCACACAGCCATACAATAAGTTCATCCAGGGAGAGTCTAACTTGTTTATACCTTTGTTGGAAGTGGACTTTCACACAACCGATCTAACTTTGGAGTAGGATCTAGATGGAGGTTCGGTTGTAATGCTTTGAGTAACTTCGATTCGACTTCCTATTATCAATGTGAACATAGTTAACTGAGATCAATACCCAACAAATGATATAAATATGGGAATTGGTCATTCATGAATAGAAAATTATACTCACCATTAGATCACCATATGCCCAAGACTTATCAGTAAAAGATGGGATGGCCTTCACAATATTTTCCAATGACACCTTGAGGCATACTTTAGTAACAACAGGAGAACTTTCCACGGGCACAACGCTAGCTCCCCTTTCAGAAGAGCATCTTCGATAATCACGCAACTGGAGTGTTGCAGAATTGATACAAAGCTCAACCTCATAAACAGTAAGCAGCATTAAACATATATATAATATAAAATGGTGATAAAATTTGGAAAATATTAAAATTTGCCAAGAGAAAAGAATGCAGAGTGCCAAATGGCATGTAAAAGCTCTCTGTAGTCAAAAGAAAAAAACAAAAGAGGAGATGCCTATATGAAAGAGCTCCTTTGGCACAAGGAGTACCAAATAATTGATACTCCCCGTCCTCGATGAATAGGTCAACACCGCAAACCAAACTAAAAACCAGAAGAAAATTTGTCCAACCATAAATTATTTCACAAAATAATAGATGGAAATTTGAATGTCGCCCTTAAAGGGAAAGTATATAAAAAGCAAACACAATTTACCTCACATGTAAGTGCTCCATCAACATACTTGGCAGGTATATCATCCAGAACAATAGATGAATGTATACTTTGTGAAATCCTAAAGCTACTCAATCATGTTGATATAATTATATACATTCATCTATTGTCACATTTGATTTCTTTCCTAATTATTTTATGTTTCCCTTCTTATCTATCATATATAAGAAGTGTCTATGAATACAAATGGATCTATGAATTCTCTTCATTTTTACCCCTACAACAAACTGATGAACAAACACAAAATCAAAGTAAAAAGCATCCTACTAAAGAGTTTTGTGTATTTCTTACAATTAAACTCTTATAAAGAGTTTTGTGTATTTGGTCATGATTGATCACAACTACCGTACGATTTTGCTTCGAACCGGCCAGTCACATCGCATCTCAGACACCTCTCTTTTTGAACTTGTTTCCTCTAAGTCAAATGATAAACTGATAAAAATAGCAGTTCTTCTAATGTAAATGGTTCTTCTTCTTCTTGGCATTTAATCAAACACCTCATGTCTACCATAGTTGATGCTGAATTGTCTGACTAACTAACAAAGAAAAAAGTGCATACAATAGCAAAAATGCAGATTAAAAGAAGATGATAAAGACATAAAGACAACTACGAAAAACTTAACAATGTGGCATTTATCAGATATTAGTGTAGTTTTAGCTTCAATTGGACATGTTGGACAAATCTGAAAAAATGGAGATTAACAAACTATGTCACCAATAGTTAACTTAAAGAAAATGATAGAAATGTGAGATGGTGAGAAAAAAGCAGTTCAATAGCAGATTGAAGAATGGAATGAACCTGATTTGCACTGAAGGAAAGAACGGTGACTTGTCGACGGTGTCCGCAGAGTCGTCATCGAAATCGAAAGGAGGAACCACAACTCTTAAAAAACCAGAAATCCATGAAAAAAGTAGATATGATTCTTCCCATGCATGACAACAACCCAGAACCCAAGCATGAAATTAAACACAAAAAACCTAAAACCAAAAAGGAAAGGTAAAGGAAATTGTAGTTACTAAACGATTCTCGTAGAGCAGGGGCTATTTTCCATTTCATGAACTGAAGTCACAGCAGTTGCAACATACCTGCAGAATAAAAATGATAACAAATATGAATCAATGATGAAAAAAGGTACTCATTAGCACAAGTTAATGCTATAAGTCAAAACTAAAGTTCTACAATTAAATGAAACATACAAATTAAAAAATTATCATAATCACATGATCACAACAACACTTGGTACTTATCTAATAAAAAAAGTTACAATAAATTCAATAGTTTATGGCTAGTATATATGTTTAATATCATCTTTGCAAAATCAAACATACAATCATTCATCTCCAGTAGTAACAACCAACTAATAATAAGTACAAATACACATGTTAGAGGAGGTGTCGAGTGGTAGCTTGAAGCAGGATTAGTGAAAAACAACTACATTAAACAAAATCTGTCAGCTAAGAAAATCTGACAACTCACGTTACATGTAAGAAAACTAATCCAAAAAGTCCAAAATAACCTATGCTCAAAATGCAAAATAGCAGCTGCATAAAGATCAATCCTACAAATGTAGAAAAATATTACAATTATAAAAGAATCATCATCTGAATCTCTTGTTTATCTATGGCTAGCATCACCATCCTCAAGTCACGTTGGTAACCGCCCATAAACCACTTTCCTATTCAATTGAAAAGAAATAGCCATAAATTAAGTAACAGAATTATACTACAATTACTAAAAGGCACCATCTTTAATACCTAGCCCTCCGAACACAAATAATAGCAATACATACCATGAATGCACTTTGTCCCAAATAAAAAAGAGCGTTGTTATATCAGTAGTAACAACCCAACCAACCTTATATTCAACACTGTAAAGTTTTGACTTGTCCAAATATTAGCAAAACAATAGAATTTAGGGGGGAAAGGCATCCATACTTGCCAAAGGTATAGTCTTAGTCCTATTGTGAGAATATGAGAAGTAGGATATAAAAACCAAACTACTTAGAAGGACATCGATACAGATTTGAAAGCTCCTTGATACTCATCCATTCTTACTTTTTTGCAGTTCATTGTTCATTGGAACCTTAACTACCTACAAATCTATCAAAGAAAAAGTAGGGGGAATCAGTATAAATCGATTTGGACAGCTTTAAACTATTGTAATATAAGCCCAATAATGTTTGTAGGTTGCTGTTAACATAACACAGCAAATAAGTGGAGAGCTAAAAGTTGAAACTGACCAAGACGATTACTTTGTCCTTGTCACTTTGCGGAGAAGGAGGTTTGATTTCCAGAAGGGACTCAATCTCCTGTAGTCGCAGTTGTGAAACCCCAATGATATTGTCCATATCAGCAACTGCAGTGCGATTCACTCGCTGCTGAAGCGAGTGTGGAGTAGCCAAATACCTCCGCATTTGGATTCCTCCCAACGATCTCTCCAAAACCAGCTCCCTTCTCACCTCAGCTTCCAACTCCAGCTCTCGCAACAACACGTCGCCGACCGCCGACATTCCGAAAGTGTTAGTCGGCAAGCATGAAAAACCACTCGCACCTGATCATCAAACAAAAAAAAGTCAAAATAATAAAAAGAAAACTCAGTTTCTTGCGAAACACATGGAGGTGAAGAAAATTGGGTTGTTTCTGACCTAGCCACCATCTCTGGCTAATGTACAAAATCAGTGCCGAAACTGTGATTAAAGCTGAAACTGTGATATGAGACTTCAACACACAGGCCAGTTAAACTCTCTGTGCTACCATTCTGATATACAAACTACACTATGCCATTAATGAAATAGGAGTATTATAAAAGCTTGAATTAAAGATCGACTCAGGCTTAGAGCCATTCATCCATACAAGGTCATCAAGGAATATAACTGGGAAAGAGAAGTGATTAAATCACTGTGAACCAAGTACCAACACAATGTATTATCAGTAAATCTCATTGAAATAGTCTTTGCATTGAAGTAATTTGTGGAACACTTTATCATTTCTTGCTTAAATATAAAAGCAAGGAACATTTACTCAGGCATGCATAATGCAGACAGAAAGCATATGCTAGTACCCGCCTGTTCAGTGAATTTTAATCATCAAAAAAGGCTTGCACCACCAAACCCAATAGGTGTTTCTTTGTTTCTGGTAAATTTGAATCAACAAAATCTTGGTCATTTATAAAATATGCATCTCAAAGTAAATCAGAACTAACTATGTTGCAGAACCAATCTCTAATTCAATGTGGTGCTAAATTTATCAATCAAAAAAAGTTCAAGCAAACATCAATTTGTCTACTCAAAAGGGGGAGGGGGAACTGTGCGTTATTGAGAACCACTAATGCAGAACAAACATAGATAAATACATGCATCCTCAATGAAAGTGAAACTGTACCAGCAAACTCAGTCCAGGCCAAAGCATGCTTCTCCGGTCAAGAGTTGAAAGTGATATCCCATTCTTCCAAGTGCTGCATAAAATGCAAAGCCAGCACGGAACAATATCAATCAATCAAAAAGATTACAATACTTTTAACAAACAACAGCAAAATATTGTGTCTGGCAATGAACCTTCATCATCCTAAAGTACCTACCTGTAGAGCAATAGCCATTTCCTACCATGAATAAGAGCTGGAAGTGAAGCATAAACAGTATTCCTCACAGGGTCCGAAATTAGCATCGAAGGCTCAGAATTTGTGGGAGATGATTAACCTAAGATACAACAGGCTCTTTAACTGGTTGAATATGCTTCATCTCAACATCACCATGCCCATCATTCTCCAAATTATCCCTTCGAAATCCACCCATTCTAGCAGTTTTATAAATACTCACAAAATTCAGTAAAATACCTTATCAGCAATATAAAGGCAATCAATTAGAAGGACACCACATTGCTCTTTTCTTCCTACTTATGATCCCACAAACATTTCATAGGGTCTGAAATCAAACGGATTAGATCAAATCAAGAGAATATAAATTACAATTGTCTTCCCACTCACTCACTTATACTAAAATAAATTACAGTATCTTCACTTATATTGGTTCCTGAAAATAAATTATTTTCAGTTTTTTAATCAAGAAAATGACTTTATTTACTTACATGTGCATTTTGTGATGAATCAGGCAAGGATGGGAGAAGCCAATTGAGACATCAACATAAGAAAACCTTCGATGTCAGAAGAGGGGAAAAACACGAGCTTTTAGATGCCCAGAAAACCAAAGTCAATTAGTTAATTAACAACCTCACCTCAAAAACAAAACAAAAATAGGGACAGAAAGTAAAAATTGCAAAGAAGAAGAAGAAGAAAAATACATTAAGAGTGTTGGGCGTTGAACTTACGGGGAGGAGCGATGCAAGCACAGACGATTTTACTGTGGTTATTGTGATGGAGTGGATTGGCGTTGTATTTTGTGCGTTGAAATCTAGTAGAAGGAGAAGGAGAAGGTTTGTAGAAAGAAGGGTACCTGGAGAAATACAAATCAAGCAACAGCGACGTCGATGTAGAAAGGACGACGACGCTGAGACGGTGAGACGCATGGAGAGGAGACATGGCGATAGAGTTACAGTTCAGCGACTGCGACGGCGAGATGCGAGACAGAGGGAGAGCAGTGACAGCGAGACAGAGGGGGAGAAGGGACAGAGACACGGAGGGAGAGAAGATGGCAGAATAAACCCTAAACTGATGTCCTGCAAAAAAAATGAAAAACGAAAATGAAATGCATAAGGAGGAAAACGAAGAAGTAGAACTGAAGAAGAACAAAATCGAAAAGTAAAAAGAAATCGAAATCGAAATGAAAAACGAAATGGAAACCAAACCAGGAAATGGAAAAATTGGTGGTTCTTCATGAAGATCGATGGAAGTTTGGTTGCTGGTGTGTGGAGGCTTTTGGTGAGGGTGATAGAGAGATGAAGAGAGAGGGGTTTGGTGGATAGGTATGGAAGACGTGTTGGGCATGCAAGAAAAGAAAGGGGAAGGGAAAGACACGTGGTGGACCACATGGTAGCAATCAAGTGGCCAAAAAATTGGAGGGAAATGGGGGGTTTTTGGCGGGAGTGCTGACTTGGAGACTATACTGGATGTTTATTCTTTGATGTTATATAAGCTAATGGACAAATACCATGAGCTAGTAGTTACCAAAAAACACTATTTTATTTAGGAAAAACTAAATGTTACGTCAAAATTAAGGCACGTAAGGCGGTGAATGTATTCCGATGCCAACCCAAAAAACTGCTTTAAGCCTCATAATTGGTCATTTATCTTTTTTTTGGTCCGTTCTTATCCCTCATCTTTCATTTAGGTTTCATTTTGGTCTCTGCCGTTAGTTTTTGTTGACAGATGTCTTGCTGCCAGTTAACTGCTGACGTGGCGTCTTAAGTGTCACTGCTGACTTGGAATTCTTTAATGTGGCATATAAGGGACCAAAATGAAACTTAAAAAAACATGAGAAACCAAATTGACAAAATTAACAAAACTGGAAAAACACCCCAATCTTCATCTTTATCTTCTCCGGCGAGCCACCAGCATCACCACCACAAACAGTGACATCGCCTCTCTCTCTCCCTCTCTCTCTCTCTCTCATCAATAACACCAAGAACAACAATAATTTCAAGAATTCTCAATTCTTCACCAAATCAAGCAAATGAATAGTGCATTTCATGCAAAATTTCACAAGGAATTAGAATCCATCACCAATTGGCTCAAAAAAGTGGAATAACTTAATCGAAAACGTTATTTTCAGAGGCAAACGCGTTTTGGGTTTTGCAAATTGGGGAAACGTTCAAAACTCAACCAAAATCCACCAAATCACTTGCAATAGACTCGAAATTGGTGCAGTAACTGATTGTTAGCAAAATATTTCCACAAAAATGATAAAGAATTGAGAACGAAATGGAAATGTAGATTCGCGTTTTACGGTTTTTTGCAACTTTCAATGACGAAGGGAGAGAGAGGGGGGAGAGAGGGGGAGAGAGAGAGAGAGAGGCGAAGTCACTGTTTGTGGTGATGGTGGCTCCTCGGAGAAGATGAAGATTGGGGTGTTTTTCCAAATTTGTTGATTTTGTCAATTTGGTCCCTCATATTTTTTTTAAGTTTCATTTTGGTCCCTTATATACCACATCATTTAAAGAATTCCAAGTCAGCAGTGACACTTAAGACGCCACGTCAGTAGTTAATTGTCAGCATGGCGTCCGTTAACAAAAACTAACGGCAGGGACCAAAATGAAACCTAAATGAAAGTTGAGGGACCAAAACAGTCCAAAAAAAGATAAAGGACCAAAATGAAACCTAGAGCAAAGATAAATGACAAAAAATGCTATTTAGCCAATATAAAACCATCCAAGACCTGCATTCTTAGAAACTTTTTCAAAAGGTTAAACACTAACTTCAGTTTATAGGGATACAAGACACAATACTCATAATCACTAGTGCAAAAAAGACATTTAGCGTCGGTTAAATTGGACATTTAGCGTCGGTTATCGCCCGACGCTAAATGTCATACATTTAGCATCGGGTTATTTGAAACAACCGATGCTAAATGTCCTGAAAAATGACATTTAGCATCGGGTGTTTGAAACAACCGATGCTAAATGTCCTGAAAGTGACATTTAGCATCGGTTGTTCCAAATAACCGATGCTAAAAGTCATTTTTGACAAAAAAAAAATGACATTTAGCATCGGTTGTTTGATAAAAAAAGACATTTAGCATCGCTTATTTGAAACAAGCGATGCTAAATGTCTAGTTTCTTTTTATACATGTGTCACAAACATCACTTACAACATCAATTCATACAAGAAGAGAATAATATTCAAGAACTATGGTAATTACAGTCTACAACAATTAGAATAATATTCAAGAAGAGAGCCATATATGAAAACTGAAAACACAAACTGAACAAGAATTATGGTAATTACAAAGAGGAAAAGGAGTATGCATGTGATCATAAGCTACTAACAGCATGGGAAGCTGTAGCAAGCACACCAAGATGTATGCTCTGGCTTGATATCACAGATGAAAGCATAGAACTTTACTGTCTAGCCAATTCGCCTAACACCAACTCTCAGTTGTCCATGTTCTCACCTTAGGAAAACAAAAGCATCTCCAGCAACTAATCTTTTCGACACGACAAATGTGCTCCAGCCGGCTGTAAGCAAGTGCCTCCTTGGTTGACCTAGATAACATTAGTGGAAGAGATTATCCAGAATCACACTTCCACATCACGGTAATGAAGCAATATAAGGACTAGTTGGAAAGCATTTCTCATTCAATGCAAGTCATAATACTCATCCATTCCAGAAGCTGAATATGCAATTAAAATCAAACAAAGAAGGCTTCCAATATAAGTGCCAAATTACCTCTATTTATATGTCAGTCAGTAAATAAACAAATACTTTGATCACTTCTATTTCTTTCAAGAACAATTCAATATACTCATAAATCAATACAAAAAAATGACGAATCAGAAAAATTAGGGTTTCAGAAGCATTTATGAAGCATACCTTCTCAAAGGCATGTCTCAGAACTAGAGGATCATAAGGAGCTGAAGGAATAGCCTCAGAGTACCAAAGAGGATTGTACCATCTTTGCTAGAAATCCAAACAGAACCTGAATCCTTAGAGGTGTTAAACTTATCAAAAATTGCACATAAATGCTATAAATTTAATTCAAAGTTAGGAGATTGTATAACATTAATTACTTTCTAATCCCCAACCAATCTTCACAATTATCATTATCATTAATAAGAAAGCAACTATTCAAGTTATAATCATAAGAAATAAAAGAATTTATAGAATTATTGAACCTGAATAACAAGTATGACTGGTTTGAAAAATGTTCTGGATCATCTTGCGAGGCGATTCTTGTGCTGCATCCTCCAACAGAAGCAGCTCGTCCGAGGAGAGGCGCCAACCCAGAGCACCCAGATTTTCCTCTGCTTGTGTTATTGACTTGACCCCAGAAATTGGCATTGTACCTTTGCATATTATGCACCAATTTATTGCAACCTGTCATAATAAAGTAATGCATTAGAAGATGAACTTAATTGCTCGGTAAAGGTTGGTGTAACCTGTCATGATAAATGCTGCATTCACAAACACACCAGACCTGCTTCCTTCCACAGTACCTGTTCCAACATATATATCCAAGCACCTATGTCCTATAACAAAAATTTGCCAGTGTTAAATCAATCTTGGTTATTCCAAGGAATTAACAAAATTTAGTGGAGTAAAGGGTAGTATTAGCTTAACCTTCATTTATCAAAATATAGCTATGAAAAATTCCTTAAATCATTACATTTATGAAAGTCCCAGTTGGGACTTGAGATGGTGAATATTTCCCAGTAAGCATTCCAAGTCCTAGAGGACTATAAGCAATCATGTGAATACCAAGAGAATCACATATGCTCTTGATCTCTAGTTGATCTTTCCCCATGCTTAGCAAAGAAAATTGCACCTGAAATGTTGAAATTATAAAGAAGATCAATGTCACCAACTTTGACAGGTTCATAAGTTTTTTCAAGGTATTTCACAATCATCTCATAATCATTTGAATCCTTCTTCAAGTGAGAAATTGAGCAACAATAACAGATCAATGCTTATAAAAAAATCAATAACACTAGCAATAACAGATTGATTTCGATAATAACCTAACCAAAGTCCATCAAAGAAATTCCATGAAAAAATTCCAAAACATTATCGTAATTTTTGGAACTAAAAACAATGAAAAAAACAAATGGATTTATAGAAGGAAGGAAACATAGGTCTGAAGAAGACAAAATCTGATTTCCAGATTTAATTCCCTGATAGAGCAAAAACAGTTTTCCAAATTTAATTCTTTTCAACCAACGTATGAAATCGAAGACAAAAAGAAGAAGAAACTATCAATTTCAAACTATAAGCCGAATCAGAACAAATGAAGACAAAGCTTCAAGATCTATAGCATTTGAGAACCTAATAAGCTTTTGCACAAATAGAAAACCCTAGAAATTAGAAAAAGGGGTACCCGAAGAAATGTGAAGAAAACCCTACAGATTGCGAAGAGTGAGAGAGATGGCGAAGAGGAAAAGCGGCGACGGAGAGGAAAGGCGGCGACGGAAACGAAAGGCGAACGGAGTGAACTTGCGCTGCATTACTAAGAGAGTGAACTTTGCGAGACGACGTGGAGAGCAGAAACGGCGTGGAGAGCAGTGACGGCGTGGAGAGAAGAGACGACGTGGAGAGCAGTGACCTTGGGAGAGAAGACAAAGTGGAGAGCAGAGACGGGGAGAGTGGAGAGAGCAGAGGCGCCGAGAGTGGAGAGCTTGAAGTTTCAGCGTGAGAGATTGAAAGAATACGAGAGAACGCAAGGTATTGGAAAAAAATATGGGACCTTTAGCATCAGTGGTTTATACACCCGATGCTAAATGTCTAAAGCAAATACATTTAGCATCGGGTATATTATACACCCGATGCTAAATGTATTTGCTTTAGACATTTAGCATCGGGTGTTTAAATACCCGATGCTAAATGTCTAAAACAAATACATTTAGCATCGGATGTTTAAACACCCGATGCTAAAAGTAGGCGCGGAATATGAAATCTTCCATTTAATTGCAAAAATGCCACCGGTCCAACATTTAGCATCGGCTGTTCAAACAACTGATGTTAAATGATGCTTAATAATGTCTTTTTTCCACTAGTGAATCCTAGTTGAATAAGGAAACTTTTTTTTTGGTTACAAAAGGAAAGAAAAAGGCAAGAAAAAAAAACAACAAAAGGAGCTACTAGAACCTCCAAAAAACAGTCCCTGAAGCATCCGCCAACAAGAGGTGATGCATCCCTGTAGGCGGATCATCCACAATCTCAAAAACAGAGCCGCTTCTAGCCCCCATTTTGGCAAGGTAATCAGCACAAGCATTTGCTTCATGGAAAGTATGTTCTATATGGATCTCCCATTGCCTCTCTAACATTTGTTTCAATAAAAGCACTTCATTTGCATACCTGACCTGTGGTATACTAACTTTGGCTTAGACAACAAATGAATGGTGTGTAGAGAATCAGTATAACACATCACTTTTTTGTATCTTACCTCCCAACACATTTGGATGCCATGAAAAAGCCCATTAACTCAGCATGTAGAATATTCGAGACACCAATTGAGCCATAAAAGCCCTTCAAAAATTGCCTTCATTGTCTCTAATGATCCCTCCAAATCCCGCCAGCCCTAGATTAGTCACTGCACTACCATTTACATTAAGAGTTGCCCAATCTATTGGAGGTTTTTGCCACTTAACCTCTCTTGGAAACTTAGTAAGCCGATTTGTCTCATTTTCCACTCCAAAAGCATTTACAGTATCCCAGTAAAGGCCCCAAATTTGAGACACCACCACGTTTAGTGGTATCCTAACACCTTCAAAGACCCACTTGTTCCTGACATTCCAATATTTCCAAAGCAAAATAAGGATAAGCACTCCTTGTGACCGATTTGTTTGAGGCAACCAATCAAAAACATCATCCCCATGTTGAGGAAGCAAATCAATGGAAATATTACAAGCCTTCCAAACTTCAATGGCCAAGTTACACTCAAAGAAACAGTGGTGCAAAGACTCCTCCTATCTGTTACAACTTGGGCAAATTGGAGTATTAGTAACATTTATGTGACTGAGCACCTGACGAATTGACAGAGAATTATGACATAACTGCCAAACAAAGAACTGGATGTTAGCGGGCACACAAGCTTTCCAGATCCAACTCCAATTTCTATCATGTAGTGTTATATTATTACTCTCATTAAGCATTTGATAGGCGCTGCTTGTGGAATAAATGCCATCGATTGAGTGGGACCAAACCCAAGCAACATCTAAAGTTTCAACCAAGTTAGGGGATAAGCAAGTAACCCGGTGCTTGATTGCATCAGGAAGTTGTGTATATAACCTTTCAAAATTCCAATTCCCATCTATGTTAACATCTCTGATTGTAACATCACGATGATGGATGTAAACAAAAGGGACATGCATGCATAATGGTTCTTTATAAAGCCAACATGAGATACTTCATTTTCAAAGATTCTAATACTTCAAAATCTTAATCTTATAAGTGATAAAATCTTAATCCTCTAAGGAAACTATTAGAGTTAATATACAAGTTTCACTATTTACTGACTCTGTAATTTACTGTATTTACTGTAGTTGTATTTACTATAGTTAAGCTACCTCTAGTTATTCACTTAGACTATTAGTTAGTAGTTACATTCCAGTTAAACAGTTAGCATTCAGTTGAGAACTCGTGTGATTGCAATTCATCTTGTATATACACTGAAATCAGTCAATGAGAAAATCAATGGATCATTTTACAATTCATTCTTGTTGTTGTACCTTAATATCTAATATCTATTTATACTAATAAACCACACTTAAATTACCCATAAAAGCCTTCACACTTACTTGACACCTTGCCACTCTATAATAACTCCAAAGGGTATTTAGGTCATTACCCTCTCTTCCTTTCTTTTTTTTTACACTCTCTTTTCTCTTTTTCACTTTTCTCTTACACTCTCTTTCTTCCTTTTTCCTTTTTACACTCTATTTCTTCCTTTTTTCTCTCTCTCTTCTTACACTCTCTTTCCTCCTTTTCACTTCTCTCTTACACTCTCTTTCTTCCTTTTTTTTCTTTTTCCTTTACTTTTACTTTTTCCATAAATAATTTTTCTTTCTATTATCATTATACTTTAGTTTTTTAACTAAATTTCTAAATTTATACACTCTTATTGATAATCTACTATCTATCTTTTACTGTCTACTATAATCTACTAAAATTTTAATTTTTCTCTCCGAAATTTGTTTATACTCTTATTGATAATCGAATATCACCTCTTATTGATATTTATCTTTTACTATCTAATATAATCTACTAATCAACTAAAATAATCAATTGAAACTACGAGATAAGTGCAATTATATATATAAAAAATATGGGATAACTGTACTGATATATAAAAAACATAGGATTAAACTACTGATTAATATTTAAAACAAATATTTCTCATTGATAACCTACTATAATCTACTAATCAACTAAAAAAATCAATTGAAACTACGAGATAACTGCAATGATATATAAAAAACACGGGATAACTGCACTGATATATACAAAACACGGGATTAATATTTGTAATTGATAATTAAAATTATTGAAGCATACTATGAACCTATTATCTAAAAAACAAGAAGATGTAATGACTATTTAAACTACTGATTAATATTTAAAACAAATATTTCTCATTGATAATCTACTATCTAACTTTTACTATCTACTATAATCAACTAATCAACTAAAATAATCAATTAAAACTACAAGATAACAGCAATGTTATATAAAAAACACGGGATAACAGCACTGATATAAAAAAAACACGAGATTAATATTTGTCATTGATAATTATAATTTTTGAAAACTACTATAAACCTACTATCTAAAAAACAAGAAGGCTTAGTGACTATTTAAACTGATTAATATTTAAACACACGTGACAAATATTTGTCACTAATACCTAAAAAAGAACAAATAATTGTCACTGATTTGTAAAAAACACGGGATAAATATTTCTTATTGATAATCTACTATCTATCTTTTACTATCTACTATATATAATCTACTAATCAACTCAAATAATCAATTGAAACTACAAGATAACTGCAATGATATATAAAAAAACACAGGATAACTGCAATAATATATAAAAAAAACACATGATTAATATTTGTAATTGATAATTAAAATTTTTGAAGACTACTATAAAACTATTATCTAAAAAACAAGAAGATTTAATGACTATTTAAACTACTGATTAATATTTAAAACAAATATTTTCTTATTGATAATCTACTATCTCTTTTTTTTGACCAATCTACTATCTCTCTTTTACTATCTATTATTATCTACTAATCAACTAAAACAATCAATTGAAACTACAAGATAACTGCACTGATATATAAAAAACACGGGATAACTGCACTGATATATAAAAAAACACGAGATTAATATTTGTCATTGATAATTAAAAATTGTGAAGACTACTACTACAAACCTACTACCTAAAAAAAAAATTAATGGCTATTTAAACTAATAATTAATATTTAAAACAAATATTTCTCATTGATAATCTACTATCTAACTTTTACTATCTACTATAATCTACTAATCAACTAAAATAATCAATTGAAACTACGAGAAAACTGCAATGATATATAAAAAAACACGGGATAACTGTAGTGATATATAAAAAAACACGGGATTAATATTTGTCATTGATAATTATAATTTTTGAATACTACTATAAACCTACTATCTAAAAAAACAAAAAGACTTAATGACTATTTAAACTGATTAATATTTAAAACACACGTGACAAATTGTCACTAATATCTAAAAAAGGACAAATAATTGTCACTGATTTATAAAAAATACAGGATAAATATTTCTTATTGATAATCTAATATCTATCTTTAACTATCTACTATAATCTACTAATCAACTCAAACAATCAATTGAAACTATGAGATAACTGTACTGATACATAAAAAACACGGGATGACGGCACTGATATATATAAAAACACGGGGATAACTTCAATGATATATATAAAAACACAGGATAGCCGCACTGATATATTAAAAAACACAAGATAACAACACTGATATATAAAAAACACAGGATAAATGCACATATTGTTTCTAAATGATACTTTTACATTTTTAGATTTTAATAGTTATATATTTCATATTTGAAACTATTTTTATCTACTTTAAATTTGTCTTTATTTTCACGAGGTAATGTTCAGACTATTTAACTGTGTTTTAAAGGATTAAACAACTATTAATATCTGCTTTTGTATTTTAAGTTTGACACATTGAAATTTCTATGGAACTGTTTCATTTACATCATTTCTATTCAATTTAATACTAATATGTCATTAATTAACAAAAATTAACAGTATGAAGAAACTTTTTTTAAATATCATTATTACCAAAATAAAAGAGAAATTTTATTTATCGTAACCACAAAACTTACTTTAACTTCGTCTATCTACCTCTTACAAACATAGCTTCGATTTACATTATTTAAATTCTAGAAATCAATCTGATTCAAACTATACCAGACAACGCGATCAACCCGTGCGGATGCACGGGTATGTTACTAGTGGTATCAGAAGTAATTTCTCCATTCCGCACTCTGATTCTCACTTCGATTCGTCTTCTTCGAATCGCAATTTCTTCATGATTCCTCCCTTGATTCTTCAATTCCGTTTCAAATTCCTTCGAATCGTGTTCTTTCATCGTTCCTTTCCAGAAATTTCTAGTTTCTGTGCATCAATTTCCCCATTGATTTCGCTGCTGAAACCCTAATTCTTCGAGAACTGCTTTCATGGCGAACTCCTCTGAAAATCAAGACACTGTCTCTGATCCTCTCTATCTACACTCCAACGATCACCCTGGACTTGTACTTGTCACTCAAACTCTCACGGGTGATAACTACAATTCTTGGTACAGATCGATGCGATTTACTCTCAAAGGGAAGAACAAATATGGCTATGTCGATGGATCTTTTCCCTTTCCATCCGATGGTGATTCCAAATCGCAAACGGCGTGGAAACGAAACGATAATATCGTTTGTTTGTGGCTTCTCAATGTCGTCTCCAAGGACATCGTCACCTCCATTGTTTACGCGAATTCTGCTTCCGATATCTGGAATGATCTCAAGAATCACTTTCAACGGGTCAATGGACCTCGCATTTACCAATTGCGCAAGGAACTCAACAATCTTGCTCAAGGTAACCTTTCTTTTACTCAGTACTACACCAAACTGAAGTCACTTTGGGAAGAACTTCAAGAATTCAAGACTGAAAACACCTGTACTTGCGGCGGTGTGAAGCTTCTCCTCGCTGAGACTGACTGTGAGTATGTAATAACCTTCCTCATGGCTCTCTCTGACGGTTTCTCACTTGTTCATGGTCAGATACTCGCTATGGATCCTATTCCACCCATCTCTAAGGCCTTCTCCCTTGTTCTCCAAAACGAGAAGCAACGTGAGCTCAGTTCCAATAGTGGCCAAACCCGAGTCTCAAATTGCTTTTGCTTTCAAGGCATATCAGACCAAGAACAACCCTAAGCCTACTTCCACGAAGAAAGATCGACCTCTATGCACTCATTGTGGAATTCTTGGTCATACGGTTGATAAATGTTACAAAATTCACGGGTATCCACCAGGGTATGGCAAGAACAGGCCTGCAAATGCTGCTTCTGCGACTGTGAATCATGTTAGTGCTGCCACAGACACTCAACAGGATTCCAACTTCACTCCAGACCAGTGCAAGATGCTCATGGCACTTCTTTCCACTCAAATGTCTCAAGCTGGCACTCCAAATCCTGAGACAAACACACCTATGGAGACTTCAGGTATTATCCTTAATGTTTGTTTGAATATTGCATCAGCTGAATATTTGAAACTATCTCTTGATTGTTATTGCTGGATTGTAGATACCGGTGCTACTTGTCACATTGCTTGCACTTTGAACAATTTCACCTCAATCAAACGTGTCACTAGTGATTCTGTCACCTTGCCTAATGGCACAATCATCCCTGTTCATTTCATAGGATCAGTCTCTCTAGGACCACATATCACACTTCACAATGTCTTATACATACCTAGTTTCAATGTCGACTTGGTCTCTGTAGGATCCTTATTGACATCTTCCAATATTTCTATGTTCTTACAAGGAAATTGTTATGTGATCCAGGAACTCAATCACATGAAATTGATTGGGAGAGTTGAGCTTGACAAGGGATTATACCTCTTCAAGGCTCGTCAACCTCTTCCTCAAGGACATGAAGTATCAGGCACACATAACACTGTTTTAAGCCTTTGTAATCTGGTTTCTGATCTTGCTTCCTTTAATCTTTGGCATTCACGTTTAGGTCATTTGTCAAACAAGTGTTTGCTTTCACTTAGCAAAACCCTAGGGTTTAAGATTTCCAATTCCCATATTCCTCATTCTTGTGAAATTTGTCCATTGTCTAAACAAAAGACTTTCTTTTTCATTCTTTGAATCATATGTCTAGTCATTCTTTTGAAATTGTTCATTGTGACATTTGGGGACCATATCATGTACCTACATATGACAATAAAAGATATTTTCTCACTTTAGTTGATGATTATTCACGATTTACATGGATATATTGGTTAAGTCACAAATCAGAGGCAACTACTTACATTAAGCAGTTTTTTACACTTGCAGAAACCCAATTTCACACCATCATTAAGAGCATTAGAACACACAATGCCAAGGAACTGACATTAACTGATTTTCTTGCATCCAAAGGAACTTTACACCAATTTAGCTGTGTAGAGAGACCCCAACAAAACCCTGTAGTTGAAAGGAAACATCAACACCTTCTCAACGTCACTAGAGCCCTCTATTTTCAATCTAGAACCCCCATATCCTTTTGGGGAGAGTGTGTAAAGACTGTTGTGTTCATCATCAACAGAACCCCCTCACCCTTACCCAAACACAAAACTCCTTATCACTCACTCTTCAACAAAGAACCTGACCTCAATTCACTTAGAATTTTTAGTTGTTTAGCCTATGCCTCTACCCTTCCCTCCAAAAGGGACAAACTCACCCCTAGAGCTATTCCCTCTGTTTTCCTTGGTTATCCCATAGGTTACAAAGGATATAAGCTTCACAATCTTCAAACTAGATCATTTTTCATATCTAGAGATGTCATATTTCATGAGTCTACTTTTCCTTTCCACAATCTTCCCACCACTAACCCATTCCTAGATCCATTTCCTGATCTAGTCCTTCCCAAACCTTTTCCTGACATAGATTCACCAGACTCCACTACTATTTCTGCTACTCCAGCACCCCCTGCGCCTGCCACTGCTAATCCTAGCACACATGCAGCCCCCACTAATACCACAAATCTCCCTGTCACTACTCCCATTAGGAGATCCACTAGGGTACCACACCCACCCACCTATCTCAGCTCTTACAAATGCAACACTGTTTCTCAGTATTCAATCCAAGTCTATATCTCACATGCCAAACTCTCTGCCCCATACGCCTGCTTCATAAATCAAATATCCTCATTTTATGAACCCCAGTTTTATCACCAGGCGGCCAAACTTCCAGACTGGCAACAAGCAATGCAAGATGAGCTTGATGCCATGGAAGCCAATAACACTCGGACACTAGTTCCCCTCCCCAAAGATAAACACACTATAGGTTGTAAGTGGGTCTATAAGGTCAAGACTAAGTCTGATGGGTCTCTTGACAAGCATAAAGCACGCCTGGTAGCCAAAGGCTACACTTAACAGGCTGGGGTTGACTTCATTGATACTTTTAGTCCAGTAGCCAAGCTCACAACAGTCAGAGTTGTTTAGGAATGTCAACGGGGCGGGGCGGGCACGGGTATCTCACTACCCGGACCCGCCCCGTTTATTATAAATAGGCCCCGGACCCGTCCCAGACCCGCGTGGGTACCCGTTTAACGGGTTTTAAACGGATATTTTTTTAAACGGGTACCCGTGGGTACCCGCGGGTATTTGTAAATTAATAAATAAAAACTTTTAAAAATAAAATTTGAAATACCATAGAAAATTAGTTTTTTTAACACTATTTTTTTGATTCATTTATATAAAAAAATTACGCATTTTGATATGCATTTATCGTATCAACTATTTATTAATATATAATTGTTAATGAATTGAGATAAAAAAACTAAAATTATGATAATGGAAACTTGAAAAATAACAACTAAACATTATCCAAAATATTAGGATAAAAGATACAACAAAATGTGAATAAACATCCACTTAAACAACAACAACAATAGATGATAAAAAAAAGGAAGAAAATAGTTGTGTGATGGATTTACTAACGGGTACGGGTACCCGCGGGTCCGGGTACGGGTACCCGCGGGTCCGGGTACTCCGCTACCCAGACCCGCCCCGTTTATTGACGGGTAGTCAAAATACCCGTTTATTTGGCCCGCGGGTACCCGTTTAACTACCCGCCCCGGACCCATGAGGGGTTTTACCCGCGGGTACCCGCGGGTCCGGGTTTTTTTGACACCCCTAGAGTTGTTTTAGCTTTAGCAGCAGTAAAAGGCTGGAGTTTACTACAATTGGATATTAGTAATGCCTTCTTAAATGGTGATTTATTTGAAGAAGTTTACGTGGATCTTCCTTTGGGTTATAAAACCAAGGGGGAGAACCTTGTGTGTAAACTCAATAAATCTATTTATGGTTAAGACAAGCATCTAAACAATGGTTCAACAAATTCACAGCATCTCTCATTCAATGTGGATTCACACAATCCAAAAATGATTATAGTCTGTTTACAGTTGGTGCTGGTAGTTCCTTTGTTGCAGTACTTGTTTATGTTGATGACATCATTGTTGCGAGTCCCTCATCTAGCAGAGTCACACAGGTTCAACAGCAACTTGAGAAATCATTCAAACTCAAGTTTCTGGGCAACCTTAGGTATTTTCTAGGACTTGAAATTGCAAGAGCCAGTGATGGCATATCACTCTCACAGAGAAAGTACACTCTTTCCTTGCTACAAGATTCTGGTTTTACAGACAGCAAACCTGCAAAATTGCCTATGGATCCCAACTTGAAACAGAGTTCTACCACTGGGTGTAACAGCCCAGGTCCAACGCATTAGCCACCCCAGCACTATTACATCACGGTCTTCTCTACCCCCTTGTAGAATTTTTGCCTTCCGTGGGAATCGAACCTTGCACCTGAGGCATAAGTGCAAGTTAAACACACCTCCCACTACCAATTGAGCGTAACGCCCCAAAATAATTCAAGTATTTATTTAATTAATTTAATTAGGTGTTATAGTGGTTAGTTATATTAAAATAATAAGAGGGTATTTAATTTAGCTAAGAGGTGGTGGTTAGTAAATAGGGGAGTGGTATTTTATTATGTAGGGAGTAGTGGAAGTAAATGAAAGGGGTGTAAAAAGGGCCCAAGGCCCATGAGCCCACATTGCATAAGTCTAGGTTAGTGTTTTATTGACTTAGAGAGAAAAAGAAAGGCATCAGCGCCGTGAGGAGGAAAAGAAGAGAAGAAAAGAGGAAAAAGAAAGAAAGAAGAGAAGAAGGGATCGCGCAAGGGAGAAAGGGAAGGGAAGAACTGTTGCTGCGTTTTTAGTGATTTCTTGGAAGGATTTCATCTCCATCAAATTGTTAAGGTAAGGGGGGTTAAATGGTATAAGAGAATGTATGATGGGTTGTATGCAAGGGATTAGTAATTATAATGCTAGCTAGGTGTTTGATAATATGTGTGAACGGAAATATAATGTATAATTGTCAATGAAATGTGTTTTGTGGATTGGATGCACGTTAGGTGCTTGTTGCATGCCTAAGACGTGTTTTGATGAAACGTTGCAAAGAAATTATGTGGTTTGTTGTTCTGGAAAGTAGACTTAATGCTTGTTAATTTGACGCTGATTTGGTTGCATTTGAAGTTGTAAAACTTAAGTTATAGGTGAAACAAGTTAGGTTAAAATTCTGGAAACGATTTGGGTAGAGGTTCAGTATTTCGGTAACTGGGAACGTTACGTTGACTGAAAAATTATGTGGTTTACTGTTCTGGAAAATAGACTTAATGCTTGTTAATTTGGCACTGGTTTGGTTGCGTTTAGAGTTGTGTAGCTCGAGATATGAATTTCACAAGTTAGGGTAAGATTCTGGAAACAATCTGGACATAGGGTCAGTTTTTGGTCACTGCGTTTTCAAAAGAACTCATTTTCGAACGAATCCAATTTCTTTGAAAACTAGACAGAATTCGCCCCAGTTTATGCACAAGTTTCATGCAATTTGATTGAGTTTTGGTCATTTTAGAACTGCTTGAATTTGAAGGACAGAAACTGCCCTCTTTTGAAACTAGTATGCGTGTTTTTGAAAAAATGTACCTGTTAGACTCTCTTTTTCAAAAACTGAACTTAGGTATAAGGAGTAGACCCATAGGGCTTTCCAACAAGTATTTATTTGTCGAAATCCGGTGTGGGTTACTATTTTAATCAATTCGCCAAAGTAAGCGCATGGTTACGGAATTTCTGCACCTTGTTTGTTTTCGCGATATCTTTTGATCAGGGAACCCGATTGAGGCGTTCTAAGATGCGTTGAAGAGCTTATTCAGAGGCCTAACCGATTATTCTATTTTTAAGGCAAAGTGAACTGTTTTGTATTGCTGTTGCTATTTTATGTTGCTGTTTTACGTTGCTGTTTTTATGTTGCTGTTGCTGTTTTTATGTTGCTGTTGCTGGTTTATATTGCCATTTTATGTTGCTGTTGCTGTTTTATGTTGTTGTTTTACGTTGCTGTTTTATGTTGCTGTTGCTGGGTTATATTGCCGTTTTATGTTGCTGTTGCTGTGTTATGTTGCTGTTGGGCGCCAGAATATGTTTATGTTGCTGTTTGGCGCCAGCTTTGCTGCTGTCTGGCGCCTGAATGTGTTAGTGTTGCTGATTTTGTTGCTGTAGGCCGCCACATCGTGCTGCCCGGTGTTGTGATGTCTGGTAGTGTCAATTATGATTAACAATAATAATAGTGATGCTGTGTTAAATATGACGAACTAATAACGGTGATGCAAATGTACTAATGATGACTAAATGATGTTGTTGATGTTGTTGGGCTAAAAATTTAACGTTGTTGTCGTTGTTGTTGGGTCAATATGACCAAACCACGTTGTTGTTGTTGTTGGGTCAGAGGTGACCAAAAGATGTTGTTGATGATGTTGTTGTGCATGTTGTTTGAAGCGTTGTTGAGGGTCTGATGAGTCGTACATGGTGTCTCATGCATTGCATATGCATACCACGTTGTTGTAGGCTGCGGTCTTGGAGCTCTGCTCAATACGTTGTTGTTGAAGCCACAAAGGCTGTTTACGTTGATTGGTACCACATGCATATACCCGTGTTGTGGGTTGCACTTCATACGCATTCTCATGTCACGTTGCCGTTGCCTGACGTTGTAGTTTAATGTTGTTGCCTGTTGGTGCTGTTGCTGGTAGCTGTTTATGTATGATGTGTGTTATACCCTAATTTTGCCCGGTCTTTTATAATAATCGCTTTAACCCCGTGTCACAAGCTAATGGGTTTCGAACGCTGTTTTGCTTTTAATTCGGACCGGTTTGTCCAATTGGGCCTACTCCCAACCTTTTGGGCCTGATGTTGTCAACCCGCCTAATTGGGCTTGCGCTTAGCGTTTCAAACCAATTTTTTTAAATAAATGGGCTTATGTTTTAGTCGTGGGACTAATTGGGCCTGTGTGTTGCTTCTGAGCCTATTGGACCTGTGATAGCCATTTGTCTAAATTGGGCCTATGTTTAGTTCTGATTGGGCTTGGCCCAATTCAATTGTTTTCTTCCATCTTTGACCAAAAGCAATAAAATTGTCCATAATCCAAATAACAAATATAATTAAAAATCAAAAAAATTAATTTACAAATATTTACAATAATCCAAAAAATCCAAAAAATATAAAATAAATTAAAAAATACAAAAAATAATAAAAATCCGAAAATACATAAAAAGGGTGAAAAGAGGCGCCTCAGCCTAGAGGAGGAGCAGCTGAATCCTAACCCTTTTCTTGCTCACCAAGCATCCATTTCCTCTAATCCAAGCCCAGAACCTGAAAAAGGAAACAAATATGGAAAGAGATCAGAAAAAAACCCTAGTTTTTACCTATATAAGCAAGCCCTAACACACCTAAAAATGGAGACAAAAAAATACACAAGAATTCAGCCAAAAGATTAGGGTTTTCACATCGAAACCCTAATCGCAAAACACCCCAAAAACTCTGAAACAAAAGAGAGAAGCAGCACAGCAGGGAAATACAAAAGCATAACAGCAGTAAGCAGAAGCAGTCAATATCAAGCAAAAAAAGAGAAGAACAGAGGCTGGAAGTCAAGTAAGTTTGGTCATTACGTTTGATACAAAATACAAAAACATGTAGATACTGAAATGCTTTAGTTTTATTTGTATTCATATGCTTCACTGTGTAAATAAATTAGTTCCAGAAATCAACTAGGTCTTAAATTCTAGTTTCAGAAAAATAGCTTGTATCATAAACAGAATATACAAAAACCAGATTACATCTAACCTGTCCAAAAACAATTAATTTAAATTAGTGATTAGTTAAGTTAGAATTAGAGTTTCTGTTAATAAAAGGTTAGTTTCAAATAATCGGTTTAAATAGAATTAGGAATTAGGTTTTTATATATCAAAATTAGGGGTTTTAGAAAAAAACTGAATCAGATCAGGAATTAGGATTTGTATAAAATTCGAATTAGGAATAGAACAATAGATTCGATTAGAGTTCTTAGGAATAGTTCAAATCAGATCCATAAACTGAAATTAGGATTAGGGTTTTAAAATCAGATTCAAAAATCAATTTGGGAGTTTGGGAGTTTTAGGGTTTTTAATCAAATCAATCAAAGTAAAAATTAGAGGTGTAGAAGAAGATGAAATCAGAACCAGAGCCATTAGGATTGAAAAACCAGAACCAAAAATAAAAAAAGACTCACCTAGGTACCCCCGACGGTGGCCGTTTTCCGTGAGTCCCTGCGCCGTCGCCACCGCGAGCCGCCGTTAATGCTCGTTGTCATCACGTCGTAGCTCCATCACCACCGTGAGGATTTCTCTCTCTCCGTCATCGCACCATCTTCAACGCCGTCCACCACCTTCGTTGACCCGTTTACGCCGTCCATCACTGTCCAGGTCCGGCCGTTCTCGTCTTCACCCCCACCGAAGATGTCGCCATCACCTCTGTCTCTGCCGGTCAAGGAACGGCCGGCCGTCGTCGCTTCCTCTTCCCTCACCACCACAGAACACCAACGCTGATTTCCCCTTCCTTCTCTCTTCGCGTCGCCGCCGTTCACCGCCACGATGCCTGGCGTTCAACATCGCCGGTCACCGCCGTTAACCCCTCCCATCCATCACCTTCGTCGTAACCCTCTCCGTCCCTTCCTCTCTCTCTCTCTCTCCGTGAAACCCTCCCTCTCTCACCAGAAATTTCACTTTTCTCTCTCTCCGCGATTTAGGGTGGATGCGGCGCTGGAAGGGAAATAGAAGATTAGGGTTCCCAAATTCGATTTGTTTCCTTATATAGTTCACCCAAATATTCATTTCCTTTTAATTTTGTTTTTAATATATCAGACTGCTTTTCACACCACCACGTTTTACCCCATACAACCCCATGGAAAGCCCATAATTTGTGGGCTACTCTGAAACGAACTGGGCTTGCTTTTCACACCCAGTTCTAACAATACAACTCCCTTTCTGCAAACCGCACCCCATTTTACTGCTGCATCCTCCCTTCTCGTTTTTATTAATTTCTTTTACAAAAAACCTATAAAATACATAAATAATTTATTTCATTTCCAAAAAATATAAATAGGGGACTAAGTCGACTGTACAGTCGGATTAGTCTGCTTTTTTAGGTCACTAATGAACCGTTACGGATCATGACCTAAAATCCCTATTTAAAACAAACAATTCCTAAATTAAAATAAACACAAACACATATCTTTCCACAAATCAAATTTTCAAAAAAAAGGGATTAAGTCGACTGTACAGTCGGGTTAGTCAGCGTTCTAGGATAAATGAGCCGTACGGCTCAGGAATCCTAAAACCCCTATTCCAATAAAATCAAACAAACACACTCCAAACCATTTTCCAAACTCCAAAAACTCTATTTTCACAAAGTAGGGGACTAAGCCGACTGTACAGTCAGGTTAGTCATCGTTTTAGGACAAATGAACTGATCATTCAGGAGTCCTAAGATCCCTATATTAAAAAATACCAACCAACAAACATTTTTCTACCCAAGAACTACGTGTGATTTGATTCTCTACCAAGAGATACGTAGGAGCAGAGGGCGGCCGACCTCTGTCAATTGCATTAATAAAAAACCTTTTTAGTCATTTCCTAAATAATCATCTTCTTAAATAAAGTATCAATTTTCTTCTTCCTTTTTAATTCACAACAAAAGGGTAAAAATAAATGTTTTCAAAATTAACTTCCGCTTCTACAACTAATTAGCAGGTAACCTTCCTTAGGAAGGATGTCGTGGGGTGCTAATACCTTCCCCACGCATAACCGACTCCCGAACCCAAATCTGGTCTCAAGGACCCTTATCCATTCCAAAAGGGGGATTTTCCAATGTTTGCCCTTAAACTAAACTTTGGTGGCGGCTTCATTTTTGAACCTTCGAGGAATCCTCGCCCGGATTTTTCGGTCGCTACAGCTGGCGACTTCACTGGGGATAATTTAGAGAGTCAAGCCTAGTCTAATTAGTTGTAGGATTGGTTGTTAATTTAATGTTATTTTTTTACCCTTCCATTTCTGTCTTTTATTTTCATTGCATATTATTCTTTGTAATATGAAAACCCTAGGATAGAAGACCACTTTTTGTATATGTGTTTGTTTGTTTTGCAGGTTGGGGGGTATTATTGATATTTTGCTCCTTCACACACTCCACTATCACGCTTTTTCACACACGTGAGAATAGTCTTATACCCGGACTGGAGAATAACCTAAGTTAGAATGAGACTGCGTAGTGATGGCCTACTGGATGTGCGTCCTGTTGGGTGGTCACGAAAGTCTCACCTAGAGTTTCGTCCCTCTCGAGAATGCTGGCACTTCTAATAGCTTGCCTATTGTTGTTGACCAGTGTTCTTAATTGGGGTCGTTGGCTCTAGGAACCTTATATAGGACTCTTTAGAGCTACCATTTGAAAGATTCACTCAATAGACGAGCCCTAGACCTATTCTCTAGGGAATCATCGTAGGACACAAAGGAGCCTCATACCCCTGCACTCAAACAAACACTGATACATTTTTCGGCCTTCTAAAAAAAAAAATTCTCAAAAAATCATGTGTTATTTTAGCAATTTATTTTTTTAGCATACCTCATGCATTTTTACCTTTCCCTTTTGCATGGCATAAAAAAAAATTATTAATTATTGCACATTATCATTTCATACATTTCTATAACCGCCAGGGAATTGTAAGACTTTCTTTCTGACAAGATAGATCAAACATTTTGCATTAATAAATTTTAAGTCTCTTTCAGTCCTGCGTCAAACAGAAACTTACAATTTCCCCGGCGTCATACATTTGCATTTCATGCATTCATTCATTCATTCATTCACGTACTTACGAAAAAAATTGAAAAATAAACAGAGAGTAAAAGGGCAAGCTGGTTCATCAACATCGCTACCGAACTCATTCCCAAACAAGAAAAATGACTGAAGAGGATAATCAGGCTCTGAGAGAAGACATTGCAAAGCTGAAGGATCAAATGAGCGAGATGATGATATTGAAAGATCAAATGACCGAGATGATGGCGCTGAAAGATCAAATGTATGAATTCGTGAAACTCCTCGAGAGAAGAAATGTAGATGAAGGTGTTTCGACAGGGAATACTGAGAACAATGCTACAAGTCTCCCTCCTCCTCCCAGCTCTGAGATTCCATACACCGCTGGAGTGAACGTCCAGAGCTACCAATGGCCTCCTTACGGTCTCCCAGCTGGTTATGCTCCTCCTACCATGGAAGCCAATCAAGAGGAAGGACCTTCGGGAGTCGCTGGACCATCAGCTCAAAATACAAATGTAGAAATACCGCGAGTTCACTTCTCAAGTCCTACGACTGCACCACAGGTCATTCCACAGGGTTATACTCAGTCACCAGTAGTAATTCATCATACTCCCCCACTGAGCTCCGCTGCAATGCCGATGGTTCCTCCCCACTACAACGTGAGAGGACCCTCTCATAACAAATCAATGGAGGATTCTCACCCCGAGGACACATATCAGATACTAGAAGAGCGCCTGAGAGCAATTGAAGGATCCAATGTCGGCGCAAGGGATGCATACGATCTGTGTCTCGTCCCTAATGTGATTATCCCACCCAAGTTCAAAGTTCCCGACTTTAACAAATACAGAGGGGTAACTTGTCCCGCTAGCCATCTGACTATGTATTGTAGAAGAATGACCGCATTTGCACACGACGACAAACTGCTCGTCCATTACTTTCAGGACAGCTTGACCGGGGCAGCCTCAAGCTGGTACATGCAGTTGGAACGCACCCACATTCGATGTTGGAAAGATCTGGCCGACGCTTTCTTAAAGCAGTACAAATACAACATCGATATAGCTCCTGATAGAGCACAGCTGCAGAATATGGTGAAAAGAAACAACGAATCATTCAAGGAGTACGCTCAACGCTGGAGAGGGTTAGCAGCGCAAGTAGCCCCACCTTTGCTAGAGAAAGAGATGGTATCCATGTTCATAGATACGTTGCAATCACCCTTCTATGACAGATTAATTGGGAGTATATCCTCTAACTTCTCAGACATGATCACCATAGGGGAAAGGTTGGAAAGCGGAATGAGAAACGGGAAAATATCTTACAGTTCAGCCGAAACCAATAACCCAAGGAAGCCCTTCGCAGGATTTGTCAGAGGTAATGAAGGGGAAACCAACTCCATAACAAGATCAGTGAAAGCCTCTTACACTTCCAAAAACCATCCTCGAGCCCTGCACCTCTCTACCCAAACCACTAAAAGCCATAAACCACCAAATTACCCAGAAAGGAGACATGTACAGTTTGATCCAATTCCCGCATCCTACTCAGATCTGTTCGACCACCTCACTAGTCACAACCTAATCTCCCCCCGCCCGATGAGGCCCATTGAACCTCCTTTTCCGAGAGGCTATGACCCGAACGCCACTTGCGAATTTCACGCAGGCGCAATTGGGCATTCAGTAGAAAACTGCAAGGCACTGAAACATGTGGTTCAGGATCTGATCGAATCCGATTGGTTCAGCTTCAATGAGGATGCTCCGAACGGAGGCGCTAACTTTTTGCCAGGGGCATGAGGAGTCATCTGTCAATGCTTTTGAAGGCGATCAAAGGGCTAAAAACAACATCATCAACCTTGTGCGCCTTTGTCCTGCACTTAAAGCACTTATGAATTGGGAGATTGTTGATTTTCTTGTGATTTTCGGTTCAAAGTAATGTTACGTAATGCAAATCCTATGGCTTCGCCCAAAGCCTTAGGACATTTCAATAAGGGCATGCATGTTTCTTTCCAGTATCAATATTAATAAAATAGCATTTTGAATTCTCCGATAAAGTCCTTTTTACTCATTTGCTCGCTTTACTTTTTCTTTTATCCTTCTTCAATTTCTATTAATGCAGACTTAAATAACTTGTCCTTGAAAATAACGTCGGTAATTCATGTCATAACTTTGATCGCCCCATTAATCAAACCAAGGAACATGTTGAAGATAACTGGGAAACTCTTCCAGAGGTAATGATAATAACGGAACAAAAGGATAAAGTGACCCAGCCTCGCGTGGAATCAAACGAAATGATTAACTGGGGCACAGAAGAAGACAAAACGGTGTTAAAATTAACATCACACCAAAAGGATAGCAAATCAAGAAAGTTCGCTTACAACACCTTGTCTGACATAAGACGCCCACTGGTGTAACAAATCTGTGATTGTCGAGAAACTTGGTCTGCCGTTACAGCTTTCCTAAAAAAAATCATCACAGACAATGGTGAAAGGACTATGTAAGGACTCCAAGTCGAACATCATGATCCCTTCCCATACCGCCCAAAAAAATGGGGCAGTTGCAGCAACAGGTGAAGAATATCAGGGATGATGGTGACATTTCACCAGAACTATGGTCTGCCGTTACGGCTTTCCTAAAAAGATCGTCATGGACAGTGGTGAAAGGGCTACGCAAGGACTCTAAGTTGAGCATCATGATCCCTCCCCATACCGCCCAAAAAAAATGGGGCAGTTGCGACAATAAACAAAGAATATCAGGGATGATAGTGACATTTCACCTTACATGGAAATCAGACCTTGTTCATACTTCAACAGGGGAAACCCCATTCGATGGGAGTAGTACTTCCGTTAAACCTCGCCAAATACAAGAACGGTGGTCTTATGTCATATCAGAAAAGAATAAAGAAAATTTAACAAGAAAAGAATAAAGAAAACTTAACAGAAGAAAGTCTTTCCTCAACAATTTTAAGGAGACTTGGGGCCCAAGAAAGTCATACCCAAAAAGATTCCCGCAGGAGATGGACCTCGAACTATAAAGGACCTTACATGGTAAAGAAATCATTCTCTGGAAGAGCCTTAATTCTCACAAAAATGGACGGGGAAGACCTCCCACTCCCGGTGAACTATGCCTAAAAAAGGGAATATATGAAAAAAGAGAAAGAAAATCCAAGCAAAAATAAGCTCGCTAGGTTGAAAACCCGAAAGGGCGGCCTAGGCAAAAATTAGAGCGACCCGATGGATTGAAAACTCTAAAGGGCGATCCAGGCAAAAATTAGGGTCAGGAAGTTGGACTAAACAAACATTGAGGCAGTCAACACTTCCAAAAGTCGGATGATGAGTGATCAAGGTCGTGAACATGGGTGGCCGACACCGTTACTTCAAGGGCACTAACTACCGAGAAGTCTGCTTAGTATTTCAGCTTTCCTATTCTTTCAATAAAATTCCTGACGTAATCTTAAGTCGGTGTGCCTTCTGCACATTTGGCCTCCAATGTCAATATCAAATACTTTCCCTTCTTTTCACTTCCGTCTATTTTTGAAATGATGTTTTGTGATAATTGATACTGAATTGAGAAACATGTGGCATAATCAAAAGCATTACAACCATTACGAAATTTCCGAGAATCACAGAAGAGGTATAGTCTTTCATTAAAACACTTATAAAGAAGAAAGGAACTGCGGGAATAGAACAATAAATGCGCGATCATCTCAAATGATAAGTCCCGGTAATGTGCAGTTGACTTAGGAGTACGAATACACTTGCTAGCCTCGTAACCCCATGTCGGGAGTCCTGCGAGTTGAAGGACCAGCAAAAAGAGAGCCCCCAAAAGAAAAGCAAAAAGGAGGACCAAAAAAGAAAAATCCTCCACATAGCATAAATCATTCCATCATGCATTCACATACATTTCATTCATCCCATCGGACACCTACCATTTCACACACCTATATTGCATGCATGCATCATTCATCGCATTCTTAGACGTGCCAAATATAGATAGTTTTTCCCTTCTCAGGTAAATGCATTCATTGTGTATGTGTTAGAGAAGTACGCCATGTGTCAAACCCAGTAGTTTGTTTCCTCAAAGTCAGTGCTCCAATCATTGGTCTCGTATCACAATTCAAAGCCTTGGACCCCGGCAGTCCCTCGCAGCCCCAGTGCTGTCTTAATTTAGACCTCCAATGGTCATTCATTCTAGATCGCACGTCGCGTTATCGAGCAACCGACGGATCATCCGACCCCAGGTCCATCAGTTCAGTTCGACCCAGTATGTCAAAGCAACGACTTCGAACTCTACCCTCAAGATCACTATGTCGCCACTGAGCGCGACGGATCATCTGACCCCAGGTCCTTCAGACTAGCTGTGTCAGCCTAAGACATAGTGGACGTCCTTGGAGGTGAGCAAATTAGGTCAACGACCTGATCCTGCCCCTCCGGCCGCTCGAAAAAGGCCACCCCCGAGCATACCATTTTACTAGTACCATTGCTAGTTTGTGCTCTTATGGACCCCCAGTGGTCCTTCAAAGCCCCAGTGCACCTTCGGACCCCAATTGGTCCTTTAGGGTTTAGGCAACCCCTTGGAGCCCCAGTGCTCCCTTAGAGCCCAAATGCTCTTTTAGAGCCCCAGTGCTCCGCCAGATCCCCCAGTGATCGTTTCTTTATTGTTGTCGGTTAACACGCCAAGTGTTAATCGTCCCTCGTTCCCTAACTCATCTTCCCCCTAAGTGGAAAAAATTAGCGTCTAATCTATCTTTATTTGTATTTCTACTACGAAAACCTGAAAACCGTTCACATTTTCTAGTAAAATATAAATAAAGAGGGGCAGCTGTTATACCCTAATTTTGCCCGGTCTTTTATAATAATCGCTTTAACCCCGTGTCACAAGCTAATGGGTTTCGAACGCTGTTTTGCTTTTAATTCGGACCGGTTTGTCCAATTGGGCCTACTCCCAACCTTTTGGGCCTGATGTTGTCAACCCGCCTAATTGGGCTTGCGCTTAGCGTTTCAAACCAGTTTTTTTAAATAAATGGGCTTATGTTTTAGTCGTGGGACTAATTGGGCCTGTGTGTTGCTTCTGAGCCTATTGGACCTGTGATAGCCATTTGTCTAAATTGGGCCTATGTTTAGTTCTGATTGGGCTTGGCCCAATTCAATTGTTTTCTTCCATCTTTGACCAAAAGCAATAAAATTGTCCATAATCCAAATAACAAATATAATTAAAAATCAAAAAAATTAATTTACAAATATTTACAATAATCCAAAAAATCCAAAAAATATAAAATAAATTAAAAAATACAAAAAATAATAAAAATCCGAAAATACATAAAAAGGGTGAAAAGAGGCGCCTCAGCCTAGAGGAGGAGCAGCTGAATCCTAACCCTTTTCTTGCTCACCAAGCATCCATTTCCTCTAATCCAAGCCCAGAACCTGAAAAAGGAAACAAATATGGAAAGAGATCAGAAAAAAACCCTAGTTTTTACCTATATAAGCAAGCCCTAACACACCTAAAAATGAAGACAAAAAAATACACAAGAATTCAGCCAAAAGATTAGGGTTTTCACATCGAAACCCTAATCGCAAAACACCCCAAAAACTCTGAAACAAAAGAGAGAAGCAGCACAGCAGGGAAATACAAAAGCATAACAGCAGTAAGCAGAAGCAGTCAATATCAAGCAAAAAAAGAGAAGAACAGAGGCTGGAAGTCAAGTAAGTTTGGTCCTTACGTTTGATACAAAATACAAAAACATGTAGATACTGAAATGCTTTAGTTTTATTTGTATTCATATGCTTCACTGTGTAAATAAATTAGTTCCAGAAATCAACTAGGTCTTAAATTCTAGTTTCAGAAAAATAGCTTGTATCATAAACAGAATATACAAAAACCAGATTACATCTAACCTGTCCAAAAACAATTAATTTAAATTAGTGATTAGTTAAGTTAGAATTAGAGTTTCTGTTAATAAAAGGTTAGTTTCAAATAATCGGTTTAAATAGAATTAGGAATTAGGTTTTTATATATCAAAATTAGGGGTTTTAGAAAAAAACTGAATCAGATCAGGAATTAGGATTTGTATAAAATTCGAATTAGGAATAGAACAATAGATTCGATTAGAGTTCTTAGGAATAGTTCAAATCAGATCCATAAACTGAAATTAGGATTAGGGTTTTAAAATCAGATTCAAAAATCAATTTGGGAGTTTGGGAGTTTTAGGGTTTTTAATCAAATCAATCAAAGTAAAAATTAGAGGTGTAGAAGAAGATGAAATCAGAACCAGAGCCATTAGGATTGAAAAACCAGAACCAAAAATAAAAAAAGACTCACCTAGGTACTCCCGACGGTGGCCGTTTTCCGTGAGTCCCTGCGCCGTCGCCACCGCGAGCCGCCGTTAATGCTCGTTGTCATCACGTCGTAGCTCCATCACCACCGTGAGGATTTCTCTCTCTCCGTCATCGCACCATCTTCAACGCCGTCCACCACCTTCGTTGACCCGTTTACGCCGTCCATCACTGTCCAGGTCCGGCCGTTCTCGTCTTCACCCCCACCGAAGATGTCGCCATCACCTCTGTCTCTGCCGGTCAAGGAACGGCCGGCCGTCGTCGCTTCCTCTTCCCTCACCACCACAGAACACCAACGCTGATTTCCCCTTCCTTCTCTCTTCGCGTCGCCGCCGTTCACCGCCACGATGCCTGGCGTTCAACATCGCCGGTCACCGCCGTTAACCCCTCCCATCCATCACCTTCGTCGTAACCCTCTCCGTCCCTTCCTCTCTCTCTCTCTCTCCGTGAAACCCTCCCTCTCTCACCAGAAATTTCACTTTTCTCTCTCTCCGCGATTTAGGGTGGATGCGGCGCTGGAAGGGAAATAGAAGATTAGGGTTCCCAAATTCGATTTGTTTCCTTATATAGTTCACCCAAATATTCATTTCCTTTTAATTTTGTTTTTAATATATCAGACTGCTTTTCACACCACCACGTTTTACCCCATACAACCCCATGGAAAGCCCATAATTTGTGGGCTACTCTGAAACGAACTGGGCTTGCTTTTCACACCCAGTTCTAACAATACAACTCCCTTTCTGCAAACCGCACCCCATTTTACTGCTGCATCCTCCCTTCTCGTTTTTATTAATTTCTTTTACAAAAAACCTATAAAATACATAAATAATTTATTTCATTTCCAAAAAATATAAATAGGGGACTAAGTCGACTGTACAGTCGGATTAGTCTGCTTTTTTAGGTCACTAATGAACCGTTACGGATCATGACCTAAAATCCCTATTTAAAACAAACAATTCCTAAATTAAAATAAACACAAACACATATCTTTCCACAAATCAAATTTTCAAAAAAAAGGGATTAAGTCGACTGTACAGTCGGGTTAGTCAGCGTTCTAGGATAAATGAGCCGTACGGCTCAGGAATCCTAAAACCCCTATTCCAATAAAATCAAACAAACACACTCCAAACCATTTTCCAAACTCCAAAAACTCTATTTTCACAAAGTAGGGGACTAAGCCGACTGTACAGTCAGGTTAGTCATCGTTTTAGGACAAATGAACTGATCATTCAGGAGTCCTAAGATCCCTATATTAAAAAATACCAACCAACAAACATTTTTCTACCCAAGAACTACGTGTGATTTGATTCTCTATCAAGAGATACGTAGGAGCAGAGGGCGGCCGACCTCTGTCAATTGCATTAATAAAAAACCTTTTTAGTCATTTCCTAAATAATCATCTTCTTAAATAAAGTATCAATTTTCTTCTTCCTTTTTAATTCACAACAAAAGGGTAAAAATAAATGTTTTCAAAATTAACTTCCGCTTCTACAACTAATTAGCAGGTAACCTTCCTTAGGAAGGATGTCGTGGGGTGCTAATACCTTCCCCACGCATAACCGACTCCCGAACCCAAATCTGGTCTCAAGGACCCTTATCCATTCCAAAAGGGGGATTTTCCAATGTTTGCCCTTAAACTAAACTTTGGTGGCGGCTTCATTTTTGAACCTTCGAGGAATCCTCGCCCGGATTTTTCGGTCGCTACAATGTGTGACTAGTATTTATAGTTGCTGAGATCTTAGTATACCTCTTATCATACTCTCTTTTATGCTGTTGGACTCACCATTTCTGTTTGAATGTTACCTCTACGTGGGTAATGTGCAGGTAGTCGCAAATGAAGACCAGGTCTTCTTTATTAATGAGTCAGCGTCGTCTCTGATACGTAGCACCCGGGGAGGGGATGAGCGCTGTCATTATGATTTATTTTGTTGCACTAGTTGTGTCTGAAAACAACGTTGTGACTTTTTGAGATACCGTTTATTATTCTGCGAAGTAAACTAAGATGAGTTATTCTCCCACGTTGTTTAATTAATACGTTGTTGCAAGTGTGGCTAGTGAAGTTCAATGGCTCATTTCCTTGTTGAAAGACTTTGAAATTCCCATTAGTTCAACTATGGTTTTCTCTGACAGTCAATCAACAATTTATCTTGCTTCCAATCCTACATTCCATGAAAGATCTAAGCATATTGAGATTGTATGCCACTTCATCAGAGAAAAGGTACTCTCCAACATTATCAAGCTGGTCCATGTAAATTCTGCTCATCAGCTGGCAGACATTTTGACTAAGCCTGTGACTGCCACAGTATACCACAATTTGATCACCAAATTGGGACTTCAAGATATATATATATATATATATATATATATATATATATATATATATATATATATATATGCCAACTTGAGGGGGAGTATTAGAGTTAATATACAAGTTTCACCATTTACTGACTCTGTAATTTACTGTATTTACTGTAGTTGTATTTACTATAGTTAAGCTACCTCTAGTTATTCAGTTAGACTATTAGTTAGTAGTTACATTCCAGTTAAACAGTTAGCATTCAGTTGAGAACTCGTGTGATTGCAATTCATCTTGTATATACACTTAAATCAGTCAATGAGAAAATCAATGGATCATTTTACAATTCATTCTTGTTGACGTACCTTAACAGAAACTAATCATACTATTAACTAAGTGGTAAAATCTTAATCCTATGAGAAAATTTAAAATACTCCAAGATAAGATAAGACATAATCTAGAATCTTGACAACATGAGATACGTCATTTTTAAATATTCTAATACTTCCCCCCAACCTTACTAATCTTTCAATTTGTAACAAATGTACCTATGAAAATAAGACCGTTCTAAAAAACGCGTAGGTATGAAAAGTTGTGGTGCAACCAAACACTGCTTAAGTATGGACATCTTAAGCATAGACCAATGCGAGTGGAATAACAAGAACCTCGACGCGTGCCTTCATTCTTAGGTGCTCACATTTGAACCTCGACGCATAACTAGGGATCTCAACACATTCTTTCATGCTCATTTGACGTGTAGACCAATGCTCTTATATAGACATCTAGGGCATAAACCAATGCTCAAGTATGGACATCTGAGGCAGACATGAACAAATGCTCAGGTATGGATATCTGAGATAAAACATAGACCAATGTCTGGGTATGGACATCTGAGGCAAACAAAGACTAATGCTCATGTAAGGGCATATGAGGCAAGACGTAAACTAATGTTTAGTTACAGACTTCTAAGGCAATATGTAGACCAATGTCCGGGGTATGGACATTTGAGACATAGACCAATGTGGGTTGAATAAAAGGGTTCTTAACACATTCATGCTAGGGTATTGACATTTGAACAATCACAATTATTGATGGGTCAATTTCTAATATTTAAGCTCTAAATAATATTTTTTTTGTACTAGAGGGCAAAAAAGAAGGAATAAAACAAAGGGTTATGTTTATAAATAAGAGTAAAAGATAAATAAACAAGTATTATTCAAATAGAATTAGTGCATTAGATTATTTTTTCCCTATTCTTTCTATTTGTTTTTTTTCAAATCGTTTAGATAATAAACTTTAAATTATAGCATAAATAAATAAAATAATAATAATAATAATAATAATAATAATAATAATAATAATAATAATAATCATTCCCTAAAGATTTGTTGAAACATTTCATATCTTTAATTATATAAACATTTAATATTTTTTATTAATTAATTGAAAAACTATAATTATATTTTGTAAGTATACAACTTTGTTTTTATTTTATATTTTTAATTGTAGATTTACTTACAAAAAATTTAAAAATAAACTTTTTGTTATTACGTATATCTCAAAAAGAAAATTAAAAATATAAGCTATATATTATAAAATAAATTATAATTATTATTGACAAATTTCATGGTCTAACTATCTCAAAAATCGAGATTATCATTTGTAAAAAATAATGTAATTTAAATATATTTCAAAATGTAAATATAAATATAATTTATTTAGAAAGAAACAATTAAAATAAGGATTTTTTTATCAAAACAAACATAAAAGCACTATCAAGAACCACGGGAGCAAGTAGTGTAAAAAATAAATCTTGTCAAAAAGCACTATCAAATCCAACTTAAACACAAGACCCTAGCGGCGATGAGAGAGAGAGAGCGTGAAAGGGGGAGAGAGAAAGAAGGCGGTGGAGGCGAGAGAGGAGGAGGACGGTGGGCTGGTGGTGATCAACGTTTTGGTTGGCATCGCAGGAGGGTTGGGGAAGTTGAAAATAGAAGGAGGTTTGAGGAGAGAGTGCGCCCTAGGGAGGAGCAAGGAGGATGGCAGGTTGTTTAAAGAAGAAGGGAGAGAGGTGGATTCTTGAGAACTGATATTGCTTCTAGACCTAATCGAGAGGGGAAGACTTACGATACTGTTTCATCATTCTATTTCACTAACTTCCCTGTTAGGCTTAGGGCAAAAGATTTACTTGATATCTTTTCAAAACACGGGAGGGTGTTGGAGGTGGTGATCCCGGCAAGGAGGAATGGTGGTGGGAACCGTTTTGGTTTTGTGCGATTCCTTGACGTGAAGGAACTGGAGAGATTGGCCATCCATCTTGATAATATATTCATTGATGACTTAAAGCTTTACGTGAATCTGCCCCGTTTTGAACGTGATGATCGTAAAGGCTCTAAGTTCTCGGAGGCCCCTCTGAAACCGACTTCGAATCATGCTCAGGGAGTGCTTTTGCAACAAGTGTGGGTTCCAAAGAATTCATCCAATCAAAATCATGGTGTGAAACACAAGGTGGAGGCGAATAAGGCAGTGGTTTGTTGTGACCTTTTGGTTGAGATGACGTCGGAGCAAAGCCTGGACCTTTCCAAAGCCATGGTGCGAGAAGTGATTCATCCGGGTAAATCATATTTTATCCATGATGAATTTGTAGACAAGGGATGTTCTCGATCAAGGCAACACTGATGGGGGCTAACTTGGTGCTTCTTGAAGGTAGTAAGGATGAGGAGGACTTTAAGGGGTTCGTGGAAGAAGCAAGGGAATGGTTGTATCAATGGTTCAAATGGATACGACCATGAAAGGCATCAGACGCGGACAATGAGCGCATTGTATGGATTCGATGTTTTGGAGTACCCCTACATGTTTGGAATGTTGATTTCTTCACTGAGCTTACTTCGTCAGTGGGACGTATTTATGTGCTGATGAGGATAATGAGAAAAGGAAGAAGATGGACGTTGCCCGTGTTATGATTCAAACTCAGTCTTTTGAAAACATCAACTGTGTGTTGCAAGTATTGATAAATAACGTTATGTTTACGATTATATTGGTTGAGGATTGGAGCGGTCCGCTTAGGTGGAGTGGTGGGGATTCGAAACCAATGGCGGATGCCGCATCATTTGAGAGTGACTCTCTTAATTCTGTGGAGGAATGGCAAGACAATTTTACCAAAGACATTCACGGCCTCCTTCATTGCTCTCATCCCCAAAAATGACCATCCTCAAAGTTTAGGGGAGTATAGACCTATTTGCTTGATTGGTTGTATTTACAAAATCCTTGCCAAGGTGCTAGCTAGTAGATTGAAGCGAGTTATTCCCAAGGTGATCCTAATTACCAATCGGTGTTCTTGGGGGGCCATCATATTTTAGATGGTGTTTTAGTGGTTAATGAGGTTGTTGATCTAGCTAAGCGTAGGAAGGAGGATTGTTTGCTTTTCAAAGTTGATTTTGAGAAGGCCTATGACTCTATTTCTTGGAATTTTTTGGTCTACATGATGGAAAGGTTGGGTTTTGGCGTGGAGTGGATTAGGTGGGTGAAGGCGTGCGTGTGTTCTAGCTCCATGTCCGTGTTGGTTAACGGTAGTCCAACTAAGGACTTTCAAGTTGGTAGAGGTCTCCGCCAAGGTGATCCCCTTTCACCTTTTCTCTTCTTGATTGTTGCCGAGGGCTTATCGGGTATGATGTCAAAGGCGGTTGAGGTAGGTTCGTTTGTTGAATACACGGTTCATGACAATCTCTGGTTTTCTATGCTTCAATTTGCCGATGATACTATTATGATGGGAAGGCAACGCGGAAGAATTTGTGGTGTATCAAGTCTATTCTTAGAGGCTTTGAAATGGTGTCGGGGTTGAAAGTTAATTTCCATAAAAGCAAACTTATTGGCATCAATGTGTCGGAGGATTTTCTAGATTCGTCTTCAATTTTCCTTCATTGTCGAATGGAGTCTATGTCGTTCAAGTTTTTGGGTATTCCCGTGGGCGCAAACCCAAGACAGAGTTCTACTTGGAAGCCGGTTATTGACAAGATTCGTAGTAGATTGGCTTTATGGCAAAGGCGTTCCTTATCTATTGGAGGTCGGGTAATTCTTATAAATTTCGTCTTAAATAGTATACCCCTTTATTACTTGTCTTTTTTACAAAGTGCCGAAGGTGGTGATTAAGACTCTAATTAAACTTCAAAGAGACTTCTTGTGGGGTATAAAAGAGGATTCGAGGGGTATGTATTGGGTGGCTTGGGAGAATATTTGTAGACCAAAGGAGGAGGGAGGACTAGGAGTGAAGGATATTGAATTATTTAATATTGCTCTCTTGACTAAATGGAAGTGGAGGATTTTGCCGGATGAGGAAGCGTCTTGGAGGGGTATTCTATCTTATAGATATGGTGAGTTGGGGTCTATATTTTTCAACGGCACATCTTCGGTGGATAGAAGGTTAGACTCTTTGTGGTGGTGTGACCTTAGGTGTGTGGGGGAGGAGAGGCTTTCGGTGGGTTGGTTTGAATCGAATATTAGACGGAGATTGGGAGATGGCCGTGGAGTGGATATTTGGCACCACCAATGGCTTGGGAAACGCCCGTTGAAACATGTGTTCGGCAACATTTTTAATAACTGTTATAATAAAAATGTGAGGGTGGTTGAGCTTGGTGTTTGGTGCGAGGATACTTGGCATTGGAATACTTCTTTTTTTTGCAGGTGTTGCCTCTGGGCTTAACGATGATGTTACTGAGCTGCTGCTAATCCTGCTTGACATTCAGGTGGTCCGTGGAGTTGATGATCGTTGGTGCTGGTCTTTGGAACAATCTAAACAGTTTACGGTCCCTTCTTGCTATAAGTTCATCTCGCAGTCCGCTCATATCCCAACCGCAGAAAGCAATAGACCGTTCTCGACGCTGCAGAAATCTGATCTGATATCAATGTGGAGGACTCGCATTCCGGCGAAGATTTTGATGTTCGGTTGGAAAGTTTTTAACAATTCATTACCAGTTCGTTCTTTGTTATTGCGTCATCATGTTATTTCTTCGGAGGAGGAGGCGATTTGTGCCTTTTGTAGGCATGACTTGGAGGATTCACAGCACTTGTTTTTGGATGTGATTTCTCCTTGAAGGTGTGGAGTGAGATTGATCGTTGGCTGGATATCCAAGTGCCTTACCCTTCTAGCTTAATTGATCATTTTCTTGGTTATGGAGAGCTTTGCATTGGCAAGAAAACAAAGAGGGTAAAATATATTATTTGATTGACAACTTGTTGGTGTATTTGGCTATCCCGCAACGGTGTTTGTTTTAAAGGGGATGAGCCAAATGTTGATTCGATTGTGGCCCAAGTGAATTTCTTATCTTGGTGCTGGTTCATTTATGGGGTGGGTAGTATGTCTTCTTTTATTCCGTCTTTATGGTGGAATAACACACTCTCATGTATAAACAACTTGTGAACCCATCTTTGTATTTGTGGTTTTGAGCACCCTAGTGCTCCTTTGAATGAAACAATGGTTATAAAAAAAAACCTTACACAAAACATGATAAATTTGTGAAAATAAAATATGTAAAAAAAATATTAATTGCTCAAGTAAAAATAATCTAAAATAAAATATGCCTCTTTTAGCTTAACAAAATCCCGGTTTCGAATTAAAAAAAAACACATTTAAATTGTTTTTGTCAAAATTTGACAAATAAAAAAAAGGATATTAGGTTTGATAAAATAAAGGCTAAAGTGCTCCCAGTGTCCCTTATCTTTATTTAAAGTAACGAATTAGTCCTTTATGTTTTTTTTGTCCCAAATAAGTCCTTTATCTTTCAAATTTTTGACACATAAATCCTTTTCCGTCAACCTCCATCCAACTTTGTTAACAATGCTTATGTGGCGTGCTGACTCATTATTTGATTAGGTGGCATGTCATTTTTATTTTTGTTTAGCTTTTATTTTTATTAAATTAAATTATATGCCACCTAAGCAAAAATAAAAATGACATGCCACCTAATCAAATAATGAGTCAGTACGCCACATAAGCACTGTTAACAAAGTTGGATGGAGGTTGGCGGAAGAGGATTTATGTGTCAAAAATTTGAAAGATAAAGGACTTATTTGGGACAAAAAAAACATAAAGGACTAATTCGTTACTTTAAATAAAGATAAGGGACCCCGGGAGCACTTTAGCCTAAAATAAAATAGGCTTAAATAGTTATTACCCCCTGCAAATAGTCCCATTATCCAGTTACCCTCCTGCAAAAAAAAAACATTTAAAATAAACCTTGCAAAATCTAATTTGATCCAGTTACACCCCTCTGTTAGTTTTTTGCTAACAACGTTAAGTTTGCTGGCGTGGATGCCTAATTGATTGCTGATCTGTTTTCACCTATGACACGTGTGCGTTACCCCCCTCTGATTTGTCACTTCATCATCTTCCCTCTTGTCACTTCATCATCTCCCTCAGCTCACTGCATCATCTCCCTCAGCTCACTGCATCATCTCACTTTGTCACTACATGGTCTCACATCTCCCCTTCCCTCAGCTCAGCTCACTCGCATCATCTCCCTCAGCTCAGTGCATCATCTCACTTTGTCACTGTATCATCTCATCATCTCCCATTCCCTCAGCTCAGCTCAGCTCACTTGCATCGTTCGCGTAGATCTAGGGTTTCTGTTTAAGCTAGAAGAAGGAAGCTAGCTCATTGCAGTGGACGTGTACTGAGTGCTTTTTTTATCGCAAAAAACAGGTTTGAATAATCCCTCACTACCTTTTTTTAGTTTCTGCCTTTAATGTACGATTGTGGGTGGGGGGACCACGATGTAGAAACCATTGATTTTTGTGTTAGGGGTGGAGTGAAATTCCAATTTAGGCCAACCAGTTTGCATGAAATATCCTTTATAGCCCTGATTCTGATTTGTACTACTTTATTCCCTTATACAGGGATGTCTATCATTGTTGTGTTCCATAATGGGGGGAAGTTTGTTAAAAATTGTATACTAGAGTATGAAGGGGGAAGTGAGACAGCTGTGAAAGGGCGGGATGTGGATAAATGGAGCTATTTTGAAGCTGTTGGTATTGTCAAGGAGTTGGGGTTTGAGGCTGGTAGTTATAGTCTTTGGTGGAAGAAAGGAAGAAGTGTTGTTCAACAGATTTTTGTGTTATGAGGATGCATCAAAAATAGTTGATCATGCACTGAAGTTCAAAGTTGAGGCTCATATCTACATTGAGCACATTGAGCAACCTGGTTCTTCAACTGAAGCCACAAATGAAGAAATTGAAATTGGTAATGGGGAAGAAAGTGATAGTGATGATGAGCTTAAGGGAATTCATATGGATGATAGTGAGGAAGAAAGAACATATGGCAAAGATGATGGGTTTGGAGATGAAGAACAAGCTTCTAGAATTGATGGACCACCTATTTCTGATACACCACCTACAGTTCATGAACCACCTCTTTCTGATACACCACATTGACATCATGGACCACCTATTTTATCACCTACTGGATCAAGAATAGTGATTAATGGTACTCCTTATAGAGTGAAATCTAGGGCAAAGAGACCACCAAGAAAAAGCAATGCTGCAAGTTCTAGTGCCCCAGCTGAGGAGGTGGGTCAAGTAAGTGATGGTTACATGACTGAGGAGTTGAATAGTGGTGATGAAGAAGGTCATTGTCCTAAATATGAGAGGTTTCGGGTTCAAGAGCTTAACAAATACTACAAGTTTAAGGTTGGTTTAGAATTTAGTAGTCTGACAGAGTTTAGAGAGGCTATTAGGGAGTGGTCAATATTAAATGGGAGAGAGATAGAGTTTGTCAAAAACGAGAGCTACAGAGTTAGGGTCCTTTGTAAGAAGAAATGTGGCTTTAAAGCACTTGTAAGTTAAGTGGGTTATAAGCAAACGTTTAGAATGAAGACTTGGGATGGGACCCACACAGGTGCTAGGGTATTAAATAATAGCAATGCAAGGGCAAGGTGGGTGGCAAAATCAGTGGCTAAAAGGTTACAAACAACTGACCATGTCAAGATAAGAGATATAATGTCTGAGATTAGGGTTAACTACAAGGATGACATTAAATTTGGTAGGGCCCAGAGAGCAAACAAAACAGCGAAAGAAATGATAGAAGGGGATGCAGACAAGCAATATGCAATGTTATGGAGGTATGCAGCAGAGTTGAGGAGGGTGAATCCTGGTAACACATGTAAAATCAACATGATGGTAAGACCACCAACACTGCAGCCAAGGTTTGGATCCTTTTATTTTTGTTTTGATGGGTGTAAGAAAGGATTTTTGAGGGGTTGTAGGCCTTTTATTTGTGTTGATGGATGTCACCTCAAACCAAATATGGTGGACAGCTTCTAGTTGCTGTTGGGAGAGATCCAAATGATGAATACTTCCCACTTGCTTTTGGGGTTATTGAAACCGAAACAAAGGAGAGCTGGGGATGGTTTCTAAGTTTGTTGTTGGAGGACATTGGTCAAGATAGGAGATGGATCTTTATTTCAGAGCAACAAAAGGTAACTTTATCTTTATTTTTAATTTAACTTTAATATTTTCAACTTATATTTTCTGTTAATATTTTCAAGTTATATTTTCTTTTAATATTTTCAGTTTTTCTGTTTTCAATTCTTTTCTTCTAGGGTTTGATACAAATGTTTGAGGAGATGGGTTTAGAGCACAGATTATGTGTGATGCACTTATATGCCAACTGCAAGAAAAAATTTGATGGAGGATCAATTATTAGAGACCTTATGATGGGGGCATCAAAGGCAACCTATTACCAAGCATGGCAAGAAAAGATGAATGAACTCAAGAAAGTTGATGCAAAGTGTTGGGAGTGGCTCATGGCTGTTCCTACAAAATTCTGGTGTAAGCATGCATTCTCTCACTATCCTAAGTGTGATATTGTAATGAATAACTTGGCTGAGGCTTTCAATAGTACCATATTAACTGCTAGAGCTAAGCCTATTCTAACCATGTGTGAGTGGATTAGAGATTATTTAATGGGTAGGATTACTAAGCAGAGGGCAAAATTACAGAGATGGCCACATAGAGTTATGCCTAAACCTATGAAGAGGTTAGATAAGGAAGTTGAAGGGAGTGGCAATTGGTTTTCTACATGGTCTGGTGAACTTCAGTTTCAGATAAACCATGCTTATGGTAATAGGGCTTTTATTGTTGACCTAGGGAAAATGACATGCACTTGGAACTTTTGGCAATTAGTTGGTATTCCATGTAGGCATGCATGTGCTGCCATATCATATAAAGAACTAAAACCTGAAGATTTTGTGGATGCTTGTTATACTAGATATAGTTATGAACTTGCATATAGGGAAGGTGTAAGTGCCATTAATGGCCAAGATATGTGGCCTACTGTTGAAGTGGAAGATATGCTACCACCGCAATACAAAAGAGGCCCTGGTAGGCCAAAGAAATTGAGAAGGAGGCAACCTGCAGAAGAGGAACCTAATGTTAAGAAGCTAAAGAGGACTGGGGCATCATACAAATGCACAAAATGTGACCAATTTGGTCACAATAGCAGGAGTTGCAAGAGCACAGATATCAATCCAGAAGCGCAAAAAAGGACGGTAATAATAGTAGTATGTCTTTGATATCTGTCTGATCTATAGTTATGTCTTTGATATCAATTATATTGTTTGTTTTCATGTTGTAGAGAAAACCAAGAAAGGCTGCCTATGTTCAACAATCTGTTGCACCAGTTCAAGAAGGAGTATCTGTCAATGTTCAACAATTTGCTCCACCAGTTGAAGAAGTTCAATCTGCACCAGTTGAAGAAGTTCAACAATCTGTAAATGTTCAAGAAGGAGTATCTGTCAATGTTCAACAATCTGCTGCACCAGTTCAAGAAGGAGTATCTGTCAATGTTCAACTCACTTTGTCACCAGTTCAAGAAGGAGTATCTGTCAAAGTTCAACAATCTGCTGCACCAGTTCAAGAAGTTCAATCTGCACCAGTTCAAAAAATTCAACAATCTGTCAATGTTTTTGAAGGAGTATCTATCAATGCTTCTGCTGCTGGAAGTGACCCGGGTCTCAAGAGGACTAAACTTCCAGTTAAAAGAAGGATTAACCTAGGTCTCAAGAGGACTAGATTGAGTATAAGGTTAAAGAAAACTGTACTACCTTATACTGGTCCTAGAAGTGACCCAAACAAACCACTACTGGTTGAAGATATTGAAGATGGGTGTTTAACACAAGAGAATGTGATTTGAAGAATGAAATCATGTACTTTGGAACTAATGTATTTAGGAACTAATGTATTTAGGAACTCATGTATTTAGGAACTCATGTACTGGTTGAATGAAGTCATGACCCAAACAGTTCAGCTTATTTTGGATCTATTTATGTATTATCAGTTTATATATATATATATATATATATATATATATATATATATATATATATATATATATATATATATTATCAGTTCTAGTTTATGTATTATTAGTTCCAGTTCAGCTTGAGAAAATGTATTCTGCATTAGTTAATAACTTTATCAGTTTATCAGTTATGTATTCTACATCAGGTTATCAGTCATCAGTTTATCAGTTTATCAGTTCATGTATTCACCATCAGTTAATAAACAAACACAATGAAACAAAGTTAAACTGACTTAATTGATAAACAAAGTTAAACTTCATTGATAATTAAACTTCATTGATACAAACAGAGTGAAGAAACCCCATTCATATTGCCTTTGATTACAATAACAAAAACACTAACACAAATACTAAAATTACAATATTGATACCCTAAACCCTATTTTTTTTACCAAATCAAATTTCTGAAATGCTACAAACACAATGACTAAAATTAGTATTGCTTGCATCCACTTCTTCTTCTTCCTCTCATCTAACAACTTCAGCTTCAGCCTTGAAACTTTGTTTGACTCCCAATCCTTGAAAATGTCACCACATTTGCATTGAGAAATGGTGTTTGTTGCTGATTCCAACTGCTTGTGTTCATCTGTTTCTGAAACTGTCACCATCTTCACTCTACGAAGATCTAGTTCATCATCCCAAATAAACAACTTGCAGCTTATTCGCTTCTACACAGATTAACAAATACAGAGATCTCAGATTCACGAAAAAATCAACTGAAGACAAGAATTGAAATCAACCATATTACTTACCCCCCAATTAATACACTTCCAAAATCTTCTTCCAGGATTTTCAGAAGTGTTTGAAATCCATAAACGCATTGGCTCGCGACATCCACAAATAGGGAGTTCGCCTTGCCCTTGCCTTGATACAACATTCGAAGATGTGTTGCTTGTGGCCATTGGTGTGAACTAACGAAGATGGAAGAAGAGAGAACAAGATGGACGACGAAGACTGGTTCGTGAGAGAGAAGAAGATGGACGACGAAGACTGGTTCTGCTTCGTGAGAGAGAAGAAGAAACAGAGTGATGAATGAACCCTAGAGGGAAGATGATGAAGTGACAAATCAGAGGGGGGTAACGCACACATGTCATAGGTGAAAACAGATCAGCAAACAATTAGGCATACACGTCAGCAAACTTAACGCTGTTAGCAAAAAAACTAACAGAGAGGTGTAACTGGATCAAATTAGATTTTGCAAGGTTTATTTTAAAATTTTTATTTTGCAGGGGGTAACTGGATAATGAGACTATTTGCAGGGGTAATAACTTTTTGGTTTAAAGGTACTTTTAGTCCCTGCAAATGTCACAATAATCCAGTTTAGTCCCTGCAATTCCAAAACTTTTAAAATAGTCCCTGCAATTACTAAACGTTACTACTTTTAGTCCCTGCTGTTAGTTAAGGGTTAACACTGTTATCTTTTGATGATGTGGCACACCCCCCAGGCTCCACCTGGCACACCCCCCCACCCCCACCCCCCCCACCCCCCCACCCCACCCCCCCCACCCCACCCCCCCACCCCCCCACCCCACCCCCCCACCCCCCCTCCCCTTCGCACCTCCCCCTCCCTTCGCCTCTCCTCCCCTTCGCCCCTCCTCCCCTTCGCCCCTCCCCTCCCCTTCGCCCCCCCTCCCCTTCGCCCCCCTCCCCTTCGCACCTCACCCATAAACCAAACCGAACCCTAAGTTTTGCGAAAACGTTGGGGTTGAGAGAGAGAGTTCGAAATTTCGAGAGAGAGAGAGAGGGGATATGGCTGAGACGGAGATGCGATGAGGGAGGGGAAACGAAATGGAAGGAGAGACGCGATGAGGGAGAGAAAAGGAGTTGATTTCGGTGCGAGAGAGAGAGAGAGAGAGGAGAAAACGAGAAGGGAAACGAAGGAGGTTGCGACGGTGAGGGAGAGGGATTGCGCCGGACCAACTCCGATTTCACGCGATTGCGACGGTGGGAGTTCGCGGTGAAGGAGACGGTGGTGTTGTGGTTTTCGCCGGAGCTCAACGACAGCGCTGTTGGTGACTGACGCGCGTACGGTGGGGTGGGGTCGGTGGTGGGGGGGAGGGGGGTTCACGAGGAAGAAGAAGGGTGGGGGTGGGGGGGGTGGGGTGGGGGGGGTGGGGTGGGGGGGGTGGGGGGTGGGGGGTGTGCCAGGTGGGGGGTGGGGGGTGTGCCACATCATCAAAAGATAACAGTGTTAACCCTTAACTAACAGCAGGGACTAAAAGTAGTAACGTTTAGTAATTGCAGGGACTATTTTAAAAGTTTTGGAATTGCAGGGACTAAACTGGATTATTGTGACATTTGCAGGGACTAAAAGTACCTTTAAGCCTAACTTTTTAAGCCAATAAAATATTATTGGGCCAACCCTAGTTCTCAACTTTCTGTCGTCTCCCTCTTCTCTTCTTCTACCATTCCTTCTATTTCACTGTTTTTTCTTCTCTCATCTATTCCGTCTTTCTATTTGTTGCCTGAAACGCCACATAGAAAACGAAGAGTTGGCCGGAAAACCTTGGTGTAGCTTCCAACGAAATTTCCGGCACGATTTGCGGCCGCGATTGCCGCACCTGAAAACCGCACAGCACCAGCATTCGCGTCGCATCAAGCCTCGGTTCCGCTCCGGTATTCCGTGATCGCATTCCATCGCGCCGCGATCGCATTCCATCGCGCCGCGATCGCCTACACAAGTAGCATACAGCGTAAGCATGCAGATTATCATTCACACTAGTATTTGTCCTTTTGCTCTGTAGAAAGTCCTGCTGTATAATTTTCTAGATTAGTTGCTAATTCTTGCTAACTTGATTACTTAATAGATGACATTGTTATGCAGAAAATCCTACAATAGAAATTGGTTATACCACTAATCTATTGAGTTCTGCAAAATAGTTAGTCTTCCTTTTACATTTTCAGTTTTATGTTGCAGCATGGTTAGTAGTATAATGTAAAGTTACAAAAGGGTATTAACAAATCAATATGGATTAACAAGGATCGCCTTGATTCTCCAACAAGAAATATTAGCAAGCAAAAGAAGCAAACTAGTAGTCCTTAAGTTTATAATCACAACTCTGTAAACTCATTGCATAATTTGATTAAATACATGATTATAAACTGATTAGAGACAACAAATAGGAGATAACATGATTGTGCAATAACTTAAACCCAACAAACACAAATTAGAGACAGTTTGTTAGAGTTTAGGATATACTTTCTTTAAAATTGGGCTGCTGCCTAATCTGAGTGTGTGTACATATCCCTTGAAGGGATAATGGTCCTATTATCTGTTTTATCCTTATTATTATATTATGATAATTGAAATAAAGAACTTCGTTGGCTATAATTGTTACTGTCATCTACTTTCACTTTGATGCCTTTCAGAAAAAAGTTGAATTATATGAACCTAAATTTTGTTAACTCTGGAAAGTGCAAAGGTTATAACATAGCAAGGAATGACTTCGTGGTGTATTGGGTAACTTTGTGGTGCTATTGTTAAAGTGTTGCATCGAAATGGTTGGTATTCATCTGTATTGGCATTATAAAAATGCCGGTTTTCCATTTTGGTTTTGCTTCTGAAAATGTCTTCTAAGAATTATATAAATTACGATTGGAAATCATTTTCACAAGAACTAATTGACCAGTTTCAGATAAATATTCAAAAATCTTAGAACTGGTTTTAAAACCCTTTTCAAATGAAAATTGCTTTTAAAACCAGTTCAGAAAAAATTGATTTTAAAAGCAATTTTCAAATTAAAACCGTTTTTAAACTCAGTTCTAAAATTGGTTCCCATAAAAATCGGTTCACATCGAAACCGGTTTGAAGCCAAATCTGTTCATGAAAATTGTTTTGCCAAATGTTTTGTAAAAAGTGAACACTAAAAACTGGTTTGGCTCAGTTAGGTTAGGTTTTTAAAACTCCCAGACTCGGTTCAATTCGTTAATGCATAGCAGGTGCTTTACAGAATTCATGGGGAAGAAAGGAGGGGCAGAAAAGCTCCCAAAACCGGAATCGGGAAATCATCCAATATCGTTGAGGGAAGAAGCCACTGGAAAGATAAAATCCAAGCCAGCCTCTATTGTCAAGTCAAATTTAAGAATTGACCACTTGAAAAAGCTTGCAGTGTGGGCCACCACCGACCCTCACATACCGTCTTTGGGTGCCTTCTATGGACAGCATTTGGCCACCCTTGCAGAGGCCACAGGAGTACTGCCAGATCCTTCTTTATTCACTTGCCAAAGGTTTGCTTACAACTTTCTTTCTCTTTTATCCTGTTATGTACAGACACAACGAGTTTATTTTGGATACGATAAGTACTACATCTGGTTCTTTTATAAGAAAAATGTGGGAGTATCAGATATAGTCATATAGCAACACATTGTTCCTTGAAAAATATAGCCTATAGGATTGTGATTTGATTAGGATACATATATAATTTTTTTCAGAAAATATAAAATATAATAAAAATATTATTGCAGTTCGGTGATGATGACCAAAACCAGTGATAAAAGTTTGAAATATGGGTAGTGGTTATAAAAATTGCATCTGTTGCAAACTTGCAATAAATATATAAGAGGGAAAATGAGAATTAGGAGCTGAATGGGTGAAGTGTTGGTATAAATTGCAATTGATGAGTGAGAGTTTCAACATTCAACCTAAGTTATGTATCTGTGATATGAAGAGTCGTGAAGAAGAATCAGACATATCGACTGTGTGCCAAGAGCATGTGGATGGGATGCCAAGAGCGCATCGTAAGCATATCAGATTATTTTCAATCTTTTTTTAAATAGGGTATTTGATACCTAAAATGGTGTATCGGAGCTTATCGAGTTTGATGCGGGTAGAAAAGTGAAATATCGGTGCTTCATAGGCTTCATATAGTCTATATCATTTTGGATAAAGAGCAATATGATCATATTTTATTTGGTGTGGTATGCTTGTAGACTTCTAGTTTCAAGTTTACAATCCAATGTGTGAAAGTGTGAAACTACTTTATAGTTACAGCGGTGCTTTTACCATCATATGTTAATTTATACTTCAGTAGTTTCACAAGGGTTTAGTTTTTATAGCATGTTCTGCTTGCTTACTATCATTTATCAACAATTTAAAATGTTAAAATAAGCATGCATGTGTTGTTTTGTTGAAGCATTTGGTGATCGTTTTTCAACAGTGTAATAATTTGATAAAATCAAAGAAACGTGACAGCTCCAATAACTTACAAAGTTTTTCACAAAAGGTTAAGCATATTATTAACATTTGCTGGATTTGTTTGAATATTTCATTAGATTCTCTTCTAAATTATCCTTCAAACATTTGATACTTGAAAAATTCGAAACATTCAGTAAAGTTTGTTTGTCAACCCAAATCATATTTTGATTGCTCTGCAGGTGTGAAACTGTTCTTCATCCTGGCTTTAATGCAACGATACGGATTGAGAAGAATAGATCAAAGGTTAGGCGTAGGCACAAGAAGTCTGGCAACATCGCTCAAAACAACGTAGTATACAAGTGTCATTTCTGTTCTCATCAGAATCTCAAGAGAGGGACCCCCAAGGGACATATGAAAAGAATATGCCCAACAAAAGATAAACCATCCTCAGAATCAACACCAGCGAAAAAAACCGTCACACTCAAGTCTTCAAAGTTGGAGAAAGGTTCTTTAGGCAAAGATGCAGCCAATGAACTACCTACATTTGAATCTTCAAAGGTAAAGAAAGGTTCTCTAGGCAAAGATGAAGCCAATGAAATACCTACATTTGATTCGCAAGTTGTAGTTAAGGATGTCTCCCTTATGGATGAAGTGGTAACTCTGCCAAGTACAAGTACACCAACCTTGTTAGAAGGAAAAAAGAGAAGGAGAAATAGTTCCACATCCAAGAAAGCAATTGAAACTCCAAGCGTATCTGCAAGAGTAGAAGTAACAAAAACCCAGAGTACAGCAACCAACAAAAGACGAAGAAAATCTTGGACCAGTTTAAAGGAAATTGCTAAGAGCAAAGGGCATGATAACAGTCAAGTTGCTAATTTGGCAATCCCATTTTTTTTATAATTAGAGAAATTCCCCACATAAGTCAATTATTTTTAGATTATGCCTGAGGATTTTTCATTTTCTGTAAATTCACTACTAAGCAAATTTGTTGTTTTCACTGTGTTTGATGCTCTACTGATAGGTTCAAACAACACAAACGAGTAGGATAGTAGTGAATTGTATTAAAGATTGATTGATAATGGGCACAAGAAAATTGAGAATAAAGAAGGAAATTATGATAGAAAGGATCTATCATCGCGGCCAAAATGCTCCCCTCACCAGTGAATAGTTCTTGGTATTCGGAAAAGCAAAATAGAGTAGCGTCTAAGGCAGTGTGAGTGTTGCAGCGTATGAGTTGGGTGTGAATGTACTGTGTATGCGGCAGTTGATGTTCAACTGTTTTTCTTTCTCTATCTATTCTTCTGTTTATTATTAGGATTAGGATTAGGATTTAATTTATATACATAGTACTGTATAATTGTTTACACCATCTACACGTCATTAAAAAGAATTTAGTTAATTAATAACCACCTTATATGTCAACAATATCATGAATTGTTATTGGTTGTGGTTGTGAAAGAGTTTGTGTCGATAGTGCGTAGTAATTAACACTACAAGCGATGGAAATTTCCGTAGCTAACAACACTTTTTCCGTCGCTAAAACAGTCGTCTATAACGCGTAGCGAGGGAACAGATCCGTCGCTAATTCTGAATGACACATGTCCTTATTTTGATTTGATGACACATGTCATCAAAGTTTGTCGCTAACTTCGTCACTACCTGGGTATTGATTTAATATATTTTTTTTAAAAAAACCAAATTTTTATATATTTATTATTATATTATTAATAAATACTAAAATTTAAAATAAATAAAACAATTTAAAATAAATATTCCGAGAATATTTGAATAAAATCCGAATCAACATAAAATCCAAATCAACATAATCCGAATAAATATAAACTAATACAAAAAGTCCTAATAGGGATCGGGATCATCATCACTAGAGTCTGTCTCAGACTCAGACAACCCAGATTCAGTTGGTCGCATGCTCCTATAAAACCTTAACAGCTTCTCCTGCTGATAGGTCACCCTCGCGAAGTCTTCCTGCATAGTCTGCTCATGACTCCTAATTGACTGTTGAGCAGTCTGCAGCTCCTGCCCCGGAGTCTCCACCCGCTGCTCTGTCAGCTCAGCTGAAAGAGGAGGAGGATGACTACTAGAACATCCGCTGGTGTCGAAGTGATCGACCTCAAACTCCATAAATGGAGCCAAGGTCCCCGAACCATACATGCGACCCTTATTCTTTCCGCTTACCGCCTTCTCCCGGTTGCGGTTCGCCAGAGCTATGATCTCACAGGGGGAAGTGGACCAAGTGAGTCAGGGTTCCAGATCCCCTGAGTCGCCAGAGTTATCGTCTCAGTATATACCTCCTGTTTTGCATAGCCACAAAACATAGCATAATTAGCGTTCCATTTTAACAAAACAACATTATATAATACAAATCAAGTTGTATATTTACTGAGTTTTCCTCGAGCGTTCATCAACATACTCCTTGGTATCCTTCCTCACATATGTGGCCCTGTGCAGCTCAGGAATAGTGAGATTGCAATCGGCCTTCTTACTCTGTAAAAATAAAACACACATTTTCAACTATTGCTAACTATTCGGCCTAAGTAAACTAAAATAACACACAAATTTTTAAAATAATTTACCAATCTGATAGCATGCTGAGTCTGGTTGATGGAGCCGCACAGTGAAGCGAGCTACCATTTTCTGAATTTCGATTCTTCTTGGCTTTTTCAGCATTGCTTTTGTATTTTGGTGTAGCCCAGTGTTCCTTGAATCGATTCCAAACAAGGTAACCTGTGTGCTTCAGCTGTTCATCTTTATACCGCAGTTTATAGAGCAAATCAGACAATTGGCAGCCCATTCTATAGAAATTTTTTTGCACCACTGCATTATTCTCTGACAGCCAGGTCACTTTAGTCTGTATTAAGCAAAATCAAAATATGTATTAGTAATTATATTAAATATTAAACAATAAATTAAAATTAACAATATAGGTAATGACATAATTGATACTTACCTTAAACAAATCTAAAAATCCTTTCTTTTCCTTGGCATCGACTTTTGACCACTTTGTATGGAAATTTTGAAAATAGAGTTTCTGAATAACATAGGTGATCGTTGATGAAGCGACCTTCGAAGGAAGAAACCTACATAAAGAAAGATATATCAAACAATCAAATATATATATAATTTGTTGCATAATTAGCTTAATTTTTTTTATGCAAAAGAAAGGGATATGGAGCCTCGTTAAAACCTTCTGATGCAAAACTCTCTTTAGGGAAAAAGAATCAAGAAGGAAAAAGAGTACTCCCCTAAATTTTATTGATAAAAAAAAAGAAAGAGACAAAAAAAAACATGAGAGGAATAGGCCAATACCCATGAGCAAAGACAACATTAAAACGAAAAGGAAATAAAGTCAATCTTACTAAAAGGAAACTAGCTCGAAGAATATCTTTAATGACATGCAAAAGCCTCACAATAATGACTTTCATCCCGACCAAGTTGACACCAAAGACATTAACAATCATTTGCATCACACCCCAATAATTAAATACCAAAGGAAAACCCAATCCATCAAGAATGGAAAAACATTGTCCCAAGAAATAAATCAACAAAATTTGTAGTTGGGCAAACCCAACCTATTCCTAGAGAAATCCTCAGCAATGAAGCTAGGAATAAACAAAGCCACTTGTACTAGTTTCACGAGCAGCAAGCTTATCGGTGCAGACATTTCCTTCTCTATAAATGTGAGTGCAAACAAAGTTCATCTCTCTAGTCAAGTATAAAAAAAGTTAGTCAATTAGTAACCACCTTATATGTCAACCATGTTAGACTATCTGATAACCTTAGAGGGGGGGTGAATAAGGTTATGTGTAAATCTTGGATTCTTTTCAAAATAAATGATAAGTTTGTTTAAATCAAATGCAGAAAAAGAGATTTAAACTTATCAGATATATGCAAACAGGCAGATCAGGCACAATGCGATATTACTCTATATTCAATATTCACAATAAGGTTGTTTTATGAGTAATGCAATGATATTGAATATAGCAGATCTACAGTAGTGATAGAGAAGATGATAGATAAACAGATCTGTAGTACAGTGAGTATAACTATAACCAGATTAACAAATTCAGATCAGAGTAGGGATATAGTTATACAATAAATCCACTGAGTGATATTATAAACAGATCTAAATAGTATAGCTATAAACAGATCTTAAATAGTATGAAGAGTATGATTATAAACAGATCTGAGTAGTATAGCTATAAACAGATCACAGCAGTATAATAATATGGACAGATATAAACAATAAGAAATGTAAAGAGATAGGGATAGAGATACACCGGGATTTAGCGAGGTTCGGGATAAAAGCCCTACGTCCTCGGCCTCAGGCTTTGCAACCTTCGGACTTTGATGGCAACCACTATATTGAAGAATTGTTTACAAACATGCAACTTCAAAATAGCAAATCTCAATTCCCCCGAACTGAGAACCCGAGCACCTAGCTAAGGATTTCAACACCGCTTCAATCTCCTGATTGAACGACCCAAGAGCACCTCCCAGGATTTCACTACCGCTTCAATCTTCCCCGATTGAACGACCCAAGATCACCTCCTAGGATTTCAAACCAACTCAATCTCCTGATTGAGAGACCCAAGAAAACTTCCCAAGATTTCAAACCAACTCAATCTCCTGATTGAGAGACCCAAGAACAATTCCCAGGATTTCAAAGTGACCCCCACAATAGTAGATTACACGTGAGAACCTATGATCCAATCACTTCAGATAGTATGACAATATAGTAACTGAGAGAGATGAGTGATTTGGAAAATAGAAGAGCTTTAAAAGATATGAAAATGAAAAGCTCCTTTTTTCTCTTTTCTCAGATCTAGAAAATGTATGTGAGAACTAGAGAAGATGTAGTGTATGTCGTTTGAGGCGTGGATGAGTGAAATGAAAAGTGTGAAGCACCTCCCTATTTATAGGTTTAGGAAAACGTAGATCTGAAAAAAATTATTAAATGAAAGTGAAGAATCGATTGTTTGATGAAGTGAAAATGTTGATGAATCGATTCTTATCATTTTAGAAGACATAAGAATCAATTATATGACTAGTTAAAAAATAGAGGAATCGATTGTTTACATATGGAGAACATAGGAATCGATTTTTTGTTCTTTGGAAATAGGTAGGAATCGATTTTCAGGACATCCCGAATAGGTTAGGAATCGATTTTGACTTTGTTTAAAATGAGGAGGAATCGATTCATAGCCTATAGGATTGCTTGAAAATCGATTTCATAGTATTTTGAAATAGAAGGAAATCGATTCTTACCTTTGGCTTGAGAATATGTAGAAATCGATTACATGCTTCAAACACAGGATAAGGAAATCGATTCTTGGCCTATAGGTGAGCCTAAAATCGATTTCATAGCATATATAAATTGTATAAATCGATTTCATAGCCATTGGAACAAAATAGAAATTGTTTTTTGCTTTCCACAAAATCGTTTTATGGTTTAGGTGACCTTATGCGTGCATGCAATTTTATAAAATATTTTTCAAAACTATTTTGATGCACCATGCATGTTTTGAAAAACTCATCTCTCAGCTACTAAAAGTCATAGACCTCCAGTGATAGGACCTTACACAGTGTCCTAAAGAAAGCGGATAAACAAATAGGTCTTGAACTGCTGAGGTGGCTTCTTCTCCAAGCTACTCCATTTTAATCTTCCTGCTCTTTGCTTTATGTCCTGTACTTAATTCAACTTGAACCATTAGTAGATAAGGTGTAATTTGTTATCATACAAAACAAAGAGTGTTTGCCATTGGTTCAACAAACCACACCATGAATTGTTATTGGTTGTGGTTGTAAAAGAGTTTATGCCGATAGTGCATAGTAATTAAACTCTTATTATTATCATTAATATTATTACTATTACTATTATTATTATTATTATTATTATTATTATTATTATTATTATTGTTGTTGTTGTTGTTATTATTATTATGATTATTATTGATTTTATAAAGAAAGAAATGGAGAAAAAATAGTTGGATAAACCTAATTAATAAGTTATTGAAATAAAACTAGCCATTATAATTTTAATTTATGCTCAAAATTTTGGAAAACTATTTGACTACTGGTTAATCTCCAATAAAATTTTAGCTTTTACTATTATCAGTTAGTTCTATTAAATGAAAATATTATGAATATGCATTCATTTCTCGTTTACTTAATGAACATCTTTGTGTGGTTATTTTTCATTAGAATGACATGAATGTTTGTTATGGAACAAATAAGGAGACGATGATTATTCTCATCAAAATGACACGAGTGTTTGCTACGAAGGTAACAAAATAACAAGAAATCTTGAAATTTCCGTTGGATTTAGTAATCCTCAACCTTAGATATCTTTTAATCTTATCCTTAGATTAGTTTTAATCTAACAGCTAGCATTAACTAGCCGTTAGAGAGTTTGTTATAGTTAAGTTGTTAAGAGTTGGTTACTACAAACTGAATTAGTTAAGTTTGTTCTTAATAACAAACTTAACAAAACCCTTGTATATAAATATACATATTCACACATTGAAAATACAACAGAAAGCAATAAGATTGCAATTCAATTTTACAGTGTTATACTTTTCTGTTATCTTCTTCCTTGTGTTTTTCTTTCATTCTTCCAGAGTTCCTTCTAGTCTTTGAGTTTTGCATTTTCTTCAAGAGTGTTGAAGACCTCGCAAATAAGAAAGAAGAGAGGGTTAGGAACCTATTTCTGTGGGTGAAATAGAGGATCAACGAAAGATAAGGGAAAGGGAGTAGAGTTTACCTTCTGTGGGCCTGAGTGAAGTCTCACAACAGGATTGGTGTTTGATTGTTCATCAAGAACAATTATTCAAGTACATGCAACACGAAACAAAGACAATAATTAGTATTTGAAGAAAGAGAGGTACAAACAAAGGGAAAAACACACACTGTTGTGATTTTACCTTTCGTTGAAGCCTTTATTCAACTCCCAGTCTTCTATAGCTCTTTGATTTCTTGTTTCCCTTCTCTGTTGATGTGTGTGTGAGAGTCCATTCAAAGAAACAGAAAAACAGAGTTACAAATCTCTCAAGTGGAGAGAAACAAATAGTATCAAAGCAAGATTAGAGAAAGGGTAAGAAATATACCTGTTTGTAAGATTCTGGGTGTGTTCAAAGTCGTGAAGCTCACAGAAATCAACAACAGCAAGTTCATCGTGCATGTAAACAAGAAATCCAGCAACAAGGTTAGGGTTTATATACAATAAACGAAAAACAGTAAAATCAAGGAGAAACAGCAAGTGTATGTGTGTTATACCTTTGATTAAGGGTGCGATTCAAACCCTTAAGTGTTTCATAACCTGCAAAGCACAAACAACAAAGTTAGGGTGTGCGAAATCTCAAATTGAAGAATCAAAACAGAGGGTTTTGGTATTCTACCTGTTGCTGAACATCCTTATTGCAAGATTGAAGCAACTCTAAGCTTCAATCGTTGCAATCCTTCAAGAATCAGTGAACCCTAGCAGAGATAAGTAAGAAGAAACGAAAGAATCCGAGTGAGAAGAAGAGAGGAGAGAGAAGACTGCGTAACATCTGAGGGAACAGCTAGGGTTTTGGCTGTTTTGTTAAATTCAACCGGGTCAGAACCGGATCCGTGTTGGATCCGCGTGTTGCAACAGTAAAACCCAGTGGTTTCCGCAATTTTTTGTTTGAACCCAGGTTCTTGATCAAGTGGATCAGGCTTCTGCATTCTGGGCTTCAAGTATGATTCTTGCACCTCTGTATTGCTAAATACACCCCTGCACAGAAAGAGTAAATCAATTGGTCAAAGTTTGAATAATATGATTCAAATTTAACATGGTACAGCTCCTCCTCCCTTAATCCTAAGACTTATATTTTAAAACATTTAGGAGAGATTACCCAATATGTCAGGACAAGCCCCTGATTTAGCCTTTAAACCATAGATGATCCAGAACAAGCCTCTGGATAATAACTTTAGAAGTTGCATTCTTAGGTTAGAATGCAACCAAACCTAATTCTCTCCTAAGTTTAGCAAAAGACTCACCTTTTAGAGCTTTATGTAAAAAGTCAGTCACCTGCTCCTTAGTTGAGCAATAATCCAGCCAAGCTGCTTGAGTAGCAGCTCCATAACCCAGAATGTATTCTGCTATGTTGCTGGCAGAACTGCAATCTGCCATGTCAAGCCTTGCTAGGACCTTCTTAGCAAATGTAAGTTGTTGTAGAGTAGAACCTTGAGGTATCCTTAAGAACTCTAGCCTTAAGACATAGGATAGAGTCCCTAAGTCTTCTTCAATGGAGTTTAACTCCTCAAATATAGCCTTTTTCAACTCTTTCACCTTAAGAGCCTCATAGTAGTCTATTTATTCTGAATCTGCCATTATGGCATAGTGTATGAGGTTTCCTTCATTCACTTCACCTTCTGTGACAAGTTCACACCCTGTCAGCCTCTGTCCCCTAGTCAAAACTTGACCAGTAGGTTCTGAATTTGGTGTTGCAGATTCTTTATAATGAAGAACTTCTTCTGCTTGCTGCTGTGCAGGCTACTTAATGTCACGTTCCCTCTTCATAGGGTCTTTAAGGCTGCTTCTCTCCTTAGGACAGCTTCCTTTTCTTTCACCCACTTCCTGAAACAGTTTGAAACACACCAAAGCTCCTCCTTTGGTTTTGATTAGATAGATCCAAAGCTTTGAGTATTCATCTACACAAGTTAAAACAGAACTGTTACCACCCAATGAAAACACATTAAATGGCCCATAGATAGATGAATATACAAACTGCAATCTGTCCTTAAATTCATATTTCAGCCTTTTCAAAGACTGTTTTCCTAGTAAACAAGTAGTACTAGTTTCAATAGGTCTTTCAATTTTAGGTAGACCCTTTACCACTTCCTTAGTTCTTAGGTTAGTTAAACCTTTAAGGTTTAAGTGCCTTATCCTACTATACTGAAGTGTACTTTCAGATTCAGCCTTTTCACTTAGGCATTCTGCCTTTGAAGTGCAAATGCTGATTCTGAAGGTTCTATTCTTAGCAAGGGGTGTACTTAAAATCAACCTATCCTCATTATCAAACAACTTTAGCATTAGGTCCTTCAATATAATAGAAAAACCTTCTTCTACTAATTGCCCTAAGCTAATCAAATTACAGCTTATACCTGGAACATAGAATACATTTTGTATAGATATTACCTGTCCATCTTCCTTTTTGAACAATATGTTCCCCATACCTTCTGCTGTAATAAGTTTGTTGCTAGCACATTTGATGCTAGTTTTTCTACTAGGATCAAAATTAACTAACCATTCCTTATGGCTAGTCATGTTGTTTGAACAACCTGAGTCCAAGTACCATACTTCTTCAAAAAACCTGTCATCATTAGTTGTAATAACAAAGATAACAAATTCACAGTTTCTATCTATCCCAGATTCAATTTTAGTAACCACAGAGACTTCCTTAGTTTCTGTTTTAGGTTCAGTCACAGAACTCACAGATTTTGAACTCACAAATTCAGAATTCACAAATTCTGAACTCACGGTTTCAGAATTCACAAAAACTTCCTTAGTTTCTTTAAAACTCACAGAAACTTCCTTAGCTTCTGTTTCTTATAATTCATCAGTAATCATACTGAAAGCTATATGCTCAGGTTCTGAATCAGAATCTTCTTTAGCCATATTGGCTTCAGTTTCAGTTTCTTTGGACTTAGAATCCTTTCTAGTAGGGCGTTCAGTAGCATAATGCCCATATTTATCACATCTATAGCATTGCACTTTAGACTTGTCTTTCTTTTTTGATGCATTGCTATTTTTCTTAGTGAAATCAGATTTAGAGTTAGGTTTACCTGACTTACCTTTGCCTCTCTGATTGCTGCTTCCTTTTGACCACTTCTTGCCTTTAGACTTGGTGAATAAGGCCTGATCCTCTTCTTCTTCACCATCTAGAATGTTGATCCTCATTTCCTTGGCTTCAAGCTTAGCTTGAAGTTCTTCAACTTTCAGATCTTCAGGTCTGGTTGTGTCTTCAATGCTATTAACCACCCAACCAAATTTCTTAGTCAAAGACCTTAACACCTTTTTACAAATCACTGTTTCAGTGAGAGTTTCACCATATTGAGACATCATATTAGTGATTTTCTTTAGCCTTATAAAGAAATCAGAAATACTTTCCCCATTCTTCATACTTAGAATTTCATACTACCTTCTTAAGGCCTGTAACTTCTCCTCTTTAATAGGAGCTGCACCAGTATAGTACCTTTCCAAGGCATCCCAGGCAGTTTTAGACGTTTCATAACTTCTAATCCTATCAAAGTTTGTCTCATCACACCCTTGGTTTATGAGATAAATGGCTTTGTAGTCTTTTTGTTCATTTTCATTTAAAAGATTGGTTTGAGAAGGTGTTGGGTCTTCTCCCAAAGGATCAAAATCATTTCTAACAATTCTAAGAACACCATGGCAGCCAAAAATGGCCTTCATTTAAAGGCTCCACCTGTCCCAGTTCTTCCCATCAAGCTTTGGGATTTGGGTGCTTAAACCTGTTCTAATACTAGTCATCCTTTAGAACTGAAATCCTTTCAAACACAGTAAAATTGTTAGAACACAAACTGCACAATCTGATTGTGCAGATTAAAGAAAGAAAAAACCTTATAAAGAAACAAAACTAAAGAATCTTAAAGAAAGCGATAGAGAGAGAAATTTTTCCTGTTTATCCCTGGATTGTTACCAGCTCTGATACCATGTTAAATTTATTAACCATTTAATTGATTTTGTCTTGCAAGTTGCCAAAATCAATACTGGGGTGTGCAACAAGCAGAATATCCAGCCCACAGTGACCAAAAAATCAGAGCCAACCCACTTGATCACCAAAACGTGTTATGCGGAACCCAGTGGATCAGCCACTGTAGCAACACGCGGGTTGCTCTTCAAGAAACGGATCCAACCCGATCCAGTTACTATAAAACCCCAGGTAAACTGGTTCAGTCCACTTTTTCTCTTTTCTCTCTCTCTCTCTCTCTCTCTCTCTCTCTCTCTCTCTCTCTCTCTCTCTCTCTCTCTCTCTCTCTCTCTTCTCTTCTTCTCCGCCGTTCTTCTCCTCTTCTTCTCTAACCTAGCTCTGCTAGGGTTTCAAGTTCTTATTGATTTCTTGATGAAATCAACCCAGAAATCAACAACGAAGCTTCACTCAACCACGAAGAACAAGGTATATAACTTTTCCCCTTTCAATTTCTTTTTGTCACTTCTGATTTGAAACCCTAGTTTCAAATACTGATTCTGAGTTTGATCTTCTTCTTACATGTGACGTTTCTGAGCAACGCAAGTCACAAACGCCACAAACGTCACAAACAAAGGTAGTTCCCTTACTTTTGCTTCTGATCCTTTGGTTTGATGAGAAACCCAGAAACCCTAACCTGAGTTTCTGTTTCACCTTCAGGAGCTCACACGAAGAAGATTACACGCATGAACAGGTAAAAATACTAACTCTATGTATCTTTACTTTCTGTTCTTTTATTCAAACACAAACCCTAATCTGTATCTTGTTGCTTGTATGTACTGGAACACACAGATCCTGAGAACACAACAAGTTCTCAGGAGTAATACCTTCAACCACACAACTTGTCTCAAAGGTAAACCCTAGTTTGATTCTCTATATTTGTTTTTTCCAATTTCAGTCACTGAAATTGTATTCTAACCCTCTCTTTTCTTATTGCAAGATTCAACAACCACCTATTGAAGATCCTCACCTCTCAAGAACCCAGGGGAAGAAGAAGCACACGAGGACAGAGAGTATTAGGGTAAAAAATCAATAGAACTCTTGTAATTTTAAAATGTAAAAGCAATTGTATTGATTTTCTGTGTATTTTTTACATTCATAGGTCTATATTTATAGTTGTAATGTGTAATGGCTAGATTAGTTTGTTGAGCTGGTTTTAGTTTATTAATAACAACCAGTTTGTTATTAACAAACTTTAACTAATTCAACAAACTCTGATTACAGTTTGTATTAGACATTAAGGACTATTTTACCCTCCAACGGCTAGTTTACTTAAACTAAGCTGTTAATATTGTAATTAAAAGGATCAGGTTTTGGTTTTTGATTAAAAACCAACAATTTTGCACCTAAGATTTCACAATGCACCTATACAAACTCTTCTTTCCACGCCTCCCGACTTTACCTTTCTTCATGTCTTTGGTTGTGATTGTTATCCTCTCTTACACCCTTATAATAACCACAAACTCCAATATAGATCCATTGAATGCACCTTCTTAGGATACTCTCTTTCATACAAGGGCTACAAATTTCTTGACACCAATGGAAAATTTGTCATCTCTAAAGTGTTGTTCAATGAATCACATTTCCCTTTTAAGAAACCTAAATTACCTACCACATATGTCTCTATTACCACACCTACTACAAATCCCTTAAATATAGTCTCTGTACCTTCCACCAATTCCTTTATCCATCCCTTTCCCACTCCTGCTACATCACCAGCCACATCTCCACCCTCTCCACATCTTTCATTTCCAAAACCAAACACATTTTCTCTATCTTTGCCTTCTCACCCCAATCCACACCTCCACCTCTTCCATCTACAACTTCCAGTACCATAGATCCAGACTCTGCCACTACCTCACTATCACCTTCTCCTCCCCACCTCCCACCAATACTCATCTAATGCTCACAAGATCTAATACCGACAGTTTTAAACCAAGACTATTCCCTACAATCTCCCTTACTACTATCGAACCAACACCAGTACAACAAGCCCTTGCCCCCGCACATTGGACCAAAGCCATGAATGATGAGTATAATTCTTTGATAGCCGATCAAACCTGGACCCTCACTCCCTCTACCTCTTCGCAAAATAGTTGTTGATTGCAAATTGGTGTTTCGTATTAAAGAAAACTCTGATGTGACAGTTAACAAATACAAGTTCAGAATAGTGGCCAAGGGTTTTTACAAAAGTTTGGCTATGACTACGTCGTTGAGACATTCTCTCTTGTTGTCAGACCTATTACAGGCAGGATAGTTCTCACATTAGCTCTTATAGATCAGTGGTCTATCAAGCAAGTAGATGTCAATTGGCTTTAATCTCTATATATAAAGCGAAGCCAGTCCAGCAGCTGGACTGGCGCGGTTTCCTCCGTTGGTAGCTAACAATAGTCTGAATCAGGGAAAAAAATTATTGGTTAGTGATTGTTTTGTTTTTTTTTAAATATCTATGTATTTTTTAAATTTGTTATTTATGGTCTCATTTGGGTCATAAGTTGAAAAATATTAATTTATATTTACACATTTTCTCTTTATTTTTGTAAAATCACATTTTTCTTAACCCAAAATCACGAATTTAATGACTACAACTGCTTCGCAATTGGTTTAGCCAGTGCAAAAGTTTTTTTTAGTAAAATTTAAAAGGTAATGACCAAATATTATGTAAATTATTCTTATCAAAAACCAAAATAAACGACAAAAACTGCTGACTGGATATTGTCTTAAAAAAGTCTCCAAATAAACTCATATTATAGAACCCCAATACCATTTAATCCTTGGTGGATAAACACTAAATCTAACACCACAACAACTTCTTCTTCAAAACGGTACGATTTACTGCAAGCAAACATTATTAACTTGTAAATGTTTACTTAATCAAATTTATTTCATTATCGATAATTTTTTTTAATAATTGCTTATATTTTTTTAATAATACTTTCATTCTTTTGGAGTCGAGTTCCGAGGAGGAGTTCGATACCAAACCAACATCTAATTCACAACATTACTAAAACGCAATGACATCATTAATAGCGAAGATCTAGTCACAATCATATTTACTGTGAGACTAGATAATTACGCATAAATTAGCGGAGACCACCATAGCTAGGGATTTGCATCACTGGGGTTTGTTGAACAATTGTTTGTAGAATGATTCAGTTGTCCTATACTTCATGTGGCCGCTTCAAGATACATATGCCAATGTCGAGTGATCCTATTCATCATAGATTCATTAGTACTAGCGCCCTATGCATCGCACGGGTAATGAGGCTAGTGATGTTAAGATTATGTTTTAATCAGTCATTCTATTTTAATTTATACTCAAAATTTTGGAAAACTATTTCACTATTTGTTAATCAGTTCTATTAAATGAAAATGTTATTATTACACATTCATTACTCATTTTCCGAACGAAAATCTATGTGCTGTTAGAATGATATGAATTATGTTTGCTATGAAACGAATAAGAATGTAATGATCATTCTCGTCAAAATGACATGAGTGTTTGCTAAGAATGTTAATGGTTACAAAATAACAAGAAATCTTGGAATTTCGCACCTAAGAATTCCCAATGGTCCCTTTAATAGAAAAATCTTGAAATCTAGATGAATTTGTAAGTAGATGAAGTTGATATGAAGCTTTCCAATTTTAGCCAATATTTTGAACGAGTTCCTGCTTTTCATTGTAAGGGTTGGGCACCCCTTGTGCTCCCTTCAATGGAATATTTGCTTATCTAAAAAAAAGAGTGAGAAACCAACGTTTGGTTATTTCTTTGAGCAATACTTGCAGCACCATAGGTACTGGTTGTACGGGCCTAGAGACATAAAAAAATTTAAAAATAAATAAATAATAAAAGTGCATACAACAACTGCCCAATGGTTATTGACAATTTTCCTACATTTTGTTTGAACTTTGAAGTACAACACCAATACACCTAAGTTACTATACCTAAGTTTTTTCCTATTATTGGTGATGAAGCCGCAATTTGAGGAAAACCCACTCTCCCACTTCAGTTTGCACCTAAGTCTCTCGATGAGATTCTAGGTTAACCAAAGAGAGGACACACTCTTTCACACTTTTCAGATAAATTTCATAAAATGAACAAAAAAAAACTTTGGTTACACTTCAGTACACCTATTATAACAAGGGTTAAATATGTTATTGGTCCCTATAAATATGGAGTTTTTGTTTTTAGTCACTCTAAAAATTTTTGGGCACTTTTGGTTCCCACATTATTTTCCGTTAGCACTTTTTGTCTCTGCTATTAGTTTCTACTAACGCAGTTGACGTAGCCTTGCTCATGTGGAGAACTCTCGCTTCGAAGAGAGGAAGGTGCAGAGTTAGCAACTCAGCACATTTCAACCTCAGGACAAGAACCAAGAAGTTCTGAAAACAAAAAACTCCCGTTTGGGTCACTAAAAGTTCTCTCTTTTCTACAAGCTTTGTCTTTGATAGGAACTCGTGTTAAAAAGAGCAATTTTAGTAGAAGTTTTATCATCGAAATTTGAAATTTTTTTCTTCAATAAACAAGGATTTCATTGATAGGAGCACTAGGTGTGCTCAAATCCAATACAAAGGAACATCTCAACAGTTGTCAATACAAAGCAAAGCGTTATTCCACCAAGTGGAAGACGGATAACTAGTGCGTCTACCCACTATAAATATAAACCAGCTCTAAGATAAACATTTGATATGAGTCATAATAGAATCCACCTTGATTGCTTCCCCTCTAAACAAAAGATTATTACGAGCTAACCAAATACACCAACACGTTACTAGCCAATATATACTTTACCTTACGCGCTTTTTTCCCTATACACAACTCGCTGAAACCATAAAAATGTTGAACCAAATCAGTCGAACTAGGAATCAAAATTTGAAATCGATTTAGTTAACAAAATGCAAAGCATAATGTAAGATATTTTAACTGAATTCGATTTAAACATAATACAACAAACAACACATTTAAATCGCTATAGCGGAAGCATTAAAATAGCACTAACCTCCAGCCATTGCAATGTCAGATTCGTACTTCACACCCAATAGAGAGCACCTCAAATTCACACTTCACACCAATGAAAGAACTCTGTTCTTCTTTCCAAACCCTCACTCACTCAAAACTCGATGGTATAATTTTCTGAATAGAGAAGTAGGTTCGGTGACCAAAACAGAGAGTAGAAGTACTGGTATTTATAGAGCTCTGTCCATCAGAGTTCAGCAACTTCCAACTACAAAATAATGGCTTAATTTTTGGAATTAACCGTTACTGTGAGATCATGGGTTGAGTGGGAGAAGAAAATAGAAGTTAGTTTCTTTCCCTAAAAATAGGAGCAAAAATAGAGCACATTTCCACTCCCAAAAATTTAGAAAACGTGAAACAAAACTAACAAATGAGACAAATGGAAATTTACACGGTAGGATCTCGATCTACAAATACATGGCAACAGCCAATAATAAGGCAAAATTAAACATTAGAAAAAGATAGTTACTACCAACAGTATCAAAAGGTTTGCAAGACTTATACAAAAAAAATGTTTGCAAGACAATGAAAGTAAAAAAGGCAACAACATCATCAAATGGGACGTATGAAGAGTAACTAATAAATGATATTAATGAGTTATCGAAATAAAACTAGTTATTCTATTTTAATTTATACTCACATAAAAACAAAATAAATTTTATAAAAATCAAACCCAACACCTTGAAATTTTCTAATAAAATCAGTCATTCTATTTTAATTTATACTCAAAGTTTTGGGAAACAATTTGATTATGCATTCATTACTCATTTTCTTAATGAACATCTTTCTGCGTTTACTTCTCATTAGAATGATATGAATGTCTGCTATGGAACAAATAAGAATATAATAATCATTCTCATCAAAATGAGGAGTGTGCGCTATGAATGTTTTTTTGACAATGTTTGCTATGAATGTTGATGGTTACAAAATAACAAGAAATCTTGAAATTTCGCACCTAAGATTTCCCAGTGGTCCTCTTAAAAACTTCTTAACTCAAAATTGAATATGGTTTTGATTTTTGAAAATTTTAAAACTCAAAACAGAAAGAGATATTGGTGTTTGAAAATTTCAAAACAAAACCACTCCGAATAGGGCTAAAAGTTCTCTCGTTTCTACAAACTTTGTCATTGATAGGACCCAGGGTGCTAAAAGGAGCAGTTTTAGTAGGAGTTTTATCATCAAAGTTTGAAATTGATTTAGTTAACAATGATTTCCTTGTGTCATTTGAACTTAGTTAGGTCATAATGTCTACGTAATTTGACTACTAATTTGGTCTTTAAGTAAACTTCGATTTGCAATCATTTGAACTCTTATCATCATGTTCTTTCTTATTTCAAGAGATGTACACTTATTTTATCTTCTTTTTTTCGGAATTGAAGAGAGCTTAAAAGCCTAAGGAGAAATAACAAAGAAATAACTCTAGGAGTAGCAACTCCTATTAAATCTCCTAGCCACGAAGGGCTTACGTACAAGAGCTGGAGGAGACTCAAATAAACATAAAACAATAACATGACACTATTGTAAAAAAGACTTTTTGAATCGGTTGTTTGGCACTTTTGGAGTCGGTTATTTGCCGATTCGAATACCCCTGATTCTAAAGGTGATAACATTTCGAATCGGTTAAATAACCGATTCAAAATGGGTAATTCCGAATCGGTTGTTGTAAAACCCGATTCCAAATGCTATCTCAGACAACAAATATGAACATGCCAAACGGGGAGATTTTGAATCGGTTATATAAACAACTGATTCTAAATACTATTTTTTGAATCGGTTCTATAAACAACCGATTCAAAATGTCTGTTAATAAATAGCCATTTAGAATCGGTTTTATAAACAACCGATTCCAAATGTCTGTTAATAAATAGACATTTTGAATCGGTTGTTTATATAACCGATTCTAAATGTCTAGAAGCTAGTTCCTGTTTATTTTCTTCGCTTTTTTTTGCAATCACCTAATAAATTTTTGGGTAAAGTGCTCTCGGAGTCCCTTATCTTTATTTAAAGTAACGAATTAGTCCTTTATGTTTTTTTTGTCCCAAATAAGTCCTTTATCTTTCAAATTTTTGACACATAAATCATTTTCCGTCAACCTCCATCCAACTTTGTTAACAGTGCTTATGTGGCGTGCTGGCTCATTATTTGATTAGGTGGCATGTCATTTTTATTTTTGTTTAGCTTTTATTTTTATTAAATTAAATTATATGCCACCTAAGCAAAAATAAAAATGACATGCCACCTAATCAAATAATGAGTCAGCACGCCACATAAGCACTGTTAACAAAGTTGGATGGAGGTTGACGGAAAAAGATTTATGTGTCAAAAATTTGAAAGATAAAGGACTTATTTGGGACAAAAAAAACATAAAGGACTAATTCGTTACTTTAAATAAAGATAAGGGACCCCGGGAGCACTTTAGCCTAAATTTTTTACTGCAACTCATAATAATACATAAATATGTTTCTTTCAATTCAATTCAACAATTACATGTTTCTTTCAATTCAGCAACTACACACCATCAACTAAAACATGAAACTAAATACATATGTCTTTCAATTCAGCAACTAATACATGTACTATACCAAATACAGGTGGGAGCAACTAATTCAGCAACTAATACATGTACTATAACAAATACATATATATCAAACTTGTTAGCTTTCCAAAATCAAACTTGTTAGCCAATCATATATTTCCTGCTGGACGAATCTTCAAATAAAATTCCGCCCAAAGCTTGCGGACCTCCAAAATTTCCTTATGAGTGTATGCCTTTTGGTTATCAAATACCTACAAAAGGTCCATAAAAAAACTTAGCACAATGAGAACCAAAAGACACAAAAAGGTCTGTACAAACAGAGGCAGGGCAGTATATAACAAGCAGAGTACAGTGTCAATGACAACAATGAAAGTGAAATGAATATAAGAACAGAAGCAATGCTTGAATAGAACTAAAACAATGGTGAATAGAACTAAATATAGTAGAAACAGTAGAGCAACACCAACATGAACAAACTCTAACTCTGGGATGCAACAAAACTAGATTACTTGCAAACTCACAGAAAGAGACACAGAAAAATAGGATCAACCTAAAAAGTTAAACCTAAGCATAGAGCATGAAATACAACAATAAGCAGTAACTTAACCACTAAAACAAACAATTAGCAGTAACCCAACTACTGAAACAACCAAATTATGCATCTAGTTCACAGTTTGAACTCAGACAAAGAGAGAAAAGTAAACAAAAAACAAAACGAAATTTCAACCAAATAAAGCTCTGAAATTTCAATCAAAGACATCAGGAGCTATCAGATCTATTTTACATTCCTGTCTTCTTTTGTTTTGATAATCTTCCTGTCTTCCACTCTTTATATAGGTAGATTGAGCATAAAAACTGGTAAAAAGATTCAGCAGTTCAGGACCAAAACACGGGTATACACCCGTTGATCGTATTGACACCTTGACTGATTCTAAAGATTAAATCAAAGTCAGTTTCTTTTGTTCAGCTTGTTTTACTCTTTGATGTAAATTTGAAATTTACAGGTAAAGAAAACAACGAAAATCTGAAAAGAAAATGTTGGAGATGAAAATATCAGACGAGAAATACAGAAGAACAAAGAAATTCATCAGCTTTCCAACAAAGTAATTTTAAATTCTATCAAGAGCAAATTGGTAAATGCGTATGTTTTTACACTGAAATCCCAATTTGTGGAGCTATGAGAAATGACAAAATGAGAGCTTTGGGAGTGTTCAAAAATACCCCACACCCTTCTAATTTTTAGCTAAATGCGTACCCACATGAACAAACTCTAACAAGAACTGAGGACCAAATTCACAGTTAGAGTTTGTTCAATAGCTAATGGTTAACACCAACATGAACGAATATGTTAAAGATAAATAAAATGTACTTTAAAACTATTATATACCTCCTCCCATCTATTTATGATACTGTCATTCACAATCGTCATCATATACTTCATCACAAAGTACCCACAATGATACCTATTTTGTTGTCGTGCCACCTACACATATACAAACTTAGCTTCACTTGGGTCATAATCACTTGGCATATAAACACACACCATTGAACATAATTCCTATCACTCAGCAAAGAGTAATGACTACAGTAAATTATGCTTATTTACCTTAGGGAGCAACCATATGGTGTCCAGTGTAGAATCCATTGCTCTAATAACATCAAAAGTTAATTATAATTAATTATACTAGGATATACTAGGATACTTGTGAAATGGGGTTGTTTCGCCGGACTTATCCCTCTTGCCAAAGACATATTTGGTCGTGAGTGTTGTCTTGAACTATTTCCAACAGAGGCCTATATAAACCATCCAAGTTTTCTTGAATTCCTCATCATCGGGAACATCAAATGTTTCCTTAACACAAGAATAAGGTGGTGTTAGCACAAGAAATAAGGAAAGATGAATAAACCCAAGATTTCTTTCATTAGTGTATATACATACCAAAACACTATCACAAACAATCTTCTTTGTCTGCTCATCCACTTCATCCCAAGCCATGGGCAATATGCTTACTTTTGTCCATGCAACCACCCCTAAATAGCTCCTGAATTTGTCACCATACAGACCAATAGGTTCGCCGTCACTATCAAACTCCATTCTAAACTTTTGACCAATCGGACGCCTAGCAAGGAACCACTTTAATGATGTCGGACGCCTAGTCATCTTCTTTTTGGGAAGGTAAGTGTTGGAGGCACCCATGATATCTGTTGAACAAAGGAAAAAACACAAATATAAATATGAATTAGGTAAGCATGTATAAATATAAATTAGATAACCAAATATAAATATAAATCATATAACCATGAATAAATATGAATCAGATAACCAAGTATAAATATAAATTAAAGAACCAAATATATGTACCCATACTCATTCATGGGTTAATTAGAACTCCTTCGCATAAAATCCTTTCATTATGATCATTGCGAGTGGCATGTACATCATCAACTTCACTATCATCCATTAAAGCAGGCACTTGTGTTAAGAAAGAAAGTGTCTCAGAAATTGCAAGAGCTGAATCTTCAATTTCATCACTACCTATTTTTCCTTGTAGGACCACCGACCACTTTTTGTTAGAAGGATATTTGATATAGAAAACTTGTTTTGCATGGTCAGCCATGATGAAAGGCTCATTCTTATGACCTACCTTGTCAAGGTTCACTAGTGTAAATCCCATTTCATCGGTACGTACACCACCATTGCTGTTTACCCAATTACATTTAAAAATGGGCACTTTAAATTTACAGTAATCAAGCTCCCAAATCTCTTCGATAACACCAAAGTAAGCAACGGATGCGAGTACGGGGTTTTTATCTTTTGAACTAGAAAAGTGCATTGAAGAAGCCATGACCATAACACCACTATTTTGCACAGTACTCTTGTCATCTTGCGACTTTGTGGAAAAGGAAAAATTATTTATGTTGTACCCGTTCCAACAAAAGACATCAAAGTTAGGGTAATTTTCTAGCCATCTCAAAGTATTAGAGGCGCTTGCATCTTTATTAATCTCTGATTTAAACCATTCGATGAATGTCTTGTTATGCTCTTTCAATAACCATAATTCATCCCTTCGAGGGTTTTTGGCCTTTACTAGCTTTTGATGAGAAGACAAGTAAGGTAGTACTTCATCTATGTTATTCAAAATATAAAAATGTGCTTCAAGCACTTCCTCTCGACCCATGCTCTTAATGTTTATACCTCTACCCTTACCCTGACATCTCCATGCATATCGAGACTTTGGTAGCCCTACAGGTTTTGCTTCTGACAAGTAGTCTGAACAAAACTCAATAGCTTCTTCTGTGACGTATCTTTCGACAATGGATGCTTCAAGATGATATTGGTTCTTCACATATCCTTTCAAGATCTTCATGTATCGCTCGATTGGGTACATACACCTTAAATAAACGGGACCACATAATCTAATCTCCCTCACTAGATGAACAATTAAGTGAACCATGATATCAAAGAATGAGGGCGGAAAAAACATCTCCAACTGACACAAGATAATAGCGGCCTCATTTTCCAACTCGTCCAATTTTTGAGGGTCAATGACTTTACCACATATAGTATTGAAGAATAAGCACAACCTAGTTATGGTATGTCGGGCATCTTTTGGCAGGATGCCGCGTATAGCAACGGGTAGTAGTTGTTGCATCAACACATGGCAGTCATGAGACTTCAAGCCAACTAATTTGAGATCTTTCATTGAGACAAGACTCTTTACATTTGAAGAGTAACCCTGTGGCACTTTGATTCCTCTTAGGCACTCGCAAAAGCTTATTTTCTCTTTTTTTGACAAGGTATGACATGCTGGAGGCAAATATGTGCCTTTACCTCTTGCCACTCGATGTAACTGTTCTCTTATGCCCATCTCAAGCAAATCCAAACGAGATTGTATGCAATCCTTTGTCTTGCCTTTAATGTTAAGAAGCGTCCCGATGACACTATCACAGACATTTTTTTCGACGTGCATGACACATCAAGACAATGTCTTACATCAAGACAAGACCAATATGGAAGATCAAATAATACAGACCTCATCTTCCACTTGCAATTGGTATTCTCATTTGACTGCTTCTGCTTTTTTCCGAATACAACATTGATGTCCTTAACCACTTGATAGACGTCTTCTCCGGTGAAGGCATTCGGAGTAATGTCATTTTCCTGGCACCTGTTAAAAGCTTTTTTCAACCTACGATATGGGTGATTATGTCTTAGAAATTTACGATTCCCAAGGTAGACAGTTTTTCTTTCATGTTTTAGTTGATGGTGGTACGTGCCTTCTGCACAAATAGGACAACCTTTATGTCCTTTAACACTATACCCCAGACAAGTTCCCATATGCTGGGAAGTCATTGATCGTGCAAAATAGCATCGCGCGCAGCTTAAATGTTTCATTAGAATACCCGTCAAACACATCCAGACCTTGATCCCACATTTTTCTCAAGTCTTCAACCAACGGGCTAAGATAAACATCTATGTCACTACCTGGTTGTCTTGGGCCAGAAATCATCATAGATAACATAACATACTTGCGTTTCATGCACAACCAATGAGAAAGGTTGTAAATTACAATGAGAACGGGCCACGAACTATGATTTGTACTTAAGTTACCATATGGATTCATCCCATCTGAAAGAAGCGCGAGTCTAAGATTTCTTGGCTCGACGCCAAAATCCGGAAACAAATTAACGATCAACTTTCTTCCACTGCAAAGAATCGGCTGGATGGCGAAGCTGTCCGTCACATTTCCTCTCATTTGCATGCCATCTAATGTTCTTTGCATCTTTTGCATTAGCAAATAAGCGTTGGAATCTGGGTATTATTGGAAGATACCACAAAACCTTTGCGGGAGAACCTTTTGTGACATCATCATCATCGCTACTAGATTCACCAGTCTTCACTTTGTAGCGCGAAAGATTGCATGTGGGACACTTGTGCAACTTCTCAAAATCATTTCAATACAATATGCAATCATTGGGGCATGCATGTATTTTCTTATACCCCACACCCATCGGACACAATATCTTCTTCGCATCATAGGTACGATTCGACAATGTGTTACCTTCGGGAAGCATGTCTTTCAACAACTCAAGTAATTCAGTGAAGCCCTTATCGGTCCACCCATTTATTGCCTTCAGATTGATCAATCTTATCGTCGCAGACAACCGTGTTATTTTTTGCATCCCAAATACAGAGGCTCTTCTTTATCTTTGCATAGAGTATCATACACATGCACCCACTTAAAAGATTCAGGACCGATTGTCATACCCTAATTTTGTCCGGCTAATTTAAAGTTTACTAGAAAATCTAAATTATTGTGTGTCGTTCCCAGTCGCGTATATGCGTGTTACTTCTCATTGGTGCGCGCGTGCTATTGTTAGTAATGTACACATTTTTGTCCCACACGCGTTTGCGTCTCATCGTGTACGTATGTTTATCGTCGTTGTTGTCAGTTTAATTTTGTTATAAAAATCTAATAAAAATTAGTTTGTGAATAAATGTTTTTATAATCAGTTTTTTTTACCAAGTCAGCTTTTAGTAAACATGTATAGACAAAATAAATAGATATTGGAGAAAACCATAAATAGAGCTGTCTTTATTGTTACATCCATGTACATAAATAAAAATAATACAAGATATAAATCAGAATTTAATTAAATAAGAAAAATAAATAATAAAGTGTCATTAGCTTGCTTGTATTTAGAGTCAAATCCCACTGTAGCTGTATTGACTTCTTCCCTTTTAGCCAAAGTTAAACATAGACTTACAAGCAACCCCATTACTCCACGCCACTGCTTGCTGATGGCTTTCAGCAGTGTACATTTCTCCTCACTGTTACACGCCACCCCCATCGGCCCCAGCCTCTCCTTTTCACTTTCACAACTTGGCCACATCAGTTTGGTGCCTGCTCCACGCCATCCTCTTCAAACAAGCAATCACATGTCACACAACACAGCAGTCACGGATAAATTTTCATTTCATAGCTTAAAAGCAACAACAATAAAAAACCAAAAAAACCCAAATGGCTTCTGGATCTTCCTCTTCAAAATCTCCCCCTCTAATTTCTCCTGGCGACTCCCCACAATTCACTCCCATTCAAGAGGAGCATGAATTTGATGAGTATAGTAAAAACAGAAGCAGAAGAACAACTCCAAGAAGTGCTACTTCAGCTCTCACTCCAAATCAACAACCCTCACCAGCCCAAAATTCATCACTCTGTCCTCACAGAAAATTCAGAAAAGAAAAATAGGGAGAGAGGACCACCACACCTAAGCCTCTCGCACCTCCGTGAGCCACCACCGTCGCCTCCATGACCTCCGAAGAGTGCCACCACCATCGCAACCCACCCACTTCCCACCGTCACCACCACCGTAATAGTCACCACCAACGACCACCATCTAAACCACCCAAATGACCACCACAGCCGCCGCCACGGCCTTCCCTCCGGCGCAACCTCCGCCTAACCCCCCCCTCCTTCGCCGTTCGTTTCCCCTCTTCTCCAACAACCGCCACCAAACAGCCACAAACCACCACGAACCAACCACTACCGTCACCACCAAGTGACGCCATCCACCCTCTCGCTGTCGTGTCCCCTCTCTTCCTCCTCCCTCTTCGTCGCGTTTTCTCTCTTTTCTCCCTTGTTCACAAATTTTTTTCTCTCTCCTCTCAGTGATGGATGTGCGGCGCTGTTGAAGGTAAAGGAGAGAAGGATTAGGTTTAGAGTTTTTTTGTTTTTCCTTTTCCCTTCTTATTTCACTTATCTGTTTTTTTCTATTTTTTTTTTTTCAGATCACTTTTTACACCCCCTCGTTTACTTTATGCATCCCTCCTGCACAAGCCCATTTTAATGCAGCCCAGTCTGCGAAAACTGATTGGGCCCTGCTACCTACACCCTTTTTTATTTTAATACAGTTTACGACCTACACCCCACATTTTAAGCTATACACTCCCACGCAAGTTTTTTTACTGCGGCCCAGTCCACCAAAAAACGAACTGGGCCTGTTTTCCGCACTCATTACTTTAAAATACAGCCCTTTTCTGCTAATGACACCCCATTTCGCTACTGCACCCCCTGTTTCTCTTTTAAAAAGATTTTCTTTTCCATAAATGAATATTTTCTTTCGCAAACCTATTTTTTCCCAAATAAATGATTGTTTTCCTAAACATAAAAATGGTTTGTTACTAATGATCACTCTGGGCTTGGCTTGTTTGACCGTTAATAACAGCTTTAATTTTCAAATAGACTATTAGTGGTGACCCTTCTGAGTTTACTTGTTTGGTCATCATTAATGTCATCTAATTTCAAAGATGCTTAACAATAAAAATACACACACACAAACCTCTTCTACCAAGAACTACGTGTGATTTGATTCTCTACCAGGAGATACGTAGGAGCAGAGGGCGGCCGACCTCTGTCAATTGCATTAATAAAAAACCATTTTTAGTCTTTTCTAAACATTTTCTTCTTTAGTTCTCAACAAAAATACAAAAACATTTGTTTTCATTAAGTCTTTTTCAATTCATTTCATAACAAAAGGGAAATAAATATTTTTCAAAGTTAATATGTTTTGCGCAACTAATCAGAGGTAACCTTTTTAAAAGGATGCTGTGTGGTGCTAATACCTTCCCCACGCATAATCGACTCCCGAACCCAAAACCTGGTTTTTAAGACCATTTTCATTTAAAAAGGGATTTTTCAATGTTTTCTCTAATAATTAAACATTGATGGCGACTTCGTTGAACGCGAGAGATCCTCCGGATTTTTCGGTCGCTACAGCTGGCGACTCTGCTGGGGACTTTTGAGAGTCAAGCCTGACATGGTTAGTTGTGCTAAACTTTAACTTTTTCTATGTTTGTTTCCCTTTCACATTTAATAAATAGTTATTTATTTTATTCGTTGTAAATATTATTATTCTGCATCAACTTTAGGTTAGATGATCATGTTTTATTTTCTAAATATAGTATATATTTCGTCTATCTTACTGTTTAAATAACCTTAGGTCTTGCTCCTATCACACACATCACGTACACCTTTGCACACACTTTTGAGTGGGGCCTTATACCCGGGTCTGGAAATAACCTAGGACGAGTGGAGATTATTAGTGACAGTCATTCTGGATTTTATCTGTCTGACTCTCATGAAAGTCTCAGCCAGAGTACGCTCTTTCACGGTAACCCACACCAGGTAGCTCGCTATCGTTGTGAATCATGTCATGAAGGGGATTTAGCTCTGGAGACCTTTGTGAGGAAGTGATTAGAACCACCCGAAAGGATGATCACTAAAGTGACCCTTGATCATGTTGAAAATACCAATTTAGACATGGCTCATTTAAGACACAGGGAAGCATCTTCTTTATTTTATTTAATATTGTCTTTTCCCTTACAATAAATAATTATTATTATGTAGTCATATCTTTGTACCCAATAACAATGCATTCGTGCATCATGTTGCTCAAAGGCATTATTTTCTAAAACAAAAAAACAAAAAGGCATGACATTATTCTTTTATTACTGCATCATTCGTGCATCTAATTCTAATTACTTTCCAGTTTTTTTTTTTAGAAACATGTCTCATGCATTTTTTATATTCTTTCGCATATCAAAAAGGTTCAAACATGTCATTTTGCATGCATTTCAATGACCGTCGGGGAATTATAAAACTTTTTTTAAGAGAACAAGCTTTTGAAAGTCAGACCACCTGGACCATACCTTAATAAAAAGCTCACAATTCCCCGACGAGATTAATAAAACCACACATTCACATCTCATGCACACTCATTCATTCATATTTCAAAAATCAGGGCAACAAAAAAGGCAAGTTGGTTCGCCAACACTCATGCATCTGTTAAAATCATGTCAAGCATCATGCATTCTTTTCTTCCCATGCATTAAAAAAAAAAAATCACTGCGAGTGTCATGCATTCTATTTCCTCGCACAAAAATAATTTTTAGCTCGCACTACCTTTCCTTCATAATCATTCACAAAAATCATCATCACGTAGTGTAAGCATCACATCTTTTACGACATCATCAAATACATCATTCCTCCCTGCATGCATCATTTACGAATAAAAATAAGTATCATTACTCTTGCATATCATCATAAGAAATATGTTTTAGCTAGCATTTCATTATCTACATGTTGCATCGCGTCTAACAGTAAACACAAAATCATTTAGAATAGATGGTCTTCTCAAGCGATCATTTCTTCAAGGATTTCGTACATTATCATTCATGCATCACATTTGGTTCCTAAAAAATATATAAGCACAAAAATTCTGTTCATACAACGTTAGCATCGCATTTAGCATTCGCCGCCACTCATTCATAATCATTCACAAAAATCATCATCAAATAGTGTAGGCATCACATCATTCATACATCATTTCGTTCATGGTGTAATCCTAGTTCAAATGCATCATTCCCCCATGCATGCATTATTTTCTAAAAAAGGGGGTCATATCATCATTCTTGCATCATTCATCACCAAAAATATATTTCAGTTAGCAATTATTTCATCACTCCTCTCCATGCATCATAAAGGAACAAAAACAAAAGTCATTCATTCTTGTGCATCTCAAATACATTAATCTCCTTCATGCATCATAAAAAAAAAAGGGGTTATTTATTCCTCACACATTCATCTCAAAGGCGTCACTCTCATGCATCATAAAAACAAAAGTAAATGTTTTTATTCCTCTTACATGCATCTCATATTCTTACATGCATCAAAATAAAAATCAGAAATTGCTACATTATTGCACCATTCATCATCCAATAGCTTTTTCTGGTTAGCATCTTATTCTAGTTGAAACGCAAAAACATAAAAAATCATACACTTGTCTAAGGTATCATTACGCATTTCATTCATATGCATTGTTGTCCATGTACAGTAACACTCATATGTCCATGCATTATACCTAAAAAAAAAAAAACTCATGAATTTTCTTGTTGTGGAAACACCGTTTGATGAGAAACAATAAATGCTTGCAAAATATATTTGAATTGATTCTTCTCCCTTAGAAAAGGTTCTCACACCCTTTGAGTAAATACCTAACTTGATTCACCAACGTCAAGTTCTTCCCTCTTCATCCCATATATATCCTACTCGTACCTACCACATTCATGGAAACCATCCACCCACTTAACCCTTTAATGAAATTCACCAATAACTCGTTCATCATCATGGTCACTACAATATTGACCATATAATTTCAAACCCTTCCTCCCATGGGCCTGACCCCTGGCCTCTGCATGCACCACCAAAGGCATTAACCCAATACCGCTTCTACCTATCCATTCCAGGTTACCTAAGCCATATATCTCAACCCTCCCGTAATAAGGACCCAAAAGTCTACTTTGTTAACTTGTGTGGTCTTGACAATTAAAATTGTTCTATCTTAACCAGTGTTAACTCTCTATGAAGCATTCGCAAAATAAATTAGCATGACATGTGTTTACTCTTGTTTCAATCAGTTGTACTAACCCTTTCTTTGCCACTCCTCGTTATCCTCCCTCCATTTTCCAAAACCAAATCCAACCGTCCCTAAAGTGCCCAGTCCCCATAAGAGTATTTCATTCACTATCCCCCCAGTGATGAAATCTCACTAGTAACAGTTTGAAAGCTCCATACTGGGGCAGAATGATGATCACTAAGGTTCCCTGCTGGCATTCTAAACACTCGTGCAAGTTCTTTGAGTTAAAAAAAAAAAAAATAATAATAATAATAAAGAAAAGCAAATATGTTAAAATGAGGTTTTGTCCTATGCTTGATATTTCAAGAAAATAAGCAACCATGATTTGAAGTGAATTGTCAAAAAAAAAATGATTTGAAGTGAAGTTTGGCCATTTTCCCACATCCAAAATTGAATCAGCTTTTTATCAACCTAAACAATGATCAATCCCATATTTAAACGACGGTGTACCGCCTTTATCAGCTCGCTCGGCTCAGAAGAAGAAAAGAGGTAAAAGTCGCAAAAAAAAAAAAGTGAAACTCAAAAAGGATTGAAAAATCCTGAAAGCGAAAGCAATAGAAATTGTGTGCTGATACTTCACATCATCAAACACATAAAAGATCCTTGCCTTAAATCAACCCTCCAACACTTCCTTCGGCCTAAATATCCTATCCTCCATAAACCCTTGGCTGCGTTACAACCCTAAACAGGTTCATTATGCCATGACACACACAAAAGACCATTTGTCTCAACCAATCCCCCAAACACTCCTATGGGCGAAGTAATCGTTTCCTCCGTAAATCATCAACCATTGGCCATAATACTACCCTAAGGTCTATTCTGATCAATGATTGTTTGCTTCCACTTTTCTCAAAGATTATCTTCTAGGACAAAATAATCAGAATAACTTATTTGCTAAAAAAAAAAGGGAAAAGGAAAAATATTATTACAAAAAAAAAAGAGAGAGAAAAAACTCAAAGAGGCTTGCACGCCCAAAATTCTTACAAAAGATAAACGTTTTTTGGTAGAAGGTCAGTGATCATCAACAACTTGAAATCTCATCAAAGACTCTTGACTGTCGTAGTCTGTGGAATCTTCCCAAAAGAAAACCACAAATCCCTACTAAGGCAGTTACTTGACTTACCACCTCAAAGCGGGGCATTACCCTCACCCTTCATTCCTCTCATACCCGGGCAAACTTTTCAACATCCCCCAAAATATCCTCACCTTTCATCCCATTCGTATACTACACCCATACAGCCGCACCAAACCAATTTCCAAACCATTATTCTGACTTTGCACCCTACCACAATCTCACTCGAGATGGGGCAGTCTTCATCTTTCATGGATTGGGGCAACCTTGTCCTCTTGTAGACCGGGGCATCATATCCCTCGGGCCGAAAGAACCCTTATGCCCCCATTCCATTCATTCCTAGCCACTTGTCACCCCAATACCAGCATATTTCCCAATCCCTCAATCAGTCTATACCCTTAGTTGTCATCGCCCTCCCTAGGCAAAGGCAGCCTGTTTCACTCCCCACTATTTGAAGTCAAAATTGGGGCAGTTAAACATTTCCTACTTTGGGGCAAGCCCATCTCTCATAGGCTTGCCCAAATAACCCCATCCTTCACTCCACTCACGCGTCACACTTGTCCATACCCCACATTTCTTGAACCCTGAGTCAACTGGCGCAATCATTTGCATTCACACTATTTTCAGATTTATCAAACAAATGCTTCAAAGAGAGAAACACACGTTAATGACAATCCCTCTAAGTTAACATCTTAGACTTGAAAGCTTAGCCATCATCGATCATCATAACCAAATGAGAACCCATTTGAACAAGTCTGCAAATACACATCTCGATCTCTAGAAGGGGCCCTAATAAATTGCCACGAGCCACACTTTCAAAATGGCAGCCTCAAATTTACCAGAGTTTGAGTTAAAGGCATCAAAAATTTCTTACAAGGAATTATCAATTCAAAATATTCATCTCTCTGTTCCTAGCAACAAAAGTTTCGTTTCTCATCAAACATTCCACTTGTTCTTGCCTACACAATTACGCATGCATGCATACCCGCACATAACATGTACTGCTTCAATAAAAATGACAAATGTCGGTCTCATCATTACCAAAAGTCTCGTCTGCATCCCAATCAATCATATCATATTACCGCACCATGCATTCATGCACTTCCTTTTATTCACCGTAGCGTTTGCATCAAATGATTACATATTCATCATATCAACATTCTCATGCATTCATCAAACACCGAAAAAGGCAATAAAAGGAAACGACAAAAAAAAAAAAAAAAAAAAAATCATGTCACATCCCGACAAACATCCAATCATTGCACCATGCATTATTATATCTCAACATCAAGTCATGCAGCTACCACAACTCTTGCATCTAAGCATTACGTGTGCACATTCATTCATTCACACATAAAAAGAGGAAAGAAAGAAGAGACAAAAATCATCCACATAGCATAAATCATTCCACCACATAAACATGCATCTACCATAACACCTGCATCTAAGCGGTACATTTGCATTCACATCTGCAGTCACATACACGGCTTATCAATTTCTGTTCCCGACCAGTTTCAGCATCCATCATTCACGGGATTTTGTAGTCCATTGTCTTTTGCATTGCACATTCAATCACTTCACACGAATGCATATAACGTTTTTTGCTTCGATAGACGTGCCACACGCGGGTCTCAGCATTGCCAAAAACTCTCTACAACACCAATCATATCATTCACCATGGCATTCGCATCAAAGCATTACATGTGCATCGCATTCGCACTTTGCATTTCATACACTAATTGTATACTAAGAAGAAAAGCAAGAAAGCAAAAAGAGAAAAATTGCTCATTCCATTACATTCATCATTCCACCAAAATCAATCAGCACGACCTCATTCATACCTTATCTGCATTCATACATGTTGTTTGTCAACCTCCATGTCTCATCGACTTCAATTCACATCATCTGCCACGTTTCATTCATCCCATAGAACACCTACCATTTCACATACCTTTATTGCACGCATACATCATTCATTGCATTCCCCTTCTCAAGTAAATGCATTCATTAGCGAGTACGCCATATGTCAATCCCAATAGTCTGTCCCCTCAAAGTCAGTGCTCCAAGCGCTGGTCTCGTATCGCAATTCAGCATCCCAGTACTCTTGCAGACCCCCAGAGGTCCTTCAGAGCCCAAGCGCTCCTTCAGACCGTCAATGGTCCTTCAATCCAGATCGCACGTCGCGTTATCGAGCAACCGACGGATCATCCGGCCCCAGGCCCTTCAGACTAGCTGTGCCCGCCTAAAAAACACAGTGTATGTCCTTCGAGGTGTGCAAATCAGGTCAACGACCTGACCTTGCCCCCATGGCCGCTCGAAAAAGGCCACCCCCAGACCGTATCTCTAGTACCATAGCTAGAAGCGCTCCTTCAGACCCATTGGTCCTTCAGGCTTAGGCATGCCCCTCAGACCCCGGCGGTCCCTCAGTCGAACGCAAGTCGATGCGCCAAGCATTGATTTTGAACTAGACCTTCAGAGCCCCAGTGCTCCTTCAGAGCCCCAGTGCTCCTTCAGATCCCCAGCGATCCTTCAGATCCCCAGCGATCCCCCAGAGCCCCGGTGCTCCCCATTTACTTTCTGTCTAAATCAACCCTGCTTTCATAATTTTCAAAAAAAAAGGGAACCAAAAGTCTCAGTCTGGACAAAATTAGCGTCTTTGTTATCTTTATTTTTATTTTCCTCGAGAAACTCGGAACCCCTCCGATTTCCTAGCAAAATATAAATAAAGAGGGGCAGCTGTCATACCCTAATTTTGTCCGGCTAATTTAAAGTTTACTAGAAAATCTAAATTATTGTGTGTCGTTCCCAGTCGCGTATATGCGTGTTACTTCTCATTGGTGCGCGCGTGCTATTGTTAGTAATGTACACATTTTTGTCCCACACGCGTTTGCGTCTCATCGTGTACGTATGTTTATCGTCGTTGTTGTCAGTTTAATTTTGTTATAAAAATCTAATAAAAATTAGTTTGTGAATAAATGTTTTTATAATCAGTTTTTTTTACCAAGTCAGCTTTTAGTAAACATGTATAGACAAAATAAATAGATATTGGAGAAAACCATAAATAGAGCTGTCTTTATTGTTACATCCATGTACATAAATAAAAATAATACAAGATATAAATCAGAATTTAATTAAATAAGAAAAATAAATAATAAAGTGTCATTAGCTTGCTTGTATTTAGAGTCAAATCCCACTGTAGCTGTATTGACTTCTTCCCTTTTAGCCAAAGTTAAACATAGACTTACAAGCAACCCCATTACTCCACGCCACTGCTTGCTGATGGCTTTCAGCAGTGTACATTTCTCCTCACTGTTACACGCCACCCCCATCGGCCCCAGCCTCTCCTTTTCACTTTCACAACTTGGCCACATCAGTTTGGTGCCTGCTCCACGCCATCCTCTTCAAACAAGCAATCACATGTCACACAACACAGCAGTCACGGATAAATTTTCATTTCATAGCTTAAAAGCAACAACAATAAAAAACCAAAAAAACCCAAATGGCTTCTGGATCTTCCTCTTCAAAATCTCCCCCTCTAATTTCTCCTGGCGACTCCCCACAATTCACTCCCATTCAAGAGGAGCATGAATTTGATGAGTATAGTAAAAACAGAAGCAGAAGAACAACTCCAAGAAGTGCTACTTCAGCTCTCACTCCAAATCAACAACCCTCACCAGCCCAAAATTCATCACTCTGTCCTCACAGAAAATTCAGAAAAGAAAAATAGGGAGAGAGGACCACCACACCTAAGCCTCTCGCACCTCCGTGAGCCACCACCGTCGCCTCCATGACCTCCGAAGAGTGCCACCACCATCGCAACCCACCCACTTCCCACCGTCACCACCACCGTAATAGTCACCACCAACGACCACCATCTAAACCACCCAAATGACCACCACAGCCGCCGCCACGGCCTTCCCTCCGGCGCAACCTCCGCCTAACCCCCCCCTCCTTCGCCGTTCGTTTCCCCTCTTCTCCAACAACCGCCACCAAACAGCCACAAACCACCACGAACCAACCACTACCGTCACCACCAAGTGACGCCATCCACCCTCTCGCTGTCGTGTCCCCTCTCTTCCTCCTCCCTCTTCGTCGCGTTTTCTCTCTTTTCTCCCTTGTTCACAAATTTTTTTCTCTCTCCTCTCAGTGATGGATGTGCGGCGCTGTTGAAGGTAAAGGAGAGAAGGATTAGGTTTAGAGTTTTTTTGTTTTTCCTTTTCCCTTCTTATTTCACTTATCTGTTTTTTTCTATTTTTTTTTTTTCAGATCACTTTTTACACCCCCTCGTTTACTTTATGCATCCCTCCTGCACAAGCCCATTTTAATGCAGCCCAGTCTGCGAAAACTGATTGGGCCCTGCTACCTACACCCTTTTTTATTTTAATACAGTTTACGACCTACACCCCACATTTTAAGCTATACACTCCCACGCAAGTTTTTTTACTGCGGCCCAGTCCACCAAAAAACGAACTGGGCCTGTTTTCCGCACTCATTACTTTAAAATACAGCCCTTTTCTGCTAATGACACCCCATTTCGCTACTGCACCCCCTGTTTCTCTTTTAAAAAGATTTTCTTTTCCATAAATGAATATTTTCTTTCGCAAACCTATTTTTTCCCAAATAAATGATTGTTTTCCTAAACATAAAAATGGTTTGTTACTAATGATCACTCTGGGCTTGGCTTGTTTGACCGTTAATAACAGCTTTAATTTTCAAATAGACTATTAGTGGTGACCCTTCTGAGTTTACTTGTTTGGTCATCATTAATGTCATCTAATTTCAAAGATGCTTAACAATAAAAATACACACACACAAACCTCTTCTACCAAGAACTACGTGTGATTTGATTCTCTACCAGGAGATACGTAGGAGCAGAGGGCGGCCGACCTCTGTCAATTGCATTAATAAAAAACCATTTTTAGTCTTTTCTAAACATTTTCTTCTTTAGTTCTCAACAAAAATACAAAAACATTTGTTTTCATTAAGTCTTTTTCAATTCATTTCATAACAAAAGGGAAATAAATATTTTTCAAAGTTAATATGTTTTGCGCAACTAATCAGAGGTAACCTTTTTAAAAGGATGCTGTGTGGTGCTAATACCTTCCCCACGCATAATCGACTCCCGAACCCAAAACCTGGTTTTTAAGACCATTTTCATTTAAAAAGGGATTTTTCAATGTTTTCTCTAATAATTAAACATTGATGGCGACTTCGTTGAACGCGAGAGATCCTCCGGATTTTTCGGTCGCTACACCGATGTCACGGATCATATCCTCCATTCGGTCATTCATATTTTCATCGACTTTCTCTCTTCTGGACACACTTGGGGTGTCTCTTGATTCACCATGCCATATCCATGTGGTATAACCCATGCAGATCCCATGAACAAAGAGATGGTCATTTATTACGGAAAGTGACTGTGGGGTCTGATTAACACAAATAACACAAGGACAAGAAAAATTGACAACAGTTTTGGGAAGCTTTGCTTGAGCAAAATTTAGAAACTCTTCAACTCCTTTCGCATACTCATCACTCATACGATTACTTTGCATCCAGCTACGATCCATGGCTATGATCCAAGTAAGTGCTTCATGTCAGACACATATAGGGCCAGTTACTAGACTTGGGTATTAAAATGGAAATAATAAGACTCGGTCATTAAAATGGAAATAATAGTTTCTTCTAAATTTACTATGAGTTTAGTGACAATAACTAACAACAAAGCAAACTTGACACAAAATTCATGTTAGTTAACTCCATGAGGGAGCATTATTGATTCAATAATAGTCCCTTTTGTTTTTGAAGATTATCATTACTAGAAGAAATGCATGTAGAATGCACCCTTCAACTTCAATCAAAGTCCCAAAATGCACCTTTCTATGTGCAATATAGCCAACCATTTTAGTTAAAATCAAAGTAACAAAATGCACCCTTAATTATTGAAATCCAGTTCAAAACTAACAGCTCAATTATGTAAGCTTGATAACACAATCTAGTCCTAAAATCAAATGAAACAGAATTATCCAACATCTATTTAGATGTATTATATATCAATTATAGTTTCATCAAATGAAACAGAATTATCCAACTAACAACTTTGCCAAAATTAAAAACACGTTTAACTAGACTAAGATTTCAATAGTAACAGAATGCTTTCTCTTGAAAAGATGAGGCGAACCTGGTAGCAGCGTGATGAGGGAACGGCGTGAGGAAAACGCGTGACAGCAACGTTCTACACCTGAAGACAGCAACTGAGGAAGTGAGCTGAGAAAGAGAACAGATGATATAAGGGAACAGATGCTGAGAAGAAGAGAAATACCGCGTGAGAGGGATGCGACGGAGTGAAGAGATGCGACGGAGAACAAAGAAGCAAACTGAAATGCGACAGAGCGAGGGATGAGCTGCGAAGAGATGGCAGGGAGCGCGAGTGAGCTGCGAACGAAGGGAATTTGCTGCGAACGAAGGAGGGATTTGCTGCGAGTGAGCTGCGAACGAAGGAGGGATTTGATGCGAACAAAGGAGGGATTTGCTGTGAACGAAGGAGGGATTTGATGCGAACGAAGAGGGATTTGCTGCGAGTGAGCTGCGAACGAAGGGGATGAGAACGAGTGAGTTGCGAGCGAGGGATTTACTGCGTGTGAGAGGGATTTGCTGCGTGTGAGAGCGAGGGAACAAGTTAGGGTTTGAGAGGTAAAGTGTGAGGTGGAAACTGAAATAACAAGGGGGATCGTGAAAATTGTAATGAAACAGACAATATGAATCGGTTGTTTAAAGAACCGATTCTGAATGTAGATATTAGGAATCGGTTATTCAGTCAACCGATTCCAAATGTCTAAATTGGCACATTTCGAATCGGTTGTTTAAACAACCGATTCTAAATGTCTAAAAAACTGTCACAATTCCATTTAATTGCAAATTTGCCACCGCGTCCACATTTGGAATCGGTTATCCAAACAACCAGTCAAGCTCTGTTAAATCCGATTGTCGGTTCCTGTTTTTGCGTTATTTATTAGTGGAATATCCAACACCGATTGTGCGCGTGCACCAAAAATGCATAGATTGAGGATCGAACTTTAGACCTCCAAATAAGTTAATATTTTTATTGATATATTTTATCTTTAAAGTTACCTAGTTTTTTGGCTATTTTTATTTGCTATTCATGCATAATAATTAATAGGCTAAATAGCACTTTTGGTCCATTATGTTTGCTCCAGATTTCACTTTGGTCCTTTATCTTTTTTTTGGTCCGTTTTGGTCCCTCATGTTTCGTTTTTGTTTCATTTTGGTCCCTCACGTTAGTTTTGACTAACGGACGCCACGCTGGCAGTTAACTGCTGACGTGGCGTCTCAAAATATATTATTTAATTTAATATTATTTTACACATAATCAATTAAGTTTTTAAAATTATAAAAACATAAAATAGAATTAAACAAAAACCTAATAACATTAAAACTAATAACATCAAAACAAAATCAAAAACCATTCTCAGATCAAACACCCATTTCGTTTTTGCTTATCACCCATTCTCAGTTGTTCTTCAGGTTCATTTTTCGTTTTTGCTTCCTTCCTCATCTCCTTACCTTCCTCATCACCCACCAGATCATCATTTTTCGTTTTTGTTAAACCGATTTCGTTTTTGCTTACCTTTTGGTTCTTCTTCTCAGTTTTTCTTCGTTTTCGTTTTCGCAGATCTGGTTCGTTGTTCTTCGTTTTTGTTAAACCCATTTCGTTTTCGTTTTGTTAAACCCATTTTGTTTTTGTTAAACCCATTTTGTTCTTCTCAGTTTTTCTTCGTTTTCGTTTTTGTAAAACCCATTTCGTTTTCGTTTTTGCAGATCTGGTTCGTTGGTTCGTTGTTCTGTTTCTTCGTTTTGAGAAGAGAGAAAACGAAGATCTGAAATGGGTTTCGAAGATCTTCATTGTTGTTATGTTTCTTTGTTCCAGTAACAGCGAAAACGAAGATCTTCATTGTTGTTGTTTGATGAAAACGAAGATCTGAAGAGTGAGAAAACGAACAGTGGGTTTGGGGAAGAACTTAACAAATCTGGGAAAAACGCATTGTTCGTCGGAAGTGGTGGAAGGGACCAAAATGAAACAAAAATGAAACATGAGGGACCAAAACGGACCAAAAAAAAAGATAAAGGACCAAAGTGAAATCTGGAGCAAACATAAAGGACCAAAAGTGCTATTTAGCCTAATTAATACCTATATCGCAAAACAAAAGTCATTAAATCCAGAGCGTGGGGTTCAGCGGTTGGGGCTGATCCTCTTTTAAATTTTTTTTATAATCTATTTTTTTAATCAACTCAAACTACTAAAACTATTAAAGTTAATAATTTTTATAATCTACTAAAACTACTAATATTAATAATTTCTTTTCACGACGGTAAAATTATTCATTTTAGCCACTATCAATTTAACCCCTACCAAAAATTACAAAATAACTACTAAAACTAATCAATTTAACAACTTTTGTTAGAATCAATCAGTTTAACCACTACAAAAAATTACCAAATAACAATTTTATAATTACTACAAAGGAGTAAAATGCCAACGGGAGTGGCAACGAGAGTGCCCACGGGAGAGGCAACAGGAGTGGCAACGAGAGCGACAACGGAAGAGGCAACGGGAGTGGCAACGATATAGGTAGCGAGAGCGCCAACGAAAGTGTCAACATGAGGGCCAACGAGGATGCAAACAGGAGGGTCAACGAGGATGCATATTTTACCTCTAATGTCCAAATACATTATTATGGATCAATGTAATTCTGACCGTCAATCTCCTTTAATTTCTTCGACTCAATGTCCAAATTACTATTATGACTTCATGACAATACACCGACCATACAGTATCACCTGGGCGTATGCACAGGTAAAAAACTAGTTTACCGATACGCCCGGGTAAAAAACTAGTTTTCCAAAAAAAAAACTCATAAGTACCATAAAAAAATCATAATACCTATGACACGGTTTATATTTTCAAGCCAATAAAATCATATAAAAATGTTCCATTGGAAAATAGATTACCCGTTAATGCATCAATCTAAAAGGCAGAACTAACCCCAGCAAGTTTGACCTGTGATAAAATCAACGCCTAATTGTGTCAAAAAAAAATCAACGCCTAAATTTATCTTTGGCTAAATAGCACTTTTGGTCCTTTATCTTTGCTTCAGATTTCACTTTGGTCCTTTATCTTTTTTTTGGTCCGTTTTGGTCCTTTATCTTTCATTTTCGTTTCACTTTGGTCATTTATCTTTTTTTTGTCCGTTTTGGTCCTTTATGTTTCATTTTCGTTTCATTTTGTTCCCTCACGTTATTATTTAATTCAATTAAAACATTCAAAAATAATTAAAACAAAATTATTTTAAAACAATTAAAACAATATTTTGGTCCCCCACCGTGAACCCCTCCCCCCCCACCTTGAACCCCTCCCCCCCTCACCGTGAGCCACCAACAACCACCACCCCTCCCCCCACCGTGAACCCCTCCCCCTCACCGATCGTCCCCCCTCCCCCTCACCGTGAACCCCCCCTCACCGATCGTCCCCCCTTCTTTCTTCCTCCCCCCACCGTGAACCCCCCCCTCACCAATCCTCCCCCTTCTTTCTTCCCCCCCCCCCCCCCCCACCGTGAACCCCCCCTCACCGATCCTCCCCCTTCTTTCTTCCTCCCCCCCACCGTGAACCCCTCCCCCTCACCGATCGTCTCCCCAAACGAAGATTTCGTTCTCTCTCTCTCCTCTGCGCAGATCTGGGTTTGGGAGGTGGTGGTGGTGGGTGGTGGTTGACGGTGGTGGGTGGTGGTGGGTGGTGGTGGACGGTGGGGGGGGTTTATGTTTTATTTTTTTAATTGTTTTAATTGAATTAATTGTTTTAATTGTTTTAATGTTTTAATTGAATTAAATAATATTAATTTTAGTCAAAACTAACGTGAGGGACCAAAATGAAACGAAAATGAAAGATGAGGGACCAAAACGGACCAAAAAAAAGATAAATGACCAAAGTGAAATCTGGAGCAAACATAAAAGACCAAAAGTGCTATTTAGCCATTATCTTTTCTAAGTTGTAACTACAACGTTATCCATATTTGTACTTTTAGAGGAAATAGATTGTCAGTAAACTTATTTACCTTTGACATGAGTTTACAACGTCCGAAAATAGATTTATTGCAAGTGGGGTAAGCTTAATAATTATCTTGTTGTGTAATCTGCTATATTTTGGGATTCGCCCAGTTTTTCTCAAAGGCCTTTTTATTGCAGAACCAAACGCGCCTCACCGTTGCCGGAAAAACAACGGGTATTTCTGATAGAGAGAACACCAATTGTAATTGACTAGTTTCTGTGCTACGGGTGATTTACACTTGTACTCAGTTTGATTCGTGTGCCGTGTTTGGCGAGTTTTGCGTTAAGGATATAGTAATCGTAATTGGAGAAAGCAATTGAAAATTGACAATTGACAATTGATAATTGCAATTGTTGCGTCATCAGAGAAAATGGTGAATCGACGCTTCACTCAGGTTGCGACAAGCGACGATGAAGACGAATTGCCACCTCAGCAGTCCCGGCTGCGCAAGCGGAAGAGGATGAAGCTTCTAGAGGAAGACAACGATGACGACGATATCGATAATGATAACGATAACGAGAATGAAAAAGAAGAGGAATCCGAGGAGAAGAAAGAAAAGGCAGCGGAACAGTCTCAGACTCCGGAAGATGCAAAGCCCGTTGGTGATCCCGTTAGGGTTTCGGGAAAAGGAAGAGGAAGGAAGAGACATTACGATTTCTTCGAATTCGATGGCAACCAATATACTCTCGTAAGTTTCACATTTCTTCAAAATTTGATCATTCATTTCAAAAGCCTTAATTTGTTCTCATTCTGATTTTTGCAGGAGGATCCTGTTCTTCTTGTGCCTGAGGATAAACAACAAAAGCCATACGTCGCTATTATTAAGGTATTTCCCTTTTCAATTGTTCATTTTGTCATTATTACTTCGCTATCTGGTTTTGATGAAGAATTATATTTGATAAATTCGACTAGTTTCTGCTTGAGGTAGCTAGCATATAGGACTGTTAGGGAGATTGGTAACACACACTAGAGAATAGAGAGAAAAAACTACAGAAACTGAATTGCTCACTGTGTGTATTATTCACATTACATTTGATTACACATAGCAGTCTTATTATACTACTTTATACACTTCACTACTTCAGTTACAAGTAACTAACTGACACAAACACAACTACATTTGAATTGCGTCTAACAAGAACAACCACTCTTCCCCTTGTCAACACATGTTTGTGTTGCATTGATGTTATAAAAGGTTTTCTGCCGCTTTTCCATTTCGTATTGTAACACCCCGTTAATTTCTAACTTGTAGAAATTACCGAAGCGCACTACTGGCATACATCAGAGTACTTCCTGTTTTAAATACTGAACACATACTAATACTCGATGCTAAAAACCATCAAGCGCGTTACATAACTTAACACGAAAAATACATAAAGCGTTCTTACACCGCTCAACTAGTGTTCAGTACCAAAATAGAAGTTCTGCGGAAGCGATTTACAACTTAAAAACATAAGTCGTATCATCGTACATCTAAGAAACTGAATACAAAATACAGAGATACAAGGGAAACTGAAATACAAGACATAAAGAAATAAAGATAGCGGCTGCTCCTCAAGCATCTTCGTAGCCGTGCCTCACGGTCTTCATCTTCCCCTGCTTAACTGAAAAACAACAACAATGGATTGGGTGAGACAACTTGTCTCAGTGAGTTCTATCGAGACCCCTTACTAACTCTCTCGGTTCAAGTATGCTTGATTCATTATCTAAAACTCATAGTCCTCAAAGTTGACTATGTGGCTGAACTAATCTCAATCGCTGAGCCTAACAATGAACTATGCTCAATCACTGAGCCTAACAATGGACTATGCTCAATCACTGAGCCTAACAATGATTCTTAGCGTGTCACCGGTCACTTGGCATAATAAGCTTCCGGTGAACCCGTCCCCACTAATCACTAGTGGGTCCCTGATGGAGCCTAGGTTCATAAGGATCATGACTTCCTCTCCCCTAGCACACTAATCTGAAATAGGGTCGTCACCCTAACTTGATGTATATATTTTAATATACCTTGAACAATGAGCAGTGAACAATGATCTGTGAACATAACAGTGAGCTTATACTTAACATGATCTTAATCTTAACCTAATCTCATACTTAGCATAATCTTGTCATTAGGTGATCTCACACGGAAATTACTAACGTTGTTATTTTAACTCATAACTATCCATTACCTAGTCCGTATCATAATGTATCGCCCATACTCAACATTATGATAACCTAACTTAGTCATAATCGGTCTCATAATTACCACATCGGGCCATCACATAAGCAAAGACATGAACATAACATAAAATTTCTTTGATCGTACTTGATTTCATGATACTAATATGTTTCCATCCTTGGGAAACCTTGAGGAGTGGATTAAAAGGGACTTAGGACCAATCGGAATGACTTAGGACATAGTTTGAAATTGGGTACCAGCAAGAGACACACGATCCGTGCGCCTTGGCGCACGATCCGTGCTCAGTTTTCAGAAATCAACCGTGAGTACCAGAACCTCACGCACGACCCGTGCCCAGGGGCGCACGATCCGTGCGTGACTACCAGTATTTCAGAAAAGTCAGTTTTCGTGTTTTCTCGTCCATTCCGATCGTTCCCGTATCCATTCCGATTCACATCCGAACTTAATAATACATCAAAACAGTCAAGAAAACCAATCAATCATCATCAACCAATCAACAACATAACAACAATCAACGATTTAACATAATCAAACACCTAATTTAACGATTCATCCAAGTTTTCATAAAACGGTTCAATACCGGTTTTCATAACTTACGAGACCAAAACTCGAAACACAACACACATGACCATAACATCCTAGTGAGTATAGAACTCACCTATTTGCCGAGACTTCAATGATTCAACCGTTCCCGAGAACCACGAACTCTCCTCGGACTCGATCACAACACCAACTCACGAACTATCTCCGGAATCGCTCCGACACACCTCCCCACTGAAACCCAGCTACTGAAATGATGCCTAAGGTTGCTCCAATTCGAAATGTGGGTGCTGAAAATGGTGCTAAGGCTCACAAAGAAGACATGCAAGGTCAGATTTGGCAACTTGGCTAAGTGGAGCTTGGTTGGGCTTCAATGGTGATTTGGAAAGGGAGGAGTTTCTGAGATGGAAAAATGGTATCAATAGAATGGAGGGAGTGTACTGATCATTTTGGTACCCATGGATTCAACATGCATTAAGGTTTGGGAATATCCTCTCCTCTTCTTTCCCTTCTCCCTCTCGTAACTCTCTTCTCTTCCCTCTCCTTTCTTCTGAATTTTCTTTCTCAACTTGGACAATGTTTTCCTCTTTGGTTCAGCTGGAAGGAGAACATATATAGGGTAAGGTACAAAGACGAAAATGCCCCTCACTTACTAACTCTATCCCATATGACTCCTTTCACTCCTAATGATCCTAACTTAGCTTAATTAAACACTCAATCACATAAAATTCCATACTTAACTAATCAAACAAGTCATTTTCAATTTAAATAATTTAAATCAATGGACTAAATCACTAATAATTAATATTATGCTAATATAATTAAATAGTAAAATAGGGGATGTTACAGTGGTCTTCCATTTCGTGCTTCGGACTTGGTTTTGTTATTTACTCCTCTCCTTTCTCTTTTACTGATAAATGCATCTTTTCAATCTCGATCTCTTGATGTTGCTCTGCTGTTCAGGACATAATACAGAATTGTAGTGGCAGCATAATGGTCACAGGGCAATGGTTTTATCGTCCTGAAGAAGCTGAGAAAAAAGGTGGTGGAAGCTGGCAGTCGCGTGATACAAGGGAGCTTTTTTATAGTTTCCACCGTGATGAAGTTCCTGCAGAATCTGTCATGCACAAGTGTGTGGTACATTTTGTTCCACTACACAAACAGTTTCCGAAACGGAAGCAACATCCCGGCTTTATTGTACAGAAGGTGTATGACACCGTGGAAAAAAAACTCTGGAAGCTGACTGATAAGGACTATGAGGATGTTAAACAGGAAGAAATTGATGAGCTAGTACAGAAAACTCTGAAGCGTATAGGTGACCTAGCCGACATTGAGCCCGAAGAAGCCCACGCCGCTGATCAGGAGGACCTGGTCAAAAGTAAAAGAAGCTTAAGGAGAAAGAGTATTTCGCCCCTTGATGTTTCAAGGGAGGAAGAAGGAATTGCTAAGAGTGACCAACATTCAAAGCCTGAAACACCGGGGAGTTGTGTATATAGTGGCTCAGAGCTTCATCACATATTAGGGAATTTTAATGCACTAACTGGAAACATTCATCGTGACAAATGGTTGGAGAGGTTGCTTCAACACGTTAAGTACATGTGTAATTCTGATGATAGTAAAGAAAAGGATAAAGGATCAGGAAATGCCAATTCTGATGAAATCAAGAATGAAAGCAATGATAGAACTTCAGAGATAGTAAATGACTCTCAGGACAAGAGTCGGAAGGTATGAAATTTATCTATCATTAGGATTTTAGGATGTTAGCAACTATTCATTTTCTCATCATCTTCTTACTATTTCCCCTTTCCTTAAGGGATATATGAATTCTTTCTTTTTTTGTCATTCTACAGAGTTCTGAGTCTTTTCTGTGGCCAGATGCTGCTGTTTCAGCTGTAGTTGCTCTTGAAAAAGCTTCAAATGATGCTCTTTCATCAGATTTTCAGAAGTATAACCAAAAGTTACGGCAATTAGCTTTTAATATCAAGGTCAGAAGCTGCCTTCTGCATATATATATATATATATATATATATATATATATAATATAAGCGATGCACGTGAAATAATTATAATTTATATGTAAGTCATTGAAAAAATCGCATATTGTTGCTTCATTTTAAGGTGGGACTCTTAAACTTGTATTGATTTTTTTCATATTATCTAACAAAATTAATGTCTAGGAGGTTAAAATTAAAATTCTGTAATAAAAGTATTGTCTTTCAATTCATAATGAAGGAGTGATAAATTGGAATGTTGCATGATCATGCTGTTGCATACTAAGTTGTTTACATTTGTACCCAATAATGTTTATGTGCAGTATCTCTCCTGATCATGTAAAAAGAAAAGGAAAAATGAGCTAGCTGTAAATTTTCAATCTCTTGTTTATATCTTAACCCTCACCACAACCAATCCTCTTGCAGTGTTTTGGCATGAGAAATCAATATAGAGCACATTGATGATAATAATGATAATGTTATTTGCTTGAGAAATCTATGTTTTGGTCTTGTACTTGTAATATTTGTATGTGTTTCTCTGCAGTGATAACGATGAACTGATCACATTGTTCCATCTTTATATTCTTTGCAGAACAATGCACTGCTTGCATGCCGTCTATTAAATGGAGAGTTGGAACCTTCAAAAATTTTAAATATGACTCCCATTGAATTAAAGGTATGCTATCGGTCTATATTTTCAATGGGGACTTTTGACCTATCTGCATGATTGAAATAAACTTGTTTTGTAGATTTCCATTACTATTTTCTTATTTTAGCTAGCAGCATCTGGTTTTTGTTTTTTATCCGTTAAGTACTGTTGATTCGACCTTCTACAGGTGTCTCCAGCATATTTTGCTCCTTTGATTATCTGTTTTATTTTAATAAAAGAAGTTAATAAACTTCTGTCTTGGATTTTATCGAAGTTACTTTCCCATGATATACAAGAAGCTGGAACTGGAAAATTGGATTGTCCAAGGCTTTCTTTTATTTGTGAAAAAATGGGTTAAAAGTTGGAGCATTTGGATCTTTTCAAGGGGAAAGTGTTAAGAGTTAAAACCTTATTCCTTATGCCCTTGAGCAAATTGATCCCCTTCTTTTTCTTTATTGCATTTTTGTGGAGAAGTCCTTGTTGGTTTAGGCGGCTGTAACATTTTTAGTATTACTATTACTATTGATTGTTGATGAACTTTCAGCCTTTGAGAAAACATTCAGGCAGAAATTGTAGTCCTCATTAATGCTTGTTTTGTATGGAATTGCTTTTGTAGGTTGATTCTACAAATCAAAACATAGTTGTAATCAATATAAAATAGATCATTCTCAGAATACTGTTAAGGGCTCATGCTTTTCAATTGTGCTTTGAAATCTTCTTCGGTTTTTAGAAAATGCTAGTTGCCATTTTTCTTTTGTTGAAACAGCTAATAATACACTTCATAAAGCAACTGCGAGTACTAATTTCTGTCCTCAATAAAAGCTTTTTTTGAAAAGATTAAACTGCTCGTTGATTGTGTGGTTTCTTTTGGTCATCTATTTAATATGAACGTCAGGAAGGTTTGACTGCTGAGGAACGAACCAAGAAGGAGCCGGATGAGTCACAGCACATACAAGTAAAAACCTTCCCCACTACAATTTTATTGTCTATTATGGTGTGTGAATATATCTGCTGACTTCAGCTTTCCCACCCCTGAAACAGATGACAGATGCCCGCTGCTCTAGATGCATGGATTTTAAGGTGGGCTTGAGGGAGATTATCCATGCTGGGCATGATGACCGATATCAGGTTTGCATTTTTTCACTTGAGTCCCAAATTCCAAAATGACCACTGAATCCTGTACTTTTATGGCATGGTTTGATTTCTTGGCGCTCTTGCTTTTCTTCAGCTGGAATGTATTGCCTGTGGTAACTCCTGGTATGCCTCCCGGGATGAGGTGTCTGCGCTGACCATAGATGCATCAGATTCAAAGAGAAGCATAGGCACAGCGCCATTGGCCACTGCAAAATTTGAAGATGCTCAGAAGAAGCTGGTGAGCCCCCGTGAAACTGAAAACTCAGTGGACGACATCATTAAGAAATCAAGTGAATCACAGATCCCTGTTTTGGACGCCCAGAAATCATTTAGTAAGCCCAGGAATGTTGACAACATTGAGGCCAAAAGACATGCTGATTAGGAATGTTCTATGCTGTGTGTGCTCTTTAGAGGTTGCAAAATTCTTGAGTTGGGGGCTGAAATTAGCTAAGGATTACATATGTAGAGTTGTCTTCCTGTTTAATTATTTGCAGACTGTAAGCGTATCTTAACCGGTAGCGTTAATGACACCACACCAGTAAATTTCTTTGAGTTTACTTTGACTCTGTAAATGTAAACCTTCTAGAGTGTTATTTAATAAACAAAATATAAAATTTCAATTAATAAAAGTCAGACCCTTTCAACTTGGTGTGTTGCCTTTTAAAAGAAAGTTCTTCCTACAAGAAAATCACAAGATCTTGAGAAAACTCTACATTTGGTAATTGACAATATAATCTTTGTTGAGATATGTCGTAAATAATAGATTTATTTATATGTGTATTTGGCCAGGCCTGTTAGGTTTTCACATAGGATAGCCTATTTAAACTCATTAACGCTTGTACTCTAGATACAACATATACAGTTAATAAGATGGAACTAGAGCTGCTCTGTAGTCGCAGACGTAGGCAAACATTGGCTGAACTGCGTGACCAATATCGTCTCTCTATTCTGTTCGTCTCTATTTAACATGGTATCAAAAGCCTATGATCACTAGGCCTGAAAACTCCAGAAACCCTAGCCGTCACGCTCAAACCCTTGTTGAACCCTAGCTGTCCCGTTGATTGTTCATCCTCAACGGCCCTAGGTGCTACGAAAGTCATACCATCAGAATCGCCATCATCAGATCGGTCTCTCCTCCAAGCGCCGCCGCCAAAAAAAACCCTAACGCGCTGTCACGCGCCGTCACAGCACCGTGAGACTCCGTCTGCGTGAAGCCCACGCGCCGCCCTCTGCTTCTCCATTTGACTCGCCGCTTGCACCGACGAGTTCTCCAGATTCCCCTCTCTCCGTTTTGGCACTGTTTGGTTAGCGGGTCCCACTCATTTGGTGTGTTTGTCCCTGTTTGGTCGTTTGTGTTGCAATGGTCTCTATTTGGTCCTATTTGTTTGAACAGCCCCCTGTTCCACGCCTTTCTACTACTCTAGAGAAGTTTCTGCTCTTCTCTGATTGTGGTTGGCCTTCCCATTATTGTCAAAGATGAGTTCATCTTCAGAAAACGACAACAACAACAACAACAACAAATTTAGATCGTCAGGCAAGAGTCTCGTGTCTTATGCTTTCTCCGGTAATCCCTCTATAACAACGGAGAAACTCAATGGTGATAATTATTTGAATTGGTTTGCATCTGTCAAAATGTGGTTTATGGGACAAAGGCTTTTAGATCACCTCACTAAGAATTCTACGGATATTGGTAAAGATTTGCGTGAAGATTGGGAACAAGCAGATTGTCAACTGGTCTCTCTTTTGTGGCAATCCATTGAACCCTCTTTGCTGGTCCATTATCGTTCATACACTACTTGTTATGATATTTGGCAGAAGTCTAAGAATGTTTATTCTAATGATATCCAGCGTCTCTATGGTGTTATTCATAATTTAGCCACCCTTCAGATGACAGAAGACAACATCATGACATATGCTAATAAAGCTCAGTCAGCAGTAAATGAGTTCAAGCTCCTTGTGACCGACAATGACCCGAAGAAGATGCTTGAGAAACTAGATAATGTGTGTATGATCTATGTTCTTCATGGTCTCTATCAAAAGTATGAGTCATTACGGAGCAACATTCTTTCTGCATCAGACATTCCCTCATCAGAGGATCTTATCAGACGTCTCATACGTCTTCCTGGATTGGAAGGAACTGGAGGGAATTGATCTCACACTAAAATAGAATCTTCTGCTCTTGTTTCTAATTTTGCAGGTCGTGGGGGACGCGGTCGTTGTAACAGCCCGAAAATAGTAGATTAATTTTCTAGTTAATTAAATGAGGTTTAGGTGGTAGGAGATAATTAATTAATTGATTTAATTAATTATTTAGGGTTTTGAGAGTTAAATAAATAGAATTATTTAATTGGACCTAGGGTTAGTTTTAGATGGTGGTGACGAGTTGAAGTGGATTAGGAGAAGCCCATGATTAGGTCATTAAGTGGAAGCCCATGTCCATTAAGCTAGGCGCCTATAAGATGCCAATCTTAGGGTTTGGTGATTCATTCCAACACTTTAGAAAAAATAGAGAGAGTGGGACGGCTTGGAGAGAGGAGAGGCGTGAAACCATAAGAGAGAGATGAAAGAAGAAGGGCGCAAAACCCTAGAGGAGAGAGAGAGGAAGTTTTCGCATGCACCAAGGAGGGAGAGGAGGATCTTAGTTGCTGAATTTTGATGGTAGCTTGCTCACCAAGAGATAGGTGTTCTTCAATTATGAGGTAAGGGGGCTCTCGTTCATAGTTAGTAATTTATAAACCACGAAATCATGGAGACTAGGTGTTAGGAGTAGTTGTTTAAATTTCTGTTGATGTTTATAATATCTATATGTGGCTGAAGTGTGATGGTTGTTTGTGTTGTTGAATTCACTGTTTTGAGATGTTCTGACAGAGGTTCAGTATTTCGGTAACTGGGATCGTTGTGTTGACTGAAAAATTATGTTGTTTACTGTTCTGGAAAATAGACTTGATGATTGTTAATTTGGCACTGGTTTGGTTGCGTTTAGAGTTGTGTAGCTCGAGATATGAATTTCACAAGTTAGGGTAAGATTCTGGAAACAATCTGGATATAGGTTCAGTAAATCTGTGGTCGTGAGTGTTCTATTCGTCTAAAAGTTATGGGGTTTGTTTTGTTGGAAAGTAGACTTAATTTCCTACTGAATAGGCACTGATTTCGCTAAATTTCATTGAGAAATGAGGGAGAAGATTTGTTTTCAAAATGACTAATAATTCTGTCCGAATTTGGTGGGATTTGTTGCTCCGAATTTTGTGGGATTTGTTGCTCCGAATTTTGTGGGATTTGTTGCTCCGAATTTTGTGGGATTTGTTGCTCCGAATTTGGTGGGATTTGTTGCTCCGAATTTTGTGGGGTTTGTTGCTCCGAATTTTGTGGGATTTTATGCTGCTGTTTATATTGCTGTGATGCTACAATACGAGATAGTTGTTAATGTGGTATAGTATTTGTTACGTGCTTTGTTGTGGTTATGTGACGAGGTAGCTGTGATGCTACAACACGTGGTATTTATATGAAATGATTTTTAACGAGATATGGTGATATAGTATTTATTAATTGAATGCTTTGAGTTGGTGTAATTGGTGCATGAGTCATGAGTCGCATTGTCATATGCATTCTTACGAGGTAGCTGTGATGCTACAACACGAGGTTTATTGCGAGTTGCGCCCGTCGTGGCCTTTACGAGATCGGTACCGCATGCATATGCCCGGAGGGGTTGCATTTCATACATTGCATACACGTCCTGTGTTTGATTGCGTCTTCTTAAACTAATAGTGTAACTGTATTCTGGGTGTAACTGTATTTGGTGTGACGGTACTCGGTGTAACAGTATTCGGCGTAACTGGATTTGGTGTAATTGTATTGATGGTGTAGTTAAATTGATGGTATCCCTGGTGTGCCTATATTACTGTGTTTCTTGTTTTATCTATTATTATCTATGTAGTGAGACTCACCCTACTGCGTCGTGTTGCCTCGTATGTCGGCAACCTGCAGGTGACGGTGACTGAAGGTGGCTAGAGATTCTTCTTCTAGTATGGTCGAGTCGGCTCTGATACGTAGCACTCGGGAGGGTTGTCCTTGTGTCTTTCCTTATGTGTTATGTATATGCCTTTCTAAGTTGTAAACCTTTTGAAGTATGATAGCCAAGTTAAACCTTTTATTTCCGCTGCATGTTTTTGAAAAGAAGTTAGTTATAATTAAAGTACTCTGTTTGCGAAGTGGTTTTCCGGTTCGAAAAATGTGACACTCTTTTGGTGCGAAAAACTCTGATATTATTTTTTTTTTAATAAACCGTTGGGTAGAAAAAGGGGTGTTACATTAGTGGTATCAGAGCCAGGTTGGTCCGTCCGGCCAAGTCATCGAGTCGTTGTGTCGGTTAGCGACCAACTGTTGTCTTTTTAGTGCTAACCAATGTTTGCGTTGCAGGTACATCAAAAGTTGCCAATGGTAAGTGATCTAGTGGGGGAGACATCCCTACTAGTGTTATGTGTTTTGTGTATCCCTATGTGCTGTTGTCTGGTTTGTTTTTGACCTTCCCTGCTGTGTGAACTGTGTGTGATTGTTCGTGGGCTATGAAGCCCCGATACTTCAAAAATGGAGACGTACCCGTATCGGATACGTATCCGATACCGATACGCACCCGATACTTCCCGATACGTACCCAAAGAGTATCCAATAATTTTTTAATTCTTTTTAAAAAATATTTGACTCGATACTTTTCAGATACATCTTTGATACTTCTTACCAACTAAGGATACTTCTCAGATACTTTTTCGATACCTCTTACCAACTAAGCAAATGATTGTCACTCATATATAATACACTTTAATGCCTCAACAACTAAAAGACAAAATTACATGTTTTATCGTAATACAATAATAGAATAAATAATACATTGTGATATGAGTGAGATAAATATACGTAACTATCTCTACTTGATATGATCACAAGTATTTATTTTTACAATGTGATGAGCATATATTGATTAATGCTATGGTTATGTTTTATTGAGCAACTATATACTAATATGAATATCTTAGTCTATAAAAAGCCATCTATTTCTGCCACTAACTATTCAGATTATACGATTTCGGATGGTCTCAGTTTTTCATCCATCTTTACTTTTTATGACTAGTCACTCATACATAGGCGTGTCAGCTATCCTCTTCCTTTCATCCATATATTTTCTGTTTGATTTGTTTTATTTATTTGGGCAGGTTTTTTCGTATCTATAAAATGCAATATTTCAGTTTTTCATCTTTATTTTTTTCTATTTGTTTCTATTCTATTTTATTTTTTCTGTTATGTTTATATATATTTAAATTTAAATTTAATTTTTTATTAGAGTATCCCAGCCGTATCGTATCTTGATTTTCAAAATTTTCCCGTATCCCCGTATCCGTATCGTGTCGTATCCCGTATCGTATCCCGTACCCGGGCTTCATAGTTCGTGGGAGAGTGTTAGTTTCAGCGGGTAAATTTCGAGGGCGAAATTCTTTTTAGGGGGGGAGAGTTGTAACAGCCCGAAAATAGTAGATTAATTTTCTAGTTAATTAAATGAGGTTTAGGTGGTAGGAGATAATTAATTAATTGATTTAATTAATTATTTAGGGTTTTGAGAGTTAAATAAATAGAATTATTTAATTGGACCTAGGGTTAGTTTTAGATGGTGGTGACGAGTTGAAGTGGATTAGGAGAAGCCCATGATTAGGTCATTAAGTGGAAGCCCATGTCCATTAAGCTAGGCGCCTATAAGATGTCAATCTTAGGGTTTGGTGATTCATTCCAACACTTTAGAAAAAATAGAGAGAGTGGGACGGCTTGGAGAGAGGAGAGGCGTGAAACCATAAGAGAGAGATGAAAGAAGAAGGGCGCAAAACCCTAGAGGAGAGAGAGAGGAAGTTTTCGCATGCACCAAGGAGGGAGAGGAGGATCTTAGTTGCTGAATTTTGATGGTAGCTTGCTCACCAAGAGATAGGTGTTCTTCAATTATGAGGTAAGGGGGCTCTCGTTCATAGTTAGTAATTTATAAACCACGAAATCATGGAGACTAGGTGTTAGGAGTAGTTGTTTAAATTTCTGTTGATGTTTATAATATCTATATGTGGCTGAAGTGTGATGGTTGTTTGTGTTGTTGAATTCACTGTTTTGAGATGTTCTGACAGAGGTTCAGTATTTCGGTAACTGGGATCGTTGTGTTGACTGAAAAATTATGTTGTTTACTGTTCTGGAAAATAGACTTGATGATTGTTAATTTGGCACTGGTTTGGTTGCGTTTAGAGTTGTGTAGCTCGAGATATGAATTTCACAAGTTAGGGTAAGATTCTGGAAACAATCTGGATATAGGTTCAGTAAATCTGTGGTCGTGAGTGTTCTATTCGTCTAAAAGTTATGGGGTTTGTTTTGTTGGAAAGTAGACTTAATTTCCTACTGAATAGGCACTGATTTCGCTAAATTTCATTGAGAAATGAGGGAGAAGATTTGTTTTCAAAATGACTAATAATTCTGTCCGAATTTGGTGGGATTTGTTGCTCCGAATTTTGTGGGATTTGTTGCTCCGAATTTTGTGGGATTTGTTGCTCCGAATTTTGTGGGATTTGTTGCTCCGAATTTGGTGGGATTTGTTGCTCCGAATTTTGTGGGGTTTGTTGCTCCGAATTTTGTGGGATTTTATGCTGCTGTTTATATTGCTGTGATGCTACAATACGAGATAGTTGTTAATGTGGTATAGTATTTGTTACGTGCTTTGTTGTGGTTATGTGACGAGGTAGCTGTGATGCTACAACACGTGGTATTTATATGAAATGATTTTTAACGAGATATGGTGATATAGTATTTATTAATTGAATGCTTTGAGTTGGTGTAATTGGTGCATGAGTCATGAGTCGCATTGTCATATGCATTCTTACGAGGTAGCTGTGATGCTACAACACGAGGTTTATTGCGAGTTGCGCCCGTCGTGGCCTTTACGAGATCGGTACCGCATGCATATGCCCGGAGGGGTTGCATTTCATACATTGCATACACGTCCTGTGTTTGATTGCGTCTTCTTAAACTAATAGTGTAACTGTATTCTGGGTGTAACTGTATTTGGTGTGACGGTACTCGGTGTAACAGTATTCGGCGTAACTGGATTTGGTGTAATTGTATTGATGGTGTAGTTAAATTGATGGTATCCCTGGTGTGCCTATATTACTGTGTTTCTTGTTTTATCTATTATTATCTATGTAGTGAGACTCACCCTACTGCGTCGTGTTGCCTCGTATGTCGGCAACCTGCAGGTGACGGTGACTGAAGGTGGCTAGAGATTCTTCTTCTAGTATGGTCGAGTCGGCTCTGATACGTAGCACTCGGGAGGGTTGTCCTTGTGTCTTTCCTTATGTGTTATGTATATGCCTTTCTAAGTTGTAAACCTTTTGAAGTATGATAGCCAAGTTAAACCTTTTATTTCCGCTGCATGTTTTTGAAAAGAAGTTAGTTATAATTAAAGTACTCTGTTTGCGAAGTGGTTTTCCGGTTCGAAAAATGTGACACTCTTTTGGTGCGAAAAACTCTGATATTATTTTTTTTTTAATAAACCGTTGGGTAGAAAAAGGGGTGTTACATTAGTGGTATCAGAGCCAGGTTGGTCCGTCCGGCCAAGTCATCGAGTCGTTGTGTCGGTTAGCGACCAACTGTTGTCTTTTTAGTGCTAACCAATGTTTGCGTTGCAGGTACATCAAAAGTTGCCAATGGTAAGTGATCTAGTGGGGGAGACATCCCTACTAGTGTTATGTGTTTTGTGTATCCCTATGTGCTGTTGTCTGGTTTGTTTTTGACCTTCCCTGCTGTGTGAACTGTGTGTGATTGTTCGTGGGAGAGTGTTAGTTTCAGCGGGTAAATTTCGAGGGCGAAATTCTTTTTAGGGGGGGAGAGTTGTAACAGCCCGAAAATAGTAGATTAATTTTCTAGTTAATTAAATGAGGTTTAGGTGGTAGGAGATAATTAATTAATTGATTTAATTAATTATTTAGGGTTTTGAGAGTTAAATAAATAGAATTATTTAATTGGACCTAGGGTTAGTTTTAGATGGTGGTGACGAGTTGAAGTGGATTAGGAGAAGCCCATGATTAGGTCATTAAGTGGAAGCCCATGTCCATTAAGCTAGGCGCCTATAAGATGCCAATCTTAGGGTTTGGTGATTCATTCCAACACTTTAGAAAAAATAGAGAGAGTGGGACGGCTTGGAGAGAGGAGAGGCGTGAAACCATAAGAGAGAGATGAAAGAAGAAGGGCGCAAAACCCTAGAGGAGAGAGAGAGGAAGTTTTCGCATGCACCAAGGAGGGAGAGGAGGATCTTAGTTGCTGAATTTTGATGGTAGCTTGCTCACCAAGAGATAGGTGTTCTTCAATTATGAGGTAAGGGGGCTCTCGTTCATAGTTAGTAATTTATAAACCACGAAATCATGGAGACTAGGTGTTAGGAGTAGTTGTTTAAATTTCTGTTGATGTTTATAATATCTATATGTGGCTGAAGTGTGATGGTTGTTTGTGTTGTTGAATTCACTGTTTTGAGATGTTCTGACAGAGGTTCAGTATTTCGGTAACTGGGATCGTTGTGTTGACTGAAAAATTATGTTGTTTACTGTTCTGGAAAATAGACTTGATGATTGTTAATTTGGCACTGGTTTGGTTGCGTTTAGAGTTGTGTAGCTCGAGATATGAATTTCACAAGTTAGGGTAAGATTCTGGAAACAATCTGGATATAGGTTCAGTAAATCTGTGGTCGTGAGTGTTCTATTCGTCTAAAAGTTATGGGGTTTGTTTTGTTGGAAAGTAGACTTAATTTCCTACTGAATAGGCACTGATTTCGCTAAATTTCATTGAGAAATGAGGGAGAAGATTTGTTTTCAAAATGACTAATAATTCTGTCCGAATTTGGTGGGATTTGTTGCTCCGAATTTTGTGGGATTTGTTGCTCCGAATTTTGTGGGATTTGTTGCTCCGAATTTTGTGGGATTTGTTGCTCCGAATTTGGTGGGATTTGTTGCTCCGAATTTTGTGGGGTTTGTTGCTCCGAATTTTGTGGGATTTTATGCTGCTGTTTATATTGCTGTGATGCTACAATACGAGATAGTTGTTAATGTGGTATAGTATTTGTTACGTGCTTTGTTGTGGTTATGTGACGAGGTAGCTGTGATGCTACAACACGTGGTATTTATATGAAATGATTTTTAACGAGATATGGTGATATAGTATTTATTAATTGAATGCTTTGAGTTGGTGTAATTGGTGCATGAGTCATGAGTCGCATTGTCATATGCATTCTTACGAGGTAGCTGTGATGCTACAACACGAGGTTTATTGCGAGTTGCGCCCGTCGTGGCCTTTACGAGATCGGTACCGCATGCATATGCCCGGAGGGGTTGCATTTCATACATTGCATACACGTCCTGTGTTTGATTGCGTCTTCTTAAACTAATAGTGTAACTGTATTCTGGGTGTAACTGTATTTGGTGTGACGGTACTCGGTGTAACAGTATTCGGCGTAACTGGATTTGGTGTAATTGTATTGATGGTGTAGTTAAATTGATGGTATCCCTGGTGTGCCTATATTACTGTGTTTCTTGTTTTATCTATTATTATCTATGTAGTGAGACTCACCCTACTGCGTCGTGTTGCCTCGTATGTCGGCAACCTGCAGGTGACGGTGACTGAAGGTGGCTAGAGATTCTTCTTCTAGTATGGTCGAGTCGGCTCTGATACGTAGCACTCGGGAGGGTTGTCCTTGTGTCTTTCCTTATGTGTTATGTATATGCCTTTCTAAGTTGTAAACCTTTTGAAGTATGATAGCCAAGTTAAACCTTTTATTTCCGCTGCATGTTTTTGAAAAGAAGTTAGTTATAATTAAAGTACTCTGTTTGCGAAGTGGTTTTCCGGTTCGAAAAATGTGACACTCTTTTGGTGCGAAAAACTCTGATATTATTTTTTTTTTTAATAAACCGTTGGGTAGAAAAAGGGGTGTTACAGTCGTGGTCGTGGGGGTGGTTGAGGAGGTCGTGTTGGAGGACGTCCTCTGTGCACTTATTGTAAGAAACTTGGTCATACTGAAGACAACTGTTATTCCCTTCATGGCTTTCCAGAGAAACCAGTAAATGTGACTTAGGTTAATGATTCTGAACAGAGAAGCACTAAACAAAATGTTCTTTCTGATGAAGAGTATAAGGCATTCCTGCAGTATAAGACTTCCCAGACTTCATCATCAGCAATAGTTGCTCATTCTGGTAATTCTACAGTCTGTTTCTCTCAACCATCACCTGTTGACTCCTGGATTGTGGACTCTGGAGCTTCCGATTGTGTGTCTACTAATCCATCTCTTTTATCCAAAATATCCCAACCTAACACCCCACATTATATTACCGTTGCCGACGGATCAAAAATTAAAGCTAGTGGCATTGGTGAAGCTACTCCTCTTCCATCCTTACCCCTTGACAATGTTCTTCTTATTCCCAATTGCCCATTTAATTTAATTTCAGTTAGTTGTCTGACTCGAAGTCTCAAATGTTCTATAACTTTTGATGATGATTATTTTGTTATACAGGACCGGAGTACGAAGCGGACGATTGGTACAGGATATGAGTCACATGGACTTTACTACCTCCAGCCCATCCATCCTTCATCTACAATTGCCTCCACGTCTACTACATAGTCTCCAAGTCTTCTTCATCGTTGGTTAGGTCATCCAAGTCTCAAGAAGTTCAAAGTTATGGTTCCTCATTTGTCTCACCTGCAGTCATTGGACTGTGAGTCTTGTCAGCTTGGGAAACACGTCCGGTCTTCCTTCCCTAGCAGTACTCAGTCACAAGCTCGTTCTTCTTTTGATGTTGTTCACTCAGATGTATGGGGACCGAGTCGAGTCACTTTAGTTGTAGGACATAGATATTTTGTCACTTTTATTGATGAGTTTTCTAGATGTACGTGGATCTACCTACTTAAGGATAGATCTGAACTTCTTGGTGTCTTTCAAAATTTCTTTAAGGAAATCAAAAATCAATTTGGTTGTTCTATTCGCACTTTACGCAGTGATAATGCGAAAGAGTATTTTTCTGCATCATTTAATTCTTCTATAGTTGAAAATGGCGTCATACATCAATCATCTTGTCCCCATACCCCACAACAAAATGGGATTGCTGAACGTAAGAACCGTCATATAATTGAAACAGCACGCACTTTGCTTATTCATGCTAATGTTCCTTTGAAGTTTTGGTGGGATGCTGTCCTCACTGCAGGGCACTTGATTAATAGAATGTCATCATTTGCTATCCAGAATAGGGTTCCTCATTCCATATTGTTCCCCGATGAACCCTTGTTTCGTATCTCTCCTCGAGTCTTCGGATCCACTTGTCTTATTCATGATCTTACTCCGGGACTTGATAAATTGTCTGCTCGTGCAGTTAAGTGTGTCTTCCTTGGCTATTCAAGAGTTCAAAAGGGATATCGATGCTACTGTCCCTCCACACATCGCTTCTACATGTCTATTGATGTCACCTTCTTTGAGGATGCACCCTTCTTTGCATCTCCCATTGAGTCTGAGTCTGTCTCTCAAGTATTACCTATTCCTAACCTTGTCCCGGTAGTTCCACTCCCACCCATCATTGACCAGATAGATCACCCTTCTCCTACGGAACTTCCTAGCAACGTCGTGCTCGTCTCCCTTTTGTCGACCCACCTCCTACAGAAGATCTTAGTGACTCATCTCCTGTCACGGTTCCCTCTTCTACTCCGGATCCGCCTACCAAGTCAGAAGACCCTCCTATTACAGTGCGTAAAGGTACTCGTTCCACCTATAACCCTCATCCTATTTATAATTTCCTCAGCTATCACTGCTTACCACCTTCGCATTATACATTTGTCTCAGCTATAACCCTCATCCTATTTATAATTTCCTCAGCTATCACTGCTTATCACCTTCGCATTATACATTTGTCTCAGCTATTTCTTCCATCACCATTCCTAAGTCCACGCAGGAAGCTCTTTCTAATTCAGGTTGGAGACAAGCTATGATTGATGAGATGACGACCTTAGAATCTAACCAGACATGGACTCTTGTGCCGCCTCCTCCTGGTAAATCTATTGTTGGGTGTCGTTGGGTATATACTGTCAAAGTTGGTCCATATGGAAGTATTGATCGTCTGAAAGCATGCCTCGTTGCTAAGGGCTATACTCAGGTTTTTTGTCTTGATTACAGTGATACTTTCTCACCGGTGGCTAAAATGGCTTCTGTTTGTCTATTCCTTTCTATGGCTGCAATGCGACATTGGCCATTGTATCAACTAGACATCAAGAATGCGTTTCTCCATGGAGATCTAGAAGAAGAAGTTTATCTGGAGCAACCACTTGGTTTTGTTGCTCAGGGGGGTGTCCTGGGTATGTCTGTCGACTTTACAAAGCCTTGTATGGTCTTAAACAATCCCCTCGAGCATGGTTTGGGAGATTCAGCAGTGTTGTTCAAGAGTATGGCATGATTCGGAGTGAAGCTGACCACTCTGTCTTTTATAAGTTCTCCTCTCACAAATGTATTTATCTGGTTATCTATGTCGATGATATTGTCATTACAGGTAATGATCATGATGGGATTGCAGGACTTAAACAACATCTAGTCCACCACTTTCAGGTCAAAGATCTTGGAAAGTTACAAAACTTTCTTGGCATTGAGGTAGCTCATTCTAAGGCAGGAATTGCTATTTCCCAAAGAAAGTATGCTTTGGATATTTTAGAAGAGACCAAAATGCTGGATTGCAAGCCAATTGACTCTCCTATGGATCCTAATGTCAAGATCCTACCAGATCAGGGGGAGCCCTTTTCAGATCCAGGAAGGTATAGGAGGCTAGTTGGAAAGTTAAATTACTTGACCATGACGAGGCCAGATATTTCATATGCTGTTAGTGTGGTGAGTAAATTCCTAAATTTTCCTTGTGACAGTCATTGGGATGCCGTTGTTAGAATCCTGAGGTACATCAAGGGAGCTCTTGGAAAAGGTCTTGTTTACACGGATAGGGGTGATTCAAATATTGTCGCTTACACAGATGCTGATTGGGCTGGTTTCCCCTTTGATAGAAGGTCCACATCTGGGTATTGTGTTCTTATTGGTGGAAATCTAATTTCATGGAAAAGTAAAAAACAAAATGTTGTTGCCAGATCCTAGGAATGTCAACGGGGCGGGGAGGGGGGCGGGCACGGGTATCTCACTACCCGGACCCGCCCCGTTTATTATAAATAGGCCCCGGACCCGTCCCGGACCCGCGCGGGTACCCGTTTAACGGGTTTTAAACGGATACTTTTTTAAACGTGTACCCGTGGGTATTTGTAAATTAATAAATAAAAAACTTTTAAAAATAAAATTTGAAATACCATAGAAAATTAGTTTTTTTAACACTATTTTTTTGATTCATTTATATAAAAAAATTACGCATTTTGATATGCATTTATCGTATCAACTATTTATTAATATATAATTGTTAATGAATTGAGATAAAAAAACTAAAATTATGATAATAGAAACTTGAAAAATAACAACTAAACATTATCCAAAATATTAGGATAAAATATACAACAAAATGTGAATAAACATCCACTTAAACAACAACAACAATAGATGATAAAAAAAAGGAAGAAACAACAGAATTTTCAACGGGTACCCCGCTACCCGGACCCGCCCCGTTTATTGACGGGTAGCCAAAATACCCGTTTATTTGGCCCGCGGGTACCCGTTTAACTACCCGCCCCGGACCCGTGACGGGTTTTACCCGCGGGTCCGGGTTTTTTTGACACCCCTACCAGATCCAGCGCTGAGGCTGAATATCGAGCTATGGCGCTTACCACTCAGGAGCTCACGTGGCTGAAACATCTTCTCCAAGAGTTGCGTTTTTGTAAAATAGGCACTATGAGTCTCATCTGTGATAATCAAGCAGCCCTACATATTGCGTCCAATCCATTCTTTCATGAGCAAACCAAACACTACAAGAAAATCGACGATTTGCGACGGCAATTTTTATCGCAAATGCAGCGATTTTCGTCGGAAATTGACGTTTCCGACGGACAAAAAGTCGTCGCAAAATCGCTCGTCGCAAATCGTTTCCGACGGTTTTTTTCGTCGCAAATGTCTCCGTCACAAAGTCGTCGGAAACCCGTCGCAAATATCCGTGGCAAAGTCGTCGCAAACGCTGACACATTTTCGTCGCAAATCCGTCGGAAATTCGTCGGAAATTTTTAAAAAAAATTAAAAAAAAATAAATCCAACAGTCGTCCTTATACCCTCACTAAACTAAACTTCTATTGCAATTCTTTCTCTTATATGAGTAGCGGAAAATAACAAACACGGATAATTATTACAATGAATAATGCTAGAATGAATACAGATAAGAAAAAAAGGTAGAAAGTTGCCTTCAAAGCTATGCATATATAAACCATCAGTCCCATACCAGAAAACAATATATAAAGATTCAAGAATGTACAAACTACCAATCACTCCTCAACACTTATAGTAGAGTAAACTGAAATTATTTGTTACATAAACCTAGTAAAGTAAGGTTCTCACTGACTTCTTGTTTTCATTTTTATCTAGTACTAGTACATACACACTACAGGGGAAAAAAAGAAACAAAATACAATTGGGATATCTAGCTGAAGAACCACACTCATCTGATTTTTCACACAAATCAACATCATGGTTAATTGATTCATCCTTGCATCATGGTTACAACCTGTGAAATTGTAAATACAAATTAATTTCACAACTGAAAACATCAAGTACCCATGTCTAAAGCCAAAATCTCACAACATTTATGGTTGTTATGTAATTGTTGGTACTCACTTGACACGAAGAAGATCAACAAGCAATTGTAAACCTCCAGAATCACCGCAAACCTCCCATATTGCTGATTGGACATCTATATCTGATGGTTGTCTCTCCCATTAGGGTTTCGATTCCAAAATCTGATTCGAAAATCTGTAAGCAATGACAAGTAGAATACAAAACCATCAGCATTTTTACTACATATTGCATTGAAATTGATATTTATATTCTTCAAAAAAGGGAAAATCACATGTACACTGTGTTACACCAATGAAATTGAGTATTTTGGTTACTTGTTGATCATAAAGTTAAGACTTAAGAGCCTGTCATCCCTAGGCCCCTGAGGCAGACAAAATATTAATGTGCTTGGCATACAGATATTTGCACTGAACCAAGGAATAAAAAGGGAAACAAGATCATGTGTCTCATGGAATAAAAAGAAAACAACAAAGAAAAAAGATGACAAACATCTATCCTAGACAAAATATAGAAAACAGAAACAAATATGTGACAAAAATGCAACTAATTCCGAAGCTATGGCTACACAACTAAATTTCAGAAGCAGTTACATAGCATTATAAATATAATTGAAGCATACTTACATGAATTATGAGAACTGGACAATTAACAAGTGGAATTTTGTCAATATTCTGCATACCAGCACAAAGCAGCATCTCATTAGATTAAGGAATTCACGAATACGAACAGAAATAAAATCGATAAACTACCTTTACCTTATATATGTCGAACCAGTAGGTATGCTTTACTGGATACATGACCCTTAAGCCAGAAAGTATAGGACTGTGAAGAACGACAGCTCTTAATTGAGGCAACCTAGTTGCAAGATCCAAAGTTGGACCACTTCCAACAGATTGTCCATAAAGGATTATATCTTCTTGTTTGGCACCATAACTTTCTTCTAGACATACCTGCACAAAATTATAGTATGTTATATCTATACATACTAGTTTCATATACAAAGGAACATATACTGGATCCAATCCATCTGATTCCTACTATATTTAGTAAAACTAGCTTCTGAGACTCTAGAACTATGAGATGTGGGAGATGAAGGGTATTCATATCTGTCACTATCTTCGTCTCCAGATGAATAGTCAAGGCTTGAATTATCAGAATCCACAGAAAGTTCATGGATGAATTCGTTGAAAGAGGACACACCACTAGAAAAAAAAGAAACAAAATTCAAGGAAACGACAATAATGCAGCAGCATCAGTACGATATATAGACATCCATACTAGATAAGATAGAAAGCCTAGTATAAAGTCCAAAACTTCAAAGAATCATAAAAACAAAATATTAAGAAAAAAACAGACTGTGATGTATACAAATGTAAAAACTTAGAATAAGAATGATAAAATATGTAGTCTACTTACAATTTTATTAAGAATAGCTATGCTATACTCAATTCTCTAACTGAAAAAGTATCTTAAACAAAGTTCTACTATAGTGATGTTATCAATCATCTGAGTTTAGCAACAAATATGGCTATATAAAATCAACTAATGCGAAGAAATTAAACAAAGTTTCACACAACAATTACAAATTGCCATAATAAATATAAACTTTCTTCTCCATCCAACGCGGAACCGTGGTCCACAGAGGGTTGGCTTGAGTTCCCAACCATGAATACCTTCAAGAATATTAGCATTTCCAGGTAGTAACGCCAACAAAAAGGCAGATACTCCATTGATTATCCTAACAATATTGTTTATGGACTCACAAGTAATAGTCTTCACTGACCTGCACTAAAAACCAAATGCAAATGCTCATCCTCTACAAAGTACAGAATTCATAAAAGGCATTTGAAACAGGATAATATAATACCAAATGGCTCTCAAATATCATCAATGCATAAATACATGGAACTACTTCCAACAGACAGAAGACCATTAAGATGCCAACATTCTTTACCAGTAAAAAGTCTTAAAATTTGTCAACACAGTAAAACAGCCAACCTTTCCGACTAAAGAAACTAAATCAAACACAATTTTAACAAAAACTTTCTAGATTAGCAAAAAACATTATTTAAGAAGGAAACCTGCGAGAGAAGCTTTGCAAGGTATTCTGATCCCATTTTATTGGCCAAATGCCCATAATCAGGACTGGTTGCAAACTACTCACGCTCCTTCCGTCTAGCAACAATCATATCAACATTTTTATTGATATCTGCCTGAGATCGATTTACTATGCCAACCCACGGATGTTGCAAACGATAAGACCTTCCTTCAATGACCTGAGGACCAAAGCAGTTATATGATTTTACTTGCACAGTTCAAACTTGAATAATAAAGGGATATGAAACAACTCATCAAACATGGGGGGAGGGAGATTACATCAAAAGCATTTGTTCCTTGTCCATCAAATCTAGCTTTGTGAACACCCCAATGTCCTTTCACTTAAACAGATCATCAGATCATCAGTCCAGGTTTTATAAACTCAATTCTAGTACATAAGAACTGATGATTATAAAGTGACATTAGAAACAAACACAAAAAGGTAAGTGAAATAAAATTACCTTAATAACTACAACATGGTCTGGATGTTCACCAGGGGCGAAGAGGATGCCAACATTACTCTTGAAGTCATCTCCACCAATCAAAGAGTTTCTCTGGATGGCAAGCCCAATCAACATTTACTAGTAATAATAATAGCAATAATAATCAAAATAAACATGGAATCACAAAATATTTTCTTCTCTTTCTCTATATCTTTTACTTTGTCAGAAACACAAGTTAAATATATCATGAGTATTTTTCTTTTTGAAAAAAATTCTTACTAAAAGTTTTTTGCAAGATGATAACAAGGAGAAGAGTGAACTGACCAAGACTGAACATGGCCATGCCAAGGCCAGCATCTGACAATATGGAAACAGACTTAGCAATTATAGAAGGCATCTCAATGTTCCATCTGCAAGGAACAACAACAAAACAGACAACCATAATCAATCAAAATAGAACAACAATTGATTTTATTATTGTACACATGAAATGAAATGTGAAAGATGTGCTTGCATACTTAAATGAAACTAGTGACAAAGTGAGACCAATTAGACTAGAGTAAGTGTTTGGATTTCTGATAAGTTTCCTCCAAACCATAATCATATAAGCCTTGTCATCACACTTGCTGGTGGCATAGTTTTTGGCTTTCCATCTCCAATTTAGAAGGTCTAGGAGTTGGTCCTCTAGAAGTAGCTGAAAGACCATAAACATCAGAAGCACCAAAATTTGAATTCCTTCACCACAGAAGCCATCATTGAATAAAAATCTGTATGATTAAATCTCGGCATTAGTAAGATTGCAAAGAATCATGAATAGAAACAATAGAACCAGTAGTGTCAGGAAATTG